>OZ016503.1:38418883-38457813 GCA_963966595.1 Physocephala rufipes | reverse complement strand
ATATATATATATATATATATATATATATATATTATATATATATATATATATATATATATATATATATATATATATATATATATATATATATATATATATATATATATATATATATATATATATATATATATATATATATATATATATATATATATATATATATATATATATATATATATATATATATATATATATATATATATATATATATATATATATATATATATATATATATATATATATATATATATATATATATATATATATATATATATATATATATATATATATATATATATATATATATATATATATATATATATATATATATATATATATATATATATATATATATATATATATATATATATATATATATATATATATATATATATATATATATATATATATATATATATATATATATATATATATATATATATATATATATATATATATATATATATATATATATATATATATATATATATATATATATATATATATATATATATATATATATATATATATATATATATATATATATATATATATATATATATATATATATATATATATATATATATATATATATATATAACCCAACATTTCAGTCTTAAACTTTTTTCAGTCTTGAACATTTCAGTCTTGAACTTTATCTGAGGCATCTTTGTAAATAGCAGTAGATATGTCTATTTAAGGATTTAATTGGTTTCGGCAACCCTGGAAAGAGAACATTACACACTTCATGCCAATGCTTCCTCTGCAGAAAGTGATATGTTGGTGTCATTATATTATAATTAAAGCTCTCACTTTAACACATGGTACTCTTACCAGAATAAATTTTAGCCTTTTTATTGTTATCTTTGTTTGTTGCTGTCATTGTGATATTTCAATCATTCCGTGACTTTCGTTTCGTATGTTTGCTTCGTTCCTCAGCAATCGCTCGTCCTGCATAATTTTATATATTTCGTAAATATTATCGAAATTGGTGAAGAAGTTTCTAAAATTGTAATTTCCTGTGCATGAATATTCCTTTAAAAGAGAATATTACATGAAAAAATATTTCTTGACAGAAAATAAAGAGAAAGTTAAAGCAAGCAATAACTTCGTCCGCGCAACAAGCATCGTCTGTGCATAACGAAACTGCAGAGTAATTCTCTCGTTGCTGATGGTGCAAATTATAAACTTGAAAACCCTTACCTGGAAATAATTTTATTATAATTTTTCTTATAAAACCATTAATTATTCAGAGTCTTTGCAGTAAATGAGTAAATTTCTCCCTCGTCGTATAAGAAAATTTGCAAACGAAATTGCTTTGTCATAACATGTTCTAGCCTTTAAAGGAAAAAGTGGAAAGCAACCAACGATTAATCGGAATAAAATAGCACCAAAGTAATAAATCCACTGAAGACTTTTGGGTAAATAGTAAAAGTAAAAGAAAGGCTATAGGAAAAGTTTTTGTTATGATCGAGTGAAACGGGTCTAACTATAACAATATTTGAGAGTAAATTAAATAGTAAAATTCACTCCAGCTTTATCTGGCAATCACCTTTGTTGGTAACCACTGCCACCATCACTACCCCCAACATTCAAGGCACCGCCTATCATTCGACGGGACTTCGTGACGCAGTTTTTATTTTTGTATATAATTTTTTTTGGATAAAAACCTGAGGTGAGCCGTAAGTAATTTCGTAAATAGTTATGTAGTCAATAGGACAGAAGCAGTTCATATAATTCAAATTGAGTTCCCTTCCGTCTTTGTCTTTCCGTCTTTCTTTTGCTTTGTTTTAAGTTGATGCATTTCTTCTTGATTCATAGTGTTGCAAAAAATGTTACCGCTGTCGTTGCTGCTCTGCGCTTTAAGTCGCTTATTGTTAGTGTCACCCTGCTTCCATTGCTGCAGCTAGGCATTTTTGTCTCTTGTACTTCGTAGAAAATTTACGCAATGTTTACGCATTTAATTGCTGTTGTCATTTTCTTCGGAAGCGGATTTTACGTTCGATAGGAAATTACTATCTATATATCCAGGAGAAATCAAAATTTCCTGGAAATTTGTCCAATCCCTCGACGCATTTAAAAAAACACCATAAAAGCACCATAGTTAGTTATAATCGTGACTAAGCTAAAATTCTTATACTCTAATTGAAGAGGATTTGGAAGTATAATCGACCTATCGAACCCTATGTTTTGGTTATATAGCGTTATGTTATAATTGTATTAATGTAATGTTAGTTTCCATAGTAAGTTCCATTAATAGTCGCCACATCTGAATTGTATACATCTTACATGTGAGATTTGGATTCTTATTCAATCATCGGACCATTCCATAATAGTTTTGGTCGCATACGATCAATTCTTAACCTACTACAATATCAGAATAGTCCAAAAAAAAGTTCAGAAGAAATAATATTTTCATAGAATTACTATGAAAATCGGAAAAAACAAAAATGTTTATTCCAATTTCACAAAAACTGTAGCAAATTGAACTCTGATTTCTCCCACATATGTTCCATTCTATTTCGTTTCGTTTTCTTCAAACAAATGCAACCTTTATCCTAGAAAAAATCTCCCGCGATATTAGTCTCATAGATATGCTAAAATAATTATCGGAATTGAGAAAAAAGTGAAATATAGCTGTTCTCTCTGTTGGCGGAAAATATTGGGGAATGATCCATTTTTGACGTGGGTCGCTGGTCTTCTTTTCTTTTGTAATTGACATCAGACTTGGCATTTCACAAACAAGTTTACTCTCTTTCTCTCTTTGTATGGGCTTTGTCAATTGCAGAATTTTGACATATCGCGCACAGTTTTTTCTGTTTCTAGCATTACCCTATGTCTGGCGACTACAAAACGCATGTTGGCGGAAATATTGAATACTAATTGAAAACCTGGCACTCACAGTGTGCGGGTTTAAATCGTTAAAAATGTTGACCGGACGGAAATGTTGATTGTGGCACCCAGAGTCATTTCATTCCCATTAACTGACTCAAATCGGTTTTGTGTCCATAAATATATCCTTGCATTCATATTCTTCCAGTTGTAACACTAGTAAACATTGTTTATTTGTTTTCCATTTATTGCCTCGTTCTTACTGCTGTTGCTCTTGTGCGTACTGCTCCTTAAGATTGCTTTATTTATTGTTATCGAATGTTATTTCGCTTACTTGGAATCTATATTTTGCCAAAAGACTATATTATCAATGCAAACTAAAACGTAGGTTTTAAATTCGTTATCTATAATTTAAATTCCAAATAATTTTCCTTTATAATTTCGATTTGTTCACTTTTTCGATTAAAAGTTATCAACTCAAATTATCAATAACTAATCCCAGAAACGATAAATTAGGTAAAAATACATCAGCGGAAAATGAAGTCGTTTTTTTGAGAATTGATGGTAAATTGAAATTAACTACAGTAGTTAAAGTTTTTGGGATTATTGCACACAAACAAGCAGTCATGAGCACAGAGCACTCAGTAACAACAAACACCCTTCGAAAAATGCACGAAACTTCCTCGAAATATGGTAAAAACTTCCTCAAAAAATGTGCCCTTAAAATACTATATCCGGACGGCGACACTGGCATTAATATATCTCAAAATGATATTGGATCTGATTGAATTAATGGCGTTTTATGAAGGCATCGTATCGTTGTCTGTTTAAGAACTCTTTCTGTTTTTTACCTCAAATTCGTGACTTCTGATTGCGGATATACGCACACTTTTACCTCCGGTTCCAAGAGCTGCATGCTCATTTATTGTGTTTATACCACGGAAACACAGAAACCACGGAAAATATCTTAGAGCAAATGATCTTAAAACATCAACATAGTAAAATCGCACGGTTTACCCTCCTTTTTAAGCAAGCAAAGCCATCAAGGAACTTTCCAAATAGCTTTCCAAAAAGGTGTATTTAAACTAATTCTTTTCGTTCGCGTTCAAATCGCCGCAGTCACAACTGTCGTGTGTTGTTCTCAACACAATTGAATTATAGTACTACAAATAGTCATGGACGCTATAGTAATATTTTTCCACGAACCATGACTATGAACAATGGGCGCATTTATTTCTAAATGGACATATTATTTTAACCACAGGCTTCTTACCATTTTACGCTAATGGCAACGTTGGTTGGCATTGAGACAATATTTATTTAAGTTCAATTGAATAGGCTTGATTCCTCGTAGTTTGTTTGTTCACTCCTAATTTGAGTGCGAAGTCTTTCCATGTGGCTGCAAATCCGCTTTTTATACGAAATATGAAAATGTCTGTGCATCGTACGCCCTAAAACAATTTTTATCTTATCTCCAATAATATATTATTTTCAGTTTTTGGCATGATTCATGTGAATAACGACAACCTCGAGCGGTTTATTTGGTTTCGTCTACCTTTCTTTTTATTGTATTTTTATTTAAACATTTCAAGAGCATTGACTCAATAAAGAATTTACAAAATTATTGTCGATTATATAAAAAGTAAGAAAAATAAGACAATAATTTAATTTGTATTTTTTTATGAATTGATGTCTTCTGCTTTCGATGTTATTCGCCTTTTTTATCAATTTTTGCTTCTATAGTCGCGGTAGTTTTTCAACGGACATCATGGTCATGGTAACGTTGTAGGAAATCGATGTTTGTAATTTTGTGATATGCTCTTATGTTGGTCTAGTTCTCGCCCTAATTAAGTTTATAAATAATAAATATATTCCTTAAATTGTTTCCATGATTTCAATTTTGTGAAAAAATATAAAACATTATTTAGTCGGTTTAAATCTGATCCGACTCGATCAGCCCTCTAGACGACCCTGTCAACCACATTTATACGACCTATGGTAAAAATAAGACATCTAATATACACTAAACTTCATCTAGTTAAACTCCGAGTTGGAGAGACAAAAGACTACGTACCTAGATATAAACCTTGTAACCCCAGTAGCGATTAATAAGCTATAGTTTATTAAATATAAATGTCGAAAGTAGAAATGGTTAGTTGTGTCGGGGTGGGGGTGAAGTTGGGAGATTGCAGTTTGTTTTCTAAATATACCTAATGTCAAATATAGTCTTTGAACGTCTGGAATGTCAAACATTTGTTAGGCTTCTTTAAAACATCCCTCCCCACTTATCCAACAAATTAAATTATTCTTTTCTTTTTCATTTTCCCCAACGTGCTAAGTCATTGTCTCTTGCGTTGGTAACAAATAATTGCTGGATTCTAACTAAGCATTTCATCGTTTATCGTTGGAACGTCGTTCGTTGAACGTAGAACGTGACCTCAGTACGAACGTAAACGCTCCATGAAATACACTCGATATATTACCCAGTACTGTGTTTGTGATTGGTTTTGTACGTTTATTTATCGCTGATTTCTATCGTATTAGTCCTTGTTATTAAAATCCTTAATATTATTTTAATAATTCTATTAGGATGTTAATGAATTCAAAAATACTTGCCGTAAGTGATGATGAAAATGAGAATATATACTTAAGAGATTTATTCTTCATTTCGACGCAAACATATTCTTCTTGCTCGCTAAAAATCTTTGTTGGAAAAGTAAGTTTATTCGATTCTTGATGGGATAAGAAATCTTATGGCATTCATCAGTTATTGTAAAAATGAAAAGAAAATAAATTTTAGTCATGGCAAAATTGCGGTATTTTAATCGTCGATTACAGGACAAAAACATCGGCCAAGGCAATAATTGCTTTGTTCAATTCTAATTCTGAGATTGTTTAGATCTGTTGTATTTATTTGCCTTCGATTATCCTTTCTCTCCGATGACGTCTATTCCAATATTTTTTATACAACTATTGATTAAATTTGATTAAAAATTAACACTACAATTTCATTATATATATTAATTATTACTCTCATAGCTGCTTGCTTGTGGAGCACACTTAAGCCAACCCACTTAAACAAAAAACTAGTATCGTAAAATCAGTTGAAACGATAAAGTAAAGAAAGAAAAAATACATAGTAAAAAGTAAGTTTGCAAAAGAAAATTGAGATTGATAAATTATAAAATTTAAAAATAATTCATTTTTGTTTATTATTCATTATCTGTTATGCATTAATTTTATCATATCGTAATCCTATCACAACGCACGTCGAACACATCGTTATAGAAACAATACTTCAATATATGCACAATAAGTCAATACATTCATTACTTTATTATTTTTTCGTTATTGATCGATAGCGAATTGTTAATGTACGCGTAATATTGAGCTGAATCGCTGGATCGCTTGGATTGATCGTTGGATCTTTAGCATTATTCATTTGTTTGTTCTGAATTCGTTCATGAGAGTCGTTTTCATCACTTTCATTAGATCATAATTCGTTAAAATACATTTACTTTCGTTATTCATATTAAGCTAACTGCCATTTTTTTCGAATTGTGTGTCAATGATTGTGATCAAGCAAACAGTCAAGCAAACTGTTTGATAGGGACATTGAAGCATTTGATAAAATAAATTCGTATAAAATACTAATATTTCAGATATTTTAAATTTAGCTTTCACAAAATTTCAATCGGCAACTAATCAGAATTATGAAATAGAGGGACTTATTATAAACTCATAATTTTTGCTGATAAATAATATCTTTTTTTTTCTTTTAAACATTTTTGGTTACACGAGCTTTTTATTATCGCTAATGTTTGGATGAAAAAAAACAAACGCACACTCTCACACACTTGCATACACCACCCATCACAATTAAAGACATCAATAATTTCTTTAAATTTAAATTAATATTTATAACATTTTCCTTTCTTCATTCTTCCGATCTTATTTTGTGCTACCTCCAAAGTGAGAAAACAGAAGGACGATATGCAAGTCAATGTTGCCGGTCTTCGCAGGAATATTAAAAATCTAGCGCACAATTATTCTGATGCTCAGGTGAAAAAAAAATAATAATAATAATAATAATGACTTTAAAAATATTTTTTACTCTCTTAAAAGGTCAAAGTTCGTGAGGCCACTTCAAACGATCCATGGGGACCATCGGCTACTATTATGGCAGAGATTGCCGATTTGACCTACAACGTTGTTGCCTTTTCCGAAATCATGCAAATGATTTGGAAGCGTTTGAACGATCATGGCAAGAATTGGCGTCATGTGTACAAGGCTCTTATATTGCTGGAATATCTCATAAAAACGGGTACTGAGAAAGTGGCTCAACAGTGTAGGGAGAATATTTTCGCAATACAGACGTTACGCGAGTTCGTTTATTTCGAAGAAGGCAAAGATCAAGGAACTCACGTTCGTGAGAAAGCGAAACAGCTCGCCAATTTGCTGAAGGATGATGAACGTTTGAAAAATGAGCGCATCAAGGCCTTGAAAGCTAAGGAACGTTTTGCGCAACATGCTAGCGGTTTCGGTAGTGATGGTTATATTGAAGGGCCTACTCATCGTGATGCACCTCCTGGTTGGCAGGAAGAACCGAAACCGGTTTCGGAATTAGAAATGGTGCGGCCACAAACAGCGGGCGAAGAAGAGCTACAATTACAGCTCGCCATGGCCATGTCACGTGAGGAGGCGGAACAGGAAGAAGCAAAACGACGTAGTGATGATGTACGCTTACAGTTGGCGCTCAGCCAAAGTGAGCAGGACTTTAAGTATTATACTCGATTCGATTATAAATTTTCGCGGTAATGGTAATATATATTTATTGTAGCGTACAACCCCTGAAAGAGGAACCTCCGAGTCATCTACTGGATTTGCTAGAAATTTCAGTGGGAGCGTCTAATATATCCAATCCTCCACTGGGAGCTGCAGGCGGCTCTACAGATCCATGGGGTACACCAGCTAGAGCCTCAAGCCAGGTCTGAAATATAGAATCCCGCTACTAAAAAATCTTAAGAGTTCCTTTTCGAATTCTTGTTTTGCAGTTATCCGATCCGTGGTCTGGCACATCATCTCCACCGATTGATCCTTGGCAGCCGTCAAACACAAAATTAGCAATGGTAGATCCAATGTTGAATGCTACCGGTGCAACCGCTGTTACTGGCAATGATGCTTGGTTATCACAACGAACTCAGTCGCCTTCAGTCGCCTCAGGATCATCCAATGAGGGTTGGTTGCAATCCAACGCTTTGCTCTCAAATGGAGCATTGAATGGAAACTCGACATCCAGCACAGATCCTTGGATAGCAAAAAAGACTGCTGGTGCTCCCGTCTTGGGTGCTGCGCCATCTAGCAGCGGTAATGCCACCTCCTCGGATCCTTGGCTAATGGAAAATCGAGCGAAAACTGCAGCAATCACGAGTGCGGATGGGTCCGACCCGTGGAATTCAAAACCGATAATGCAAACCTCAAAGGTTGGTTCCATCAAACAGGATTTTTTAAAATATTTGGTGATTATTCATATCGTTGATTAAAATTTCCATATTTCAGAAAATATCACCTGATATGGACGAGTTCGATATTATTACAAACCGAACCAAATCAATAGATATGTTAAGCAACACTGCATCAACGGACGGCTCGAACAACAATAATTGTAAGAAACTGATTGTGGTAAAAGAAATAGAAATTGTTCTAATATCCTGTATATACTCTGCTAGCATCACTTCTCGAGGAATTGGATCCGTTATCGTCATCAATGAGTTCTTCAACTGGTACAACGAAAAAACCACTAAAAACTCCTCAAGCCTTTTTGGGAGAAAATTCGGCACTTGTTAATTTAGATAATTTAATAAAACCAGTTGCGCCGCAAAATAATGGTGGCAGTATAGGTGCTTACAATCCATTCAGCGATAACGTTATACCACCAAAGACAAATTTATTCCAGCAACAGCAACCACCTGTATGTTATTCAATAATCATATACCGCTAAACCAAATAATCAATAAACATCTTATTTTGAATTGTTCCCAAGGTACCGTCCATTAATCAATTAAAGAAGCAACAACCTTTCACAATGACTATCAATCAGGATCCATGGGCACCGCTTAGCAATACCTCTGCCACATCACAGGTAACTATATTTAAGGGTCCATAATTTTATGATACAGTAAAGTAAAAAAATACCATTAAATAGGGAGAAGTATTAGGCCGGAAACAATGATTAAAATTAATATAAAGAGATATAATTAATTGTATTTCTTTCTATATTTCTGTCTCTATTTCTGCCGTCGTTTAATTTCTATGAGTCGTTATAGTCCTGTCTCAGTACTGTGAATTCATGTCATATTTAGTTCATAGGACTGTCATAGAAATCTTAAATTACTTCTGTAATCTTCCCTTAGGTTACTTAAACTATTCGAACACCAAACTCATTCAAACCAAAAATTAGGCTCACGACTTAAAAAATTCATCTGATGAACTCAGATCAGATTTTTCTTGTGGTAGCGACGTTTGTCACATGAAATGATAACTGGAATGATCCTTTTTATCATCATAATCTCTTCTTCATTTGTCCGTCATTATCAATCAATCCACCGTCATTCAATTAATTAAAATAACAGGAAAACATATAAATTTTAATTTTATTGGTTTAATATTACTACAATTTAATGAATCTTTCTCAATTTTGATCTTGCATGATAAAAGCGTAAAGACGATATACTAATTGATTTTGATTTTGACTCTGATAACGATCAAACAAATGCGAAATGCACTGTGGCCGAAATATCTAAAGCGAAGTTTATTAATGAAAGGAAATACACTAATGATTTCCATGACACCAACTACAATAATAACTACAACAACAGTTATAACGCTAATGGCAACTATGATGTTTTCGATACGGCTCATATTTATAGCAGTAATCATATCTTAAAGCAAGATTTTGTTAACAACAACGATTACAACAATTCTAATAACTTACGACAATCCCATAATTATAATCCAATTATTAGTAACACCAGTGACAACGATGTTCATTACGGCATCCCTTCCGAATATTCCGGTTATTCAATAACTTCTTCAAATGGTACAGACTCTAGTCTGTCATCGAATAGCGATCAGAATCAACAACAAAAGCAGCAATTAGAATTTATTACAACAACAACGAATATGTTTACAACAAACAATTATAGTAATACTTTGGCGGCTTCATTGGCTAAGACACCGGGTGTGACGATTACTAACCGTCCTGACAATGGTCGTACTTTATTTAGTTATGGTTTTTATGATTCAGTGAGCTGCGGAAAAAGTGGTACCATCACTACTTGTCAATGGGAAGTGAGTGCTGCAAGTTGTTCTGAGAACTCGGTTTTTTACTGTGGATATATTCGCAAAGTATTTTTTATTTTATCGCTCGTTAATAATTGCGGCTCAGACTATTAGTTATTAAATTACAAAAAACCTCAAAGTTAATTAGAATTCATTGAAAATTTATAAAACCATTTTGTTGGTAAATTGCTAATTGTGTAAACTTCTTCCGACGATTGAAATTATATTTCATACACACATAAATTATATATAATTTATGAAGAAACTAGACTCACATCAGTCCTTAGATTGAGACAATGAATTCACTCTAAATGTATTCATGAATCTCCCTCCCCCAATTAGTAAATTAACTCTCATTTAAATTTGTATGGAATTATTTGTATTTTAATTAATATTTTTGGGCTCGTCTGTACGTCTACGTCGAAAATTCATATACCATAATTTTTTTTTACATTCTATTTCTCTGCATTACATCTATCTTGTAGCCAACTCTGGAAGCTTGGACCCTAAAATAATCGGTAACAACAACTTATGGCTATTGTACCACAAAATATATGCTCTAATAAAGTATATCTAATATAATTCTTTATTTTGTCATATAATTTGAACTATATTAGGCTTGATTGTTTTTAATATGTTTTGATTGAATTTAATACTTGATATCCTTCTTTCCCAATGAATATTTTTTGGTTTTTATTTATGATTTAAGGCATTTTCAAAGAGCTAAGAATATTCCTTTTACATTTTATTTTATATAATTAATAATTTTTGCAGAACCACAACAACAATATCAATAGCAATATCAATACCAGCAACAATATGCCTTGGGTGAAGCCAGAGGCAGCCGCGTCAAATCCGTTTTTATCTTAAATACAACAACAACAAAAAAACAACAGAATGAAATTGGGAGAAGCTAAATTTGTTTGCTTAATTGATAGAGAAACTGCGTCAATAATTGCAAGGAAGTGGGGAGATATTTTGTACAATTCTTTTTAAAAAAGGAAAAATAAAAGAGCGCATAAGATGAATTAAGAAAAATAAAAAAATGAAAAATAGCAGACACAAGTTAAACACATGCATCAATTTTGAAATCAAGAGGAACCAAAAATCAATTGAGATGAAGTTTACGGTTAGTTAGATTTTATTAAATTTTGATTTCCAAAAAAGTGTTCAATAACAGTTTTATATTTTACAGTTTTTTCGATAGAGCACCAAAAGTGCCCTTCAATGATACGATTAATGAAATCACATTTAAGCAGAATCTAAGCGTATACCGAATGATTTGGAAATAAGATTATTTTCTTTAATACTAAATTTCCTAAGCGAATGCATTTCAAGTTTTATTAGATGCATTCTATAAATTGATTTTTTACAATATTTAGAAAATTTAACAATCTATCATAAAGTAAACATATAAAATAGCATTTTCGCCAAATGAAATGAAAATTTGTAATCTAACTATAAATCCAATTAAGATCATTATGTTTCTACAAATTATTGAATTAATTAACAAATTAATAACGCGTGTAACAGAAAGAAGCTTTAAAATATCACGAAAAATATTACGTCTTATACGAATATATAAAACTTTCTTCAAAATAACAAACAATTAACTTGTATTTAGATAAAATCTTACTAAATAACATGCAATAGACCAAAAAAATTAAGAATTCAATATTTTAGCATTCGCTTTTTACAAACTCTATAATTTTTAACGCAATATTAATTCTTATTAATCCTGTGATTCACAAATTTAAAAAAATTGAACATTATAGCTTTTTCATTGCAATTTCAAAAATTATTGCTTTATTAAAGAAATCAAAGTGAACACAATCTTTTATAAATTTCTTAATCATTCAACAAAGGAATTTTAGATAATTATTTATAAGAAATTATTAAATTTTAAAATATTCCAATAATAGAAAGTAAGAAAGAAAACATTCAATTATATTTTACTTCTTCAACGATGGGTTCATCAATAACGAAACAAATAAAAGTAACGGTTTAAGGCTAGATCGGGGATGGTTCTTGCATCCACTTCAAATCACTACCAATTAATTTTGAGAGGCCAATCCAGATCCCTCTGGTATGTCTATCCTCCGTTATTATTGAAATAATGATTACTATGTATTTAAATTGTATATGAACCAAAAACGAAAAATATATTGTACATCTAAATATTTATTTTAATAAAATGTTATTTTTATTGAAAACGTATTTTAACAAAGTGTTATTATTTTTGTATTGACAGAGATAAATTTAATTAAATTGTAAACCACAATTAGGATTTTTCATACGAAGGTGGAAAGAGGGACAACGAGATTTGTTGTTACAATTGTGTTACGGATGGGTCAATCGTCGCTTGAATTTAATTAGAGAGTATAATATATACCAGTCTCATCTAGTGAACCTCAAGGACGCTCCATGCTAGCTGAGTTTGATACCAGAAATGTGTTTCTTAACCTTTAAGGCCCTGGGGTTTACTGGATGAGACTCCCCTGGGGTTTAATCTAATTATATATATATATATATATATATATATATATATATATATATATATATATATATATATATATATATATATATATATATATATATATATATATATATATATATATATATATATATATATATATATATATATATATATATATATATATATATATATATATATATATATATATATATATATATATATATATATATATATATATATATATATATATATATATATATATATATATATATATATATATATATATATATATATATATATATATATATATATATATATATATATATATATATATATATATATATATATATATATATATATATATATATATATATATATATATATATATATATATATATATATATATATATATATATATATATATATATATATATATATATATATATATATATATATATATATATATATATATATATATATATATATATATATATATATATATATATATATATATATATATATATATATATATATATATATATATATATATATATATATATATATATATATATATATATATATATATATATATATATATATATATATATATATATATATATATATATATATATATATATATATATATATATATATATATATATATATATATATATATATATATATATATATATATATATATATATATATATATATATATATATATATATATATATATATATATATATATATATATATATATATATATATATATATATATATATATATATATATATATATATATATATATATATATATATATATATATATATATATATATATATATATATATATATATATATATATATATATATATATATATATATATATATATATATATATATATATATATATATATATATATATATATATATATATATATATATATATATATATATATATATATATATATATATATATATATATATATATATATATATATATATATATATATATATATATATATATATATATATATATATATATATATATATATATATATATATATATATATATATATATATATATATATATATATATATATATATATATATATATATATATATATATATATATATATATATATATATATATATATATATATATATATATATATATATATATATATATATATATATATATATATATATATATATATATATATATATATATATATATATATATCATTTTACCTGTTTTCATTCCTTGTAAGAGAATAAGACTATTTTGACAATAGTGGTCTGGATTTTCGTACCGAATTTCCATGTATTTACAGCATTAATAAGCCAAACGCAAAAAGCAGGGGCGATTTTTTCGATTAGAGTTACAGACAAGGGCATATATTTATAGCACTTTTAATACGACATTAAAATTTCGATTATAATCGAATCCCGCCAATGTAGGATACCGATTCTATGATATGTAATCTAAAGTATGAGACGCAATGCCGAAATGCGAAATTTGTTAAAAAATGTGGAAAATTCATTCCTGACGTGTTTGATAATTTCATATTTTAGACGGAGTAGTATCATTTTTTAAAATTTCCTACGATTTGTTGTAGATATTGTCCTGAACAACTTTGCGATGTTATAGCAAGATTACAGTATTTTGCGATGAATTAATCAATGAAGAATTGCAATATTGCAATAAATTAGTTGCGATGCGTTGCTTGCCATTAATTGTTGAGCGACAAATCAGTTGGGTACCGTTCTACTGCCATAAATAGCTGCTACCCTGGGATGTATAGTTGGATTACGATAGTGTGAAGACGGATTAATATTCAATTCCAATCAGAACTACGTACATGATAGAAACACGATCTGGCAGCAATAAATGTGGTGAATTTAACGGAAAAACTGACAAATCCTTGAGAAAGTGAAAATCGAACTCGTATTCTCTGTATATTTATCAGTTTATAACTTTACAATTAATTCAAAAAAATATATTGAAAATTCGAAGTTCGTAGTGAACACTATTAAAATTTAATATCAATGACTGTTGAATAATGGAAGACAATAAAAAGGCCAAAAAAGCAATGCCTTGTGCTAAAAACGAATGTAGTAAAACCGAGAAGCAATCTCAGAATCTCAAGGACGATTCCCAAACAAACATAACCTTGGAACGTGCCACAAAATCTAATGTGACAAACACTATCAATTCCAACAAGAAAAACGAGAGTGAGCTGGCAATTGACAATAACGCAAAAGAATATGTGGCTCTTAACCGGAGGTTAAATATGTTGCAAGAGAAAACGAAGAATTTGCGCAGAAAGCTTGGTCGCGGATTTGGGTCAAACCGTATTAAGCAACAGGAAGAGTTAGTTGCAAAGTCGGAGAAAGCACGAGAAGAGAATGACGCTTTAGCTGCTCGTCTTATGAACAAATTAGTTAGCTCAACAGTTTCGACAAACTCAAGGACAGAAATAAAAACGTCTGTTTTAGAGAATGCTACAAGTGCAATAGGAAATGATCACAAAACTCTAATTACATCCACACAACGTAGCGTAGAATCTATACAAAATCTGCCAACTTTGCATTCCAATAAAAAACAAAAGCTACGGCAAAACCAAGAGTCCAGTAACAAAACAGATAAAAGAATGACACGTCGTGAGCTTGAAGAACAGTTGCAAAATATGCGCGACTTGCTATTGAAATTAACGGTACAGAATCCACAAATTGAGACAAAACTGCGCCAACTAATTATTACTGATAAAAAATTCAAGTCGTTAAATATTTTTACTTCGTTGCCTAAATCTGAAAAACTTTCTGCGCAAGCAGGTAAGGGTGGTATTTTGCAGACTAAAATCAAAACGCTAGACAAACAAAGACAAGATTCGTTGACTTCTAACACTAGCAGTATTAGCAGTGGAGCGCAAAATGAAGCGGGTCCTTCAACATCAAAGAAAAGCGAAATATTAAAATCGGATGAAGAGAATGATAAAAAGAAAGAGTCCAGCAGAAGACGAAAGAGAAAGGCTAAGAATTCGAAAAAGAAAACGCAGCAATCAGAACATGAAGCTTTGCAGAAATACTTAAAAATGATTGTGGAAGAGTTTTTGGGCAGTAAAGATTCTGATAAAGTGGAAGAGTATATTTACAACCCGGACATAGAGGATTTGGAAATTTTTGCCCAAAGGCTAGTTAATGCTGGCATGGGATATATTGTAGAAGAAGAGATTCGCATCAATAGGAAAAACAATCGTCAATCGTTCGTTCTTATTTCAAACGACCGCGAAGATATGAAAAGAGATGCTATTATTCTTGTTCCAGTAGCCCGAAAATATGCTTTTGAGGGTGATGTAGTACGAGCGTTTGTGATGAATCCTTTAACTATTGCTAGTAGTTCTGAAACAGAAGACAAGACCAAAAGAGAAGCGAATGACTCAACAGCCACTGAAGGAGAGAAAAATCACTCCTTCAGTGAAGAGGAAGATCCATTTATTGGGGCCGAGCCCTTGGAATCTGACGTTGATCCAAATGAACTTGATTCATCACTAGTCAGTGTACCTAAAGGCAGTCCTAAAGCTTTCGTTATTAAAATTGTTAAACAGACTGAAAAACGTGAAGTAGTCGGTACTATTTCATTTAAAAACTCCATCCAATTGAATGACGGTGCAGGCTATTATAAGTTGAGACCGCACGATATGCGCATGCCAATGGTATTTGTTCCGGCAGACACTTGTGGAGAAATAGTAACTCCTGAACAGAAAAACGACATCGGCGGTTTCCTCTACGTAGTAAAAGTGCGGGAGATCAATGCTCATGGTATTTGTATAGGTGACCTTCATCAACCTGTGGGCAAAGTTGGAAACATAGAAGCAGAAATTAAAGCCATACTTTTGCATAATAAGCTCAAGAACTTGCGGCCCTATGAAGAGCGTTTTAATAAGCTCTTTGCAGAGCCTGATCCACCAATATCTGATAAGGATTTACAGCATCGGGCTGATTTACGCAAACGTTGTATCTTCACTATTGATCCACTAACTGCACGGGACTTGGATGATGCCGTATCAATTGAAACCATAAATGATGATCTTTACGAAGTCGGTGTGCATATATCAGACGTGGCACATTATCTACAGGAAGATACTGAACTTGACAACATAGTTAAGAACCGAGCGACTTCAGTATATTTAGTAAATGAAGTAATACATATGCTTCCTCAATCCCTCTGCTTCAAATGTTCACTATTGCCGGGTGAAGATAAATTTGCTTTCTCCGTCTTTTGGCAAATCAAACTTGATGGGGAGATAATTGATCCACCACGTTTTACACGTAGTGTTATTAACTCTTGCACACAATTTGCTTACGAGCACGCCCAGAAGATAATTGACAATCCAACAGATGAATTCGGTGAGAATGAATTGCCAACCATTCACAATGGTTTTAATGCGACCGATATAGTATCCCGTGTTCGCTTGTTAAAAACAATAGCAACAAGCTTACGTGCCAAGCGTTTCGATGACGGAGCGTTATCTCTAAATAATCCAAAATTGCACTTTACCATAGATCCACAAACGGGTGAACCGGCCGGCTACGAGGTGGAAGAACGCCAAGAAGCAAATTTTCTTATCGAAGAATTCATGCTGTTGGCGAATCAGTCGGTTGCCCGTTTTATATATCGTCACTATCCAAACATCGCTATATTGCGCCATCATCCTCCTCCATTGACTAAATCATTGAAGAGTCTTAAAGATAAATTACGCAATTTTCAAATAGATCTTGATTACACAAGTTCCAAATCACTCTACGAAAGCATTAAAAAGGCTTGTTCTAGCGCAGCAGATCCTAGAGCAATGGATGCTGCTCTCAATGCCTTGCTTACTAAACCGATGGCTAGAGCACAGTAAGTGTATGCGAAATCTTATGAAGGCTGATTTCTTCATTTGGCCTACTAGGGCTTTGTCGTCAGGGGAAATCATTGCTAATTAAATAAATATTTAGGGGAGACTTTTCTTAATAATTTGTATAATTGGATTTTTTCCATTTCAATATTTTTCAGATATTTTTGCAGTGACGGTAAGATGGAAGGTGCCGATTTATGGCATTATGCCTTATCAATACCGATATACACACATTTTACGAGTCCTATTCGCCGTTATCCAGACATACTGGTTCACAGGTACGAATGATTTCAGTAAATGATTTTGTAAATGCGCACAATTATATGAAATTATTGTTATTCAGATTACTAGCAGCGTGCCTTAATTACGCTCCTGCACCCAAGCGAAGACCTGAAGAGCTGCATTGCATAGCAAAGACATGCAATGAGCAGAAATTTAATGCGAAAAATGCCGGCGATGAATCATCAAATTTGTTCTTTAAACGTTATATCAAATCCAAACAATCCATAATAATGAATGCAGTGGTCATTGAAGTGTTTCGGTACATGGTTAATGTTGTAACTATCGATACGGGCCACAATATTCCTATTGAATACAAAGCGCAAAGGCTTATTATTGACGCCAGCAAAGCTCCAGAGTTTATTTTAATTTCGGAAGAGAATTCAAAATTTGCACCCATTGCACTTCGGCCGTTTTCGACCGTTGAAATTAGGGTAGTTGTTTGGGATGGAAAATTGAGTGGTTATTTTGTATCGCCTGATCCAAAGCAACGTCAATTGAATTGTTCTCAATCGTCAAAGAAACGATCTCAAAACAATTCTATTGCTGGCAACAAAGTGATGAATGGAAACGTAAATGAGAAGGCTCCTGAATGACCACGTCATCGTAGCTTAAAGGGAAATGTAGAAAATGAAGAAAGAGAGAAAATCATCGAACAAAAATTAATTAAAGATACATTTCATGCATTCAAAAACAAAAATAATGACTAATATGATAAAATTTATAAAAAGAAGACATTTTGAGAGAAAATGGTACAAAATATCATAAGTATGTTTTATATTATTGTTACAAAACCTATAATGTCGTATGAAATTTTAAATGAGATTTAAAACTGATACTCCGATCGGTTTTCAACATAGAAATGCACAAAACTTCCCCACAAATCCACTCAAAAATATTGTTTATGCACAAGGAATTATTGTGATTATTATATATTTTTAATTCCAATTGTTTAAAACTGTCCACGTACTTAAGTTTCATGTTTTTATAGAATACGATTTATTAGCTTTTAGTGGTTTAACACTAATAATAAACTAATATTTGAATTTTATTGAACAAGATTTTTAATTGTTCTAACTCGAGTAATTACTTTTCTAAATGCTGTTTTTGTGTGTTATTTACGTCCGTATAGTATCACTTACTCCTTTAAATTCCTATTATTTTTTGAATCGGCTGTATGCACGTCGGCATGGCCGTCTGCATATCCCTATACTCGTTTGCTTGGCGACATGGCTGTCTTCGCTTGTCACGGCATGCGTGTCTGTTCGTATGCATCGAATCAACGGGGTCAGGTTCTCGAAGCTTTAACATATCCAGGGATATGAATCTGTTAATTATGTTTAAAACACATATTCTGGTTTTCCCGCAATCATGACATATCACAAACCAAAAATACGGTTTTTCATATGTGTTTATTGAACTGAATTTTTATTTACTGAGTGTATTCGGAAACGAAACTATCCCAAAAGCAGAGAGTGGCTCATTCAGAGACAATCAGATTCATCTTTCTCTGGTTCAAACATTATACTCTATATAGCTTTTCAATTAATTGCAAGAAGACATTGACAATAATATCAGAGATAATGATATAGGGCACTCGCACTAATCCATGCGCAATTTTTTCTCCCATTCATATAATAGTACGCTTTTTTGAAATTTGGTTTCTTTATATATATGTGGCAACGCCAACGAGAGTTGCATTTGCATTTTCGGTTGTTATCGTTTCAATGGATGGAAGGGAAAAGACCGACAATATGTTTGATTGAATTCATTGAGCGTTAAAATTATTATTTCGACGATTTAATAACTCGACAACTTAAAACTGATGATGCAGTAAATAATGTATTTGCTCTATACAATTACAAAATTATACATAGATTTAGTTGAAAGTAGTACATATTTCTTTAGAAATTTGTACCCGCGAAACAAGACTAAATAACGTATTTCGCTCGTTCGTTGTTTTCGTTTTCGTTTTTCGTTTTCTATTTTTTTACACATCAGTGAATGACAGCTAACGTATAATGTATTCAGCAATAATCGACGCAATATCGCTTTTTAGTGTGGTGAGTTGAAAGTTTCTTATATTTGTTCCCCTGATTTGAGATTCTGTCTTTGAATTAGAAGTTTTTTAGTTGTAAATATTAAATATTTTTCGAAATGTCTGATGATGACGATGTGCAGTATGTAAAGCGTCAGAAAACATTGCATTACGGTTCTCTGGAAGAAACTGAAAGGAAGAGGCATGCAGCCAGCACCGACGCAGCAACCGGCGAAGCTGATTTGGAAGACATTAATTCTGATGAAGATTCCGATGAACTAAAGAAGTCCACGGAGAACGCCGCTTCCGCCGCGGTTTCTCCACCACCTACTGCAGCTACTCTTGCTAATAAAATCGATGACGACTATTTCGACATCGAAAGTGAAGTAGCCAAAGATAAAGTAGCTTTGCTAGAAGAATTTGAACGCAAGCGTAGAGCTCGACAAATTAATGTGTCTACGGATGATGCAGAGATCAAGAAGAATTTGCGCCAACTAAACGAGCCTGTTTGCTATTTCGGTGAGGGGCCGGCCGAACGTCGTCGTCGTCTAAAGGAGCTGTTAGCTAGTCTCGGTGAAAACGCGATTAAACAAAAGCAAACAGAAGAAGAAGAACGCAAACAACTGCAAAGGGAACAAGAGAACACTTGGTACCACGAGGGCCCAGAGACGTTACGAGTGGCGCGCGTTTGGATAGCCAATTACTCACTGCATCGAGCAAAAGAACGTCTCGAAAAGGCGCGGGAAGCTCTAACATTACCCAGTGCGACAAGGGCGGGACGCATGGTAGAACTGCAGAAGCGTCTGCAGACTATGGTGCCACAATGTTCACAAGTTGGCGACGAGCGACCGGTTAGTAACTGCGCTTTCCACAACAGCAACTTATTATTACTGACATCATCGTGGTCCGGTTTGTGTAAAGTTTGGTCTGTGCCCGATTGCCAATTGAAGCAAACACTGCGTGGTCATGCCAGTTACGTTGGTGGTGTAGCGTTTCGTCCCGATGTGAAGCAGGACGAAACAAATGTTGTGGCCATGGCATCGGGTGGCCACGATGGCGCAGTCAAGTTATGGAGCTTTGGTTCAGAAGAATCTATTGCTGATATTACTGGCCATATGCCACATCGTGTCTCTAAGGTGGCTTTTCATCCATCGGGTAGATTCTTAGCGACTGCATGCTATGATTCATCGTGGCGCTTGTGGGATTTAGAACAAAAATCTGAAGTCTTGCATCAGGAGGGTCATGCTAAGCCAGTTCACTGCATCGGTTTTCAAATAGACGGAAGCGTTTTGATTACAGGAGGACTGGATGCGTTCGGCCGTGTTTGGGACTTACGGACAGGTTAATTCTAATAATATGAACCTTTTGTTACGAATTTAATTATATTTCTTTTAATTGGTCTATAGGGCGATGTATTATGTTCCTTGAGGGCCATTTAGGTTCAATATTCGCTGCTGATTTTTCTCCTAACGGTTATCACATAGCAACAGGTTCTCAGGATAATACTTGTAAGATTTGGGATCTGCGACGACGTCAGCCAGTGTACACTATCCCTGCGCACACTAATCTCCTTTCAGATGTGAAATATCAACGTGATGGCGGCAATTTTTTGATTACTTCTTCCTACGACTGCACCACAAAAATTTGGTCAAACAAAACGTGGCAGCCGTTAAAAACATTACAGGGTCATGACGGTAAAATAATGTCTGTCGATATTTCGCTGAACTCGCAATATATCGTCACTACCTCATTCGATCGTACCTTCAAATTATGGGCATCAGAGAGTTGATTTATGGGAGACGATATAGAAAGTAATCATTCTAAATAAATTATAATTTGTTTCGTCGTTAGTTTATTAGAGATTTCCTATAGTCGATTATTATTTATGTTGACGGAAACAATGATCGTTGAAAATGATTTTGACTACTGAAATATAAAACAAAAACATAAATGATGCCCGGAGCAGCCGATATCGTTTACAGAACTCTCCTGTAGTTCAAAACCTTTTGTATTGATAACAGAATAAATTAAATTTTTCACACGCCTTAAATAAAAAGTACAATTACGGAATTACTTAAAAATTCTCAAAAGCTGAAGAAAAACAGTAAATTATTCTTTAGAATATGTATTATAGACTGTAGGAATACAAAAGAATGAGATAGTATTTTTAGTAGAGTTTTCAATTGTTAAGGAAATATTAAATTACAATAAAAGTAATCTTTTACGAAATGCTAAAACGTAGTACTTAAATGCATTTTTTCTTTATTATAAACCTATTTAATGTAATACTAAAATTTTTAAAATATTACAAATTTGATAAATTTTAGCATTTCATAACAAACTTTAATTCAGTTTACATGCAGTCAGAAAACTTAATTCTTCGGCTTCGATAGATTTCACAGGAATTTTTATTTGCTAATTATTTTATTAAAAATATATATATCCTTGCTCAGAATTGCCGATGCCCGTCTTAGAAAAATGTCCCGTTTCTGTCTTAGGAAATGCCGACTACAACCGAACGAAAAAAGGTGGCGAAATGAAATTTGGCACGAATATTCTTTGCCAAAATGGATTAGAAAATGGCCGAAATCGGTCTATAGTTTCAGAACTATAAGAAGATATCTAAATTAGAAAAATATGAATCAACCAGACAATTTTACCTTCAATTATAAAAAACCCTTTCTTTGATTATTTTAATATTTTTTGATGATAGTCTTTTCTCTAGTTTTGCGCGTGTTAGTAGAAGTGAAAATAAAAAGCAAAATGTTGATTTAATATTTTTTTCCAACAGCTGTGTCGTATTAGTTTAATTTTTATTTAAATTAAAAGAATTACTCAAAGTTATGAAATATAAAAATGGCTTCAGATCATTTAGTCGGAAATAATTAAAACTGCGCTGTTTACATACAAAATTATTTATGTCGATTATATATAAAAGAATTGTAACCTATCATATTTATTTTTTAATATTATTAACTAGTATTTAACTACCACAGACATTTTGCACAAATAATTGAAAAACAATTATTTAATTATACTCATAATTTACGCATAATTAATTGATAGATCTGCTACGTGATGTAATTTATCTCTTAATTTGTTGCAAAGTAACTTTATATGAAACTGTTCCATAATTATTTGATTAAAGTTTCAAACAAGGTCGTAATCCTTTATAATTAACTTAAACTATTTGAGAAATATGTGCATTTTCATTTATGTATTTTTTATATTTGTTGTTTTTTTTGTAATCAACATTATTAGATTTAGAATGTTATAGATTTTTATTATTTAAATTGTTTCTCTTTCAAAATTGAAATAAATAAATTTAAAAGCTTACAACAATTTTTACACAAAATTAAAAACGAACTAGGAGAGAAAATTGAGTAAATTAAATAAAAGAGAAGAAAGAAACGGGTAAATCAGGGAAAATTTAATAGATTTAAGGATATTCTAATCATTATAGATATAAAATTTAATTATGTTGGGAAATAAAATCTTTCACAAAATATAAAAATTTAAAAGCAAAACAATAAACGAAACAAAAATTTATAAAAATTTTAGTTCGATGGAAATAAATAAATATTTTAAAATTAATTATTCATTTGACTATGTGTAAAACATTAAAAAATCTATTAAAGGCAGCAATTATTTATCATTATATTTATATACATAAAGTATGGATATAAATATAATTTGGTTTTGATTTTTATGTCCTACACCCGCTGAGATAACGTTGTATTGAGTTTGTTTCGAGCGATCATGGCATAATTTCTGCTTAGACAAATCACTGACTACCCAATTCCTTTAGCCCTATCCCTGCTTCTTCTCTTAGATTATGGTATTCACCCCTTTTTTCATGCAGAATTTTTTAACTCGCAGTAACGATTTAAGGAGTAGATTTTGGCACCAGGCTTACGGTATTGGACATAATAATCTAGTGATGTGTTCGTAAAGGATTTTGTTTTTGAATTAATGAAATAATCGGAAATAACTAAAGTGAACCTGTCTAATCTCCCTCATCTTCGAATGGAGAAATAAAGATGCCAATTGGGGCTTCTATTAGTTGATTGAATTATTTTTTGACTTTGATTTATATTGCTTTCTATTTTGGTTTTGGGTTTTTGAATTTTGTGTTTTAATTTCTTCTTTAATTAATCTTAACTGAAATGAGCAGTTTTTTAAAGATCCTAAATTAGATCCTTATCACTATAATGCCATTTTGAATTGCCATTAATAGACGTTACGTTCTTTTAAGTTCCTAAAATTCTTAAAACAGGAAAATAGATATCAATTGATCTTAATTTAAAAATGCTATACACTGTTAAAAATTAGAAAATATCTCTTGCTGATGGATTGGCTTTCTTAATATATTCCTAAAAGCGAAAATGCTTTTATTGTTCGTCAAATTAATAGCTACTTTTCACTTTTCTTAAATAAACTATACGTCTCTCTCGTACATCCAAAATGTACGGTATGGTATTTATCCCTTAGACCGTCGTATCTGGTGGTGTTGATACATTTTTGCTACCATTTTTAATAGGTTTTTTAACGTCGCAAGCGTCGAGGGTGTCCTTCGGAACGATATCGATACGATGTGCTTTACTCCATACTACTAAATCCATGATAAATGCCAAAAACATGATTCCGGATGTTATGCCTGCAATACTTCAATCGTGTAGTCACCGTTTGATTATTATCGTGGTTTTTGAAATTTACCTAAAAAATAGTGTCTAAACGTAGTTGCATCGTAAAGTGAACAGGCGCCATGTTTGCCGCATACGCTCTTCCAGATCAGGCAAGCCGAGTCGACAACTGCACCGTAAATTATTGGGCACGGAACATTTCCAAAGAGGCCGATAGCTGACTGAATAACTCCCATGGCCATAGCTTTGTCTGAAAAGGTGCGAGAGAAAATTGTGGTCATGATTTCTGGATTAACAAGATTCTTGAATTTTTACTTACCTTTTGGATGCGTGCATCGCATAACCAATAGCATGCTACCCACTTCGCATGTAGAGTGCATAAATACGCACAAAGCGAAAATAAGTATGAATAGAATAAAGTTCTTGCAATTGTTATCACAATACCCGGTAACCGCTTCATAGGTTTCATTACCCGGTCTTACTGAAATATCATAAGAATAACGTTAGTGATTGAGACACAGAAGGGCGTAAGTAATCGCCGGCAAAAAATAATTTCTAGCAGTGAAAAGAAACGATTCCTTTAGAAGCTTCCTCACTTTCTTCCTCTCTATCATCGTCCACTTACAGTCTGGTATGCATGCACAATTCGAAAATACGGTTCGATTGTCGTTTCCGTACAGCCCGGATGTTGTACAGCCCGCATGACATGTTGAGATGTACATTTTTCCATCCGTTCCACAAATCGGTGCAAAGTTCTCTCTGTCACACGTGCAGTTGAGCGCCGCTTGGCATGCTGGTTCAATAAAGGCTGATCTGAAAGGGGAAACGATTAAAGAAATGTTGTAGAAACCACGACTTACTTTGTGTGAGCGTAAAAGGGCTTACGTGTTTCGAGTGCTCGGGTTATAGCCGGCAAAGTCATCCATATCGCAACCAACGAACATTAGAATAGCCATCCCAGCCGAATAGACTAGAGCTGTAAAAGCGATCCATGCAGCCACTGATTTGGCTGTTGGACTTAATTTCAGAATCACTATGGCCGAAATGATGATACCAATTCCCATGACAAGGATGCCGCAGAAGCCAGCAATCATGTTGGCATCGTAACTGGCCAAGCGGAACTGAGTTTCGAGGTATTTTGGCAGAAACGTATAGAGACCAGCAATGGGCAATAAATGGAAGACACATGATGCGGTCCGGAACATTAGAATGTCGTTGCTCAATTGGCGACGCACGGTTTTTGGGAAATCTTAATGAGAAGAAGCGTACAAAGCGTTAATCTAAACCATCGACGAAAAAAAACGTCATTGACTTACCTTTCAGTTTGGGCTTTTCATCAACTTCTATTCGGTCTTCGTTAGCCGCAATATCGATATCCCTTTGCTCACAGTTTCCAGTCGGTGCAGTTCGACCCCGGAGTTGTTTAGGAAAAGAGAACATTACAATGGCAGAGAGAAAAATTAGGCTACCAATCACCACAGGCCCCAACCACCAGGCTCCGATCCAACGCGGATCGCTAGCATCAAAGCGTGGATTCGAAAAGTTTACGTACACTCGAGTACAGAAAGAGCCCACGACGAATCCCGATGCCGGTCCGAGGATTCGAACTCCAATAGTTATTGCTAAAAGATCGAGAAAGACAGAGAGGGGAGAATATGAGAAATACATTGAAGAGAATGGAAATGATGGAGTAAGCATCTATGGGATGCGTTCATATTTATGAACGGAGAAAATAATTTTCTCTCGGAGAAAAATATATGTGCTCCAAAACGGAACTCCGAAGTGACTCTTATATGATCAAAATACAAATTATGTTCAAATTTATGAATCTGGAAATACTCGCTTTCATGTTTTGAACTTGGGCGCAAAGTATTTTCACCCCCAAAGCAATATTCTTTTGGGAACGCATGAGCTGCATTTTTTCTATTTTGAAAGCATATTTAATTAAAAAATGGCTTAGCAAAGAATTAAAATTAAAGAATAAATAAAATTAGAGCTACGAAATATTAAAGCGCGACAAGATAAGCGTCAGAAACTATTATATATACACAATATTATATATAGAACAATTTATTGTCAATTCATTTCTAATTGTTATTTGAAACCTTGCTATCATCGCGTTAAATTGCTACGTGTTATATAATGGTTATATAACAATAAAAAATTGAACCAAAGTTCAAATTATATATTTTTTCTAATTTATACTTAATATTAATTTCGTAGAGATCTTCACGAAAATAATGCGCATACCCAAAAAATCTTATCGGTTTAAATATGTTTTGGTGTTGGAAAACTTGTTAGAAATAAATCATAAAGCATTATGGAAGATACTCATAAAGGTTTCCAGGAAAGAGTATAAATGTTCTCAAACAATTGATAAATGACCGACGAAGCAGAATCATAAAAGGCTCAAAATAGAATCCAAGAAACTCTTGAGTGTCATAAACGAATCAAAAATTAGTGATTTTCATAAAATTATCAATCACAAAAGACTCAAATAGAATCCGGGAAATTCTTAGTCATAAACGACTCAAAAATTAGTGATTTTTATAAAATTATCAGTCGTAAAAGAATCAAGGTTTGAGTCGAGAATCCCAGAAACTCTTAAAGGAGTAAAAAAAACGACTCAAAAATGAGTACTTTTTATAAAATTTTAAAGTAATGAAATGTACAATTTTATGAGTCTCGCTCTTTTCAATGAGCCATCTAGGAAGGCAAAACCCTTCATTCCCGACTCATTTCATTGTTCATAAAGAGCGCATTTGGTCAGAGCAGTGACCAATTAAAAAATTCATATCGTTTGCTGAATTAACACCTACCAATATACATTGGAGACTGTTTGCTCGCAACATTGTCGTCTATGTACGGAATCCCGAGGGTTGAAACGGCTGTTTGGCCAATTCCGGAGCTAAGCAAACTGGCAAAAAATATGCACAGGACGATCACAGTGATCTTGGAGTGTGACGCCTGCTCGAGCTTGCGGTTTTCGTTGCATTCTGCAGGAGTGGACAAAACGGCACTACAAAAAATTGAAGCAGAAAACAACGTATTAATACTCTTTCTTTCACTTACCTGCGTTCCCCGATTTCGTTTCATTATTGCCAGCCAGACACAAATTCTCATCATTACCCCTGCTGACTGTCGTGAATGCCATTGTCACGCTTTCCACCGGCAATTTCGAGGAGTTCCATTCTTGTAGCTGACCACCTACCCATGCGTTATTTGCCACCAAACTCTCTTCGTTTCCTTTATTCAGAAACGCTGCCGACTTTATCAATTGATCACCGAAAATAAAGTGCGGTAGAGCACAAGCAAAAGCGGCCACCGAGAAGAGAACCATGCCGCATGCGATCCAGCGCGGCCGGTGCCCCCTTCCGGCGAAGTATGTGAGAAGCATGGCGGTACTGATCTGGCCCATTTCGCTGGCACTTAACAAGAAGCCAGTTGTCTTCGACTTGATTTGGAATAATTTCTCGATTGTGGTAATGACCGATACGAAATAAGTCATGTACATGCCTTGCAGGATGTAGGCCAGCAAGAAGACGATCATAAAACTGTTTGTCGATGCTAAACTGTGAGCCCATTTAGGTCGGCAACCGAAGAAACCACAGGTGGGTGAATTCCGTGCGTTACGACTTACGTCAGAATCGAAATCTGATGCGTCGGAGTCGCCAGCGTGACGGTGCTGGCGTTGCGATGGATAAGGCCCAGTGAGAGGATCCTGTTCATCATACTTATCCGGTAAAACATTTCCGGCCTTGCCATTCAATAGCGAACCGTTATTGTTGCCAATGTGGTTCGCCTCAGATGTTGCCTCCAGATGATTCAGGTGTTCGTGATTGAGATGACTCTTCAACGAAATGGGTGGATGATGCAGCAGGCCGTTTTTAAAGTTTCTGATCTCCTCCGCGCTCTTCCAGTCGTTGTTGTTGCTGTTGGGAGGATCAAAGATTACGGTGGTTAAATCGGCGGGATCTACGGTGATGCTGCTGGTGGTATCAATTCCATCAAGAACGCCGCCGTTGGCTGCTTCTCCACCGCTACCATTCGGCAAGAGCGGCGTCCAAACCTGAGTGGAGTCCCGACGGCTTCCATTCTGGTAGAGATTTGGTGCACCACCGTTCGTACTTCCGTTTGCGTTAGTGTTGCCGTTGTGCAAAGACGGAGGCAAGGTGTGACCGTTAATTTCAGCGTTTGTGTTGTTTGTGTTGTTCGCGGTATTAGGTAGTGATGTTTCTGTTGCTGTTGCTACATCTGTCGATGTTGCTGTTGATGTTGGTGTTGTTGTTGGTGTTGTTGCTCCGTTTGTGATGTGTGGTGGTGATGCGTTGAAGTTCGAGTTTTGTTTGTTTAATTTTCTTGTTGTGATGTTTGCTTGATGGCTTGCCGTATCGACATCTTTCATTACTGTTGGATTCATATTCATGTCTGGTGTTTGCGGGAAGGGTGGCAGTGGGGGTTAAGGTGTGCGTTGGGGGCGATGATGTTAAATCACAGAGAATAGGTTTAAGGAGTGGGTGAATGGGCTGGTATAGGATATTGGTGATAGGAAGGAAAAGAAGTGCGTAGGAAAGGAGGGGAAGAAGGGCGAAAGGTACACGGATAACAAATGAATGTTATTTCACTCAAGAAATATTCAAGAATTTGTTTTTTTTTAAATATGGTTTTTATTTATTTTGGTCCGTCATTCTTTTGCAACTGCTGCAGCCGTTTTTGTTACCGTCACGTTTTCTTTTATTATTATTAATTCCTTTATTAGTGATGATTCCTTAAGTCTGAAACGAAATGAAAAAAGGTAAATGATTAAAGAATCTCGCATTAATGGCAAACAAATTTCGAATCCTCTCCTTCTTTGCGTAAGTTAATCTCTTATTTTTTTCGTTCAGTCTCATTCACACACTTTATTGCTTCAATACATAAATACATAAAAACGTGTCATCGCATCGTGTGTCGCCTTTTGCAAATCCTTATCACTGCCGTTAATGAACTCTTTGTCAGAGTCCTTGAAAACTATTCGCTTATTTTATTGCAGTAGACGCAGCCTCCGCAATAGGCGTCTGCTGCCAACGAAAGTAAAAACGTCACTGGAGCACCAACGAAGAAACTTATCAGTTCCATGCCACGACCGGGGTTGAATCATATCGGTGAGGTTTGCTCAGACGCGACGTAATCGAGACGGTCGAAACGAATATTGCGCTTTGGAGAAGTATGGACGCAAGGCGTAAAAGAGCACGTGAGTGCTAATACACTGTGATGCCGACTGATGGAAATGTATAGTTAGGGATAAAATTAAAAACCTTCTTCTCAAAAAAAAATAGAAGAAGAATAAGAGCCAAAACAACTATCAAAATAGATCACAATCAAAATGAGATCGTCAATTTCGAAAAGGGCGTTACGAATTTTAATCGAATTCTTTTAATGAATAAATTCATATTTTAGTAAATGAATATTTCAATGTCATTATTTATTTCGAAATTTCTTTTATTTAAAAATTGTGTTTGAACTAAATTCGGCAAATTTCCAAAAGGACTGAAAATCATTTAAGACTGAATGACTGAACCAGTATATGCAATGAAGAGAGGATCGACGACCCTCGGAGCTACATTTTCGTACATACAATTTTCATTCAGGTAGAACGTGAGAAAGTGTTCCACCAAAGCTTTTATGGAATTTCATTAATATTGCTTTCAAGAAAGTTTCAGAATTTCAAAGAATACTTAAACGAAGTAATGCATGCAGTCAATGATGATGAATTGATGATGAAACGAACAAGTTAACAAGTTTGCTTTTCACAAAAGCATTCACAAAAAGGCGACTGACTTAACTCAGAATGAGTGATTAAAGGCTGCATTTTACGACGCAGCCAGCCATAGTAGTCAGTTACTCACCCTGTCAGAGGGTTCATTGCGCCGACGAGGAACCTGCGATATTCTATATAGTTCCCATGTGATCGAGAAGCGACGGAGCAACGATCAGCAACAACAACAGTCATGTAAGAAGTCTGCATCTGCAGATTTCAACAACAATAATAAAGAAATAAACGAGAAAAGCATCTTCAACAACAAAAGCAATAGCAGAAAAATCGAATGGAAGAAAGCAAAAGCAAAAAGAAAAGGGATAATAGCAAAAAGAATATATTCTATATACTCGTATGTGCACAGACATATAGATTCACGTATGGTATATAAAATTGCAAAGAATAAGATAACCACAAGAATTGATTTCTCTTGGTTGGCAACCTGGAAAAATGTCTACTACTTCGCAGTCAGTCAATGGCGTGCGATAAATAAAACTAACTGAAAAAAAATTCAAAAAAAACTACAAAAAACAAAACAAAACAATATTAATCCAACAACAATAACAAGAATGCATATAGGCATTCCTGTTGGGGAGATAGTGTTGTTGTCGTTTCGTTCCATTTCGTTGTTGTTGTTTCGATTGTTCGAGTCTGCGAATACTGAAATGCAAAGTGAACGATCTTTGACCACCACAACAATAAGAAACACAACGATAGTTGCAACGATGCAACAACAACAACAATAATAACCTCAACAACAAGAACAACAGAAACAACAACGGCTCAAACTACATCAGTAGAATTAGTAAGAACAATAACAAATTCCAATACGAAATGCAATAACAACAACATCATGATGGCACTTATCGCGTCAGGTAAAGATCGAAAGCAGCGAAAGTCTGACCGACGTCACATGATTGGTGAGCGTCGTAACATTTTACCTACGCCATCATTAACGCTTGCGACAACGCTGACGTCGATGACGTTTGCTAACTACTATTGCATCGGCAATGTATACGATGCAAGTGACCGAGCAGATTCTGTTGCGCTGACGCAACTTCATGGCCGGCGTCTCCACATTTGTAACTCAGTGGACGGATGTTGTGCCATCCGTGTCTTCAAAGAGACTTGCCTATGGCTTTGCTAGTATTATTTGCTTTTGCTTTTGTTGGTAGACATAAAGTTCTTAGCAGCGACAACAACAACAAAAATAAATGCTGCAGCAAAAAGAAACAGTCTCGCAGCATCGGCAATGCATGCAAGGAAGGAACTAAATCTGCAAATGTCAAGGAACTTTACTTTTGCTTTGGTAATATTTTGTTGTTTCAATTGTTGTTGGCACTATTGTGTTATTGTTATTGTTATTGTTGTTTCCTTCTGTTTCTACGGCTATTCTGCTTTATGGTTCTTTTATGAATAGAGGTGATGCTGGTGTTGCTTAAGGTTGGTGGACGCTGTTGGCGATGCATTTCTTTGATAGGCAGCAGACACGTGTGTATGTGTTTGTGTAGGTGCACGAGAGGATGTATCTGCGATATGCATATGTGCAATATCTGCGAGAGAGTATTGATTACCGATTACAAATTCATTAACACCTAATTGATTAATATTTATTTAACAGCAAAAGTAAAAAGTCTTTGTGACTTTGTGATCTTTGATCCATTCATTTGTGCTTTCGGGTAAAAATTGTTCATTTTTTTTAATTGGAAGAAATAAATTTCAAGAAAGGTTCAAGGATGGTTTTTTATTTACTACACAGGGTATAATTTTCGGTCTTCTGTACGATAGTTGTTCTTAAATGAAATCGTCAATTAAGCATCATTAATTCCATTCTGAAATGTTTTGAAATTATTTGTTTTTATTAAATTTTATTGCTCTCAAAAATTTATTTTTGCGAATTTATTTAATCAATCTATCAGTTAAAATACACACAATTGTCACGCGGCGAGGTTAAAAGTCAAGGTTTCAAATATTCGGACGAACATCAAATTCAAGCATTGTCTTTTTACACCCTACACCCGAAAATATAGGACATACTCACTTTGTGGTTCCGTCTGTAACGCACTACAGGAGGTGTGGTAGGTATAGAAAAGTTATATACTCTTGCTCAGAATCACCTCCTGAGTCGATTTAACGATGTCAATCTGTCGTCTGTCTGTGTGTCCGTGTGTCAGTGCGGTCAAGTGACTGTCTGTGGAAATAACGATTACAACCGAACGGAAGGAAGTATCATGAAATTTGTCACAAATGTTCTTTGTCATAATAGTTTGTTTGGGAATGGAAATGATCAAAAAATCTGCTTAGAGCCTCGTCTACTTTTTATGAAATAAAATTATAAAACCACATTTTTTCAATCTATTGAAATTGTATGGGCGAGATGGCAACGTATGCTATTATGGATCCACCAAAATTGAGCGTGCCACTTCCACCATTATTTCATACCACGTGTGCTTTTTTTGAGAAAGGTTAACTCAAAAATGAGTTAGCAGATCTGAACTAACCAAGAAAAGGTAATTGTAGTATTAAAAGAGGCATGAAAACAACCTACTGGTTATAAGATTGAAACCATAAATTTAAATAATGGGTGTAGGGTGTATGAACCTCAACCGGGCCGAAGTGAACATTCATACTTCTTTCTAATTGATTGAGGGTTATATTAAATTCATTTTAATAAACTAATTGATAAACGACAATTATACGTTATCGTCTTATTTACTTTCGTTATAAAACAATTAAAGAAAATTTACTTAGCAAACACTGAATTGAATTTCGATGATTGAAACAAGCGAGGCTATTTCAATTAATTGAATGGTTTTAATTTGATGTCATGTCACCATCTTAGAAGTATAATAGATTATACATATAAAATATAGAAATGATATAAATACATAAATATGGAAGTATAGAAAGTCATAGCTGAGTCTTAAATGCTTTCGTTGTCTAGAATTCAATTTTAACTTGGTCTCTCATATAGTTCATCAAACGTGTTTATCGATACTTTCAATAGTTCATTAAACTCTTTAAACCTGGGTGACACAGAGCCCGATGGCATAGGCGGTTATATGAAGGTTAAACACTTGTTTATTAGGTGGCGCTTCTCTACAACTAAAACGTGCTATGAGAGCATCGATTTTAAAATCAAAGATAATGTCATGACCTCAAATTGAAACTCTGGTAGGGGTGCTTTTTGGGTTGGAGATCGAAGGGGGATTGTTGTTTAGAAGTAATATATAACAACAACGTTGTTGTTGTTGACAAGCTTATATGGAATGTAAGCGATAAATCTTAAAATTAAAAAAAAATTATCTTCAACTTTTTTGATTGTAATTTGTGTTTGCAGTAAATTTAGATAATATATAATATTAATATTAATAAGATAATGTACAGTATAAATAAAACGCGTTTCTTTCGGGCAGAATAAATAATTCTTTTAAAAATTGTATTAAATCGGGGTGAAGGTTAAAATACAAATAAACACAAATATCTAATTATTTATAGATTTATAAACAATAATAAAAACGCGAAGTATGAACAAGTTTGTGAAACATAAACAAACACATATACATATATGCATATACGTAGATACCTGTTCAGTGTTCAGGGTAACTATATGTGCGTGTGTGTATGTGTATTAATTACTTCATACGAAAACAAATCAACGAGATTCTTTCGAAGCAACGCATCCAAAAAAATTCCATACTAAAACACAAAAAAACAACAAATAACAAAAGCATTATTTGAGAAAATGCGGAGTTTTATTGAAGAATCATTTGGCGAGCTATTAAATTCAACGATTTTAGAAAACGCCTTGGAAGAAAAAACTTATAAGCGTACTAGCATCGGACATTTTCAAAACCAAACGAGTCTGGGGAGAGAGAATTTATGTATAAAAAATTTCAACCCTCTTTTGCAACCGTGATATTAATTATCAGTGGGCGTTTTTGGGAGTATTTCTTGCCTTCGACGGTGAACTCGAGTGTTAAGGTTAAGGTTAAAGCTCTTAATCTACTTCTGAAATACAAATAGATTAACTTTAACTTAACAAAGTAGGCGCGGCACTTCCGATACGGATGGACGAGTTGAAAATAGTCGATTCGGAGACTGATTATAAGTTCGAACATATAAGTATTGTATTGACCGTGGCTATTTAAACGCATTATAAACGAATACATAAATATCGTTTAGGAAGGTTTTTTAAATAGTCGTAATAAATATTTCGTATAGACACGGACCCAAAGTGCGAACATTTTACAACTGATTTACCTTTTTGTTTGTCTTGATGTTCTCCAAATCATTCTGATCATGACTAAAATCACTTTATAATGATTAACCCGCTTAAAACGAAAAGATACGAATTTATTTTCATTAACATTATTTTAATTTATTATGTGAGGACTGCCTGGGCCGTCTTGTTCATGACACTACGGTTACCACGCAAGACGATGCTTTAAATTTTACGAGAAGACATCTTTTCGGTGACTTGACTGATATAAATTTACTTCATTAACTATTAGGTAAGTAACAAAAGAAGAATAAAACAAAAGGGTAAAAAAGAATGAAAGATGTAAAAAGAATGGGATGACAAATTAAAGAAAGAAAAAATAAATGGCAAAGAAAAAAAAGTGATTCATTATATTCTACGGAACGGACACGTACGTTACGATTGGGTTCCATGGATGATGATACATTGAACCATCCATCGGTGACCGTGGCGACCATGACGACAACTGTGGTAACCATGGTAGTCTCCCGCAAGACACTTGCACGAAAAAGAAATTCAAATTGATTTCTTTTTTTTTGGCAAATTTTGACAAAGAAATGTGAAATTTTGCTGATTTTCTCTTTGTTTTTTTCTGGCTTTTGTATTTCTTTCGTTTGTTGTCAATTTAACAGAATGTTTAAACTGAATTACAAAAGTTTTTGGATTTTAATGAAATTGAGAAACAACCTTTTTCTCGATTTTAAGTATTTCGACGAATAACGGTAAAGTGTATTTATTTATTTTTTTCTTAGCAAACAAAAATCGTTGTGGGATGGTGTTAATGTGCAAACAAGTTTTTGTGCCATCTTGTAAGGGATTATTGAGAGCTTTCAGTTTATAAAGTACATATTATTGATATAATATGTACATATTGCATTACATATTATCGATCGTCTATAATGACAGTGCGAGGTTCGTTTTCAATAAGGATGGACGTGTGCGCATTTCTCACGTTTCAGACCGAATATGTAGTATCCCGCCAGATGGTCTTTGAGAATACCGCACTGTGTTTCTTTCACAGGACAATCACTAATAAGAAACCACATACCTTTTTGAGAACCTCAGATTTTCCAGACCTATTAGAACTGTCCCGTTAGTTCTACCACGTTCGGGTTTTCTTAATACTTTTCGATATTGCTTTGCCTACGCAGTGCGCTTATGGAACGGGCTACCCAGTATTAAAAGGCTGGAAGGAGATTTCTCCCTTTTCTTTTCCCTTTACAACATCTTAATGTTTTCTAATCTTCTTTTTACATTCACCTGAATTCGTTGAAATAATGTACACCAAGTGTAATTCCAATTTAATTTTAAATATTAGTGTTAATTATAATTCCACCCCGCCCCTTCTTTTCTTAATTGAACCATGAACCCGGTGCACGATTTATAAGTTATGGCTTAAGTGCGCAGATTTCCAAATTAAATAAAAATTAATTAATTAATAAATAAATATTCTTTTAAACCTTCCTCTTTCACCTCGATAATTTCTCTTTTGCACAAATTTGAAAACTGGAGCAAAAATTTGCAACAAAATAAAAAAACTGCATCAATTTATTAAGATTTGTTAAGATCAATGAAAGCAGAAGAATTAAATTGGAAAACGTCGGAAAAGTGTTTCGTCTTCCCCTTTGGATAAAAGAAAATTATTTTCATATTTAAAGGTTTGACAATTTAGTCCAAGAGACATAAGTGTGTAAGTTCCATTTGGTTATAATTCGTTTTATACCCTACAACCGATGTGATGATGTATTCACTTTGTGCTTGGAGGCGTGGTAGATATAGAAAAGTATATATATTCTAGCTCAGAATCATCTCTTGAAATCACGATTGCATCCAAACGAAAAGGGGTATCAAGAAATTTGGTGTAAAATAGTCTTTGCCATAATAGTATGTTTAGGATTGAAAATTGGCAAAATCAACTTAGTACCATAATCGCCCAATTTTATGAAACAAACTTGTAAAAGTTTAAAACGGAAATTTTACGGCTGAAATAGTAATTACATTATAAATCCACATAAACTGGACACGACACTACCACTATTATCCCACGTGTAACCTATCGAGAAAAAGTATGAATTGAAAATGAGTTAACTTAATGAGTTAAGATGTAAATTATCCAAGAAAAGAGAACTGTTATTTGATTAATAAATTTAAAGTTTAAATTACAGGTGTAGGGTGTATGAACTTCGGCCAAGTCAGCGAAGCCAGCGTTCTTACATAATTAACTTAGAAGCATAAAATCTTGAGAAGCATGCATGCGAGGTAAATGTGGCCATATTCAATAGCCATAAATCCAATAGTACCAATCCCAATACAAGTACCAATATCAATCTCGACCTTAAAATCAATTTCTTTAAAAACCCTAGAATTATGATGGCATAAAAAATAATTTGGATAATTAAACGAATAAGTGATCGGGAGTCTTTTATCTCGAGACCGTGGTTAAGCGTCCTTGATTTGCGGCTCACAAGCAGCTGATTTAGTTCAGAGAGAGTGTTGGCACGCTATATAACAGCTTATTATAATGAGAGAGATAACTTCAGCAACAGATATTATCATCAGCATCAATTAAGTACTACCTTACCAAAATTATATATTCGTATTAACTAATTTTCATGCACCAAAAAGCAGACACAACCACCTTGCATTGGCAAAATCCGAACATTTTTGACACTTTCGAAAACTACAACGAGATGGCTCAACTCAGACACCTCTAAGAAGAAGGAGGGACAGAAACAATTGTGACAAAAAATTCAATGGTTCGCATTACCGTTATACTCGTAAAAATTTATGATCGCGCGGCGGCGCTTTAAGAAATTTCGTATAAACCGTCTGCGTGATTGCCATTGTGTGGTTTTTCAATTTTTTTTTGCTTAGCTCTTATTCCTCGTTTTTTGACAGTCCCTTCCTCTCCACCGAATGAAATCAATTCGACAATTACTCATTTTTACTTCGCAATGTTATTTTCTTGTTGTCTTTTTGATATTGATGTCGTCATGTTTAAGTTAACAAGTTAATGACAGTATGTTTATACTTCACATCCTAAGGGATCGTCTTTCGTTACATTTCCGTCCGTAACGCATTAAAGGAGGCGCGATAGATATCCATGAATGTCTCTCTGTTTGTCTGCCTTTCTGTGTGTCTGTTTGTCTGTCGGTGTAAATCGCGATTGCAGTCGAAAATGGAGTGAATGGAAGACAGATTTCTCAGTTTCTATAAAAGCTTTCACGTTGGAAATTTATAGCCGAGAAGTTGGCAGTAGATATTATCAAAGGTTGTCCTGCAGATGATTTGGTAGATCTAAATTAATCTAGAAATGAGCAAGAAATCGAAAACGTAATTAGGAGAAAAGAGATCAACATGACATTTTCAACTGAGAGGGGGAGATCTTATTAATACTATCAGACGAGGAAGGTCTTTCCAAAACAAAAATGAAAACGATCAAATTTCACAACCATGCTCATGCGCTTTAACATCGATAATATACCGTTCTATTAATTAAATAAACGCTGAAATTCAGTTCAAACATAAACATCTAAGGCAAGGCACAAAAGAAAAACAACAAATGCCACGAGAAAAGGAACACCAAAGGATTACACTAACAAATTGGTGGCGCACAAAATCATTGAGCATAACATTAATGGCAAAGCCACATTCAATTGCATTGGGTGAGGTCAGTCTCCTTCGGCCATTCCAATGGATACAGAAATAGAAGCAGAAGCAGACACACACGCAGATACAGAAACAGATACAGAGATCTAGAACGTGTATGATGAATAAAGAAATATGTTGAATGAAGAGAATCGCACGAGACGCAAATCAAGAGGAAAAGGTCAAAGGAAGATTGAGATTCCTTGTAGAAAATATTAAATGACGAACGATTTAACGAATAAAACGAGGAGATGCGCGTAATACGATATATCTGTTCTAATTATCTGTGGCGCGAAAGTATTTGGGAGAAACAGTGTGCAGTTTTTAGTGCTTAAATAAATCTTTGCCTCTTTTCTACCACTTTTTCGCTCTAATATCGATAACATAGCGGAGGGAGGGATAATATACATGCGGAGGGAGTAGGGTATATTAATTTTGTTTCTCTGTTTTTCGTGTCTCTCAGTAAAAAACGTGTTCCTAGAAATGTGCACGTTTTTTCCTCACTGGAAGACTGTTTAGTCTTAAAAGTGGGCGTAGATGGGTGCACTCGTGCCATTTCTATGTTAAATTGTATTTTAAAATTTACGACCTGAGAAGACGTTAACTGTGACTGTGATGGGCGTGTGAGCCAATTGGTTACCAGAATTAAACTATAAATTTACATGACGTTTGTAAGATGTATAACCTTCTTCCAAATAAAAGTTAGTGTTCGCAG
>OZ016503.1:38403883-38413883 GCA_963966595.1 Physocephala rufipes | reverse complement strand
AGAGATGAAAATGAAGACTCGAAACGTTTGAACAGCAGACTGCTGGCGGCGCAGCATTGTTGCTTTCGCCGCAACATAAAAGTGCAATGACACAATTTAACACGTTGTGCTAGCTCATGTTTTGATGCTGTTATTGTTGCTGCTTCTGCATGTGCTTCTGCTGCGCTTCTGCTTTGTTCTCCTTTTCTTTATTTCATTTTTATTTGTGCTTGTTGTTGTTGTTGTTGTTGTTCTATCTACGATGCAGCACAAACTTTAGAAGCTAAACGAAAGATTTATAAATACACGGTAAGCTGATTCCGTAGACAGAAGCAGAAGAAGAAGAAGAACAGGAATGAGATTGTTTTCATTCTTTATTTATGGAAGTCAACTGAATCGAATCGGGACTAATAAAATGATGAGATTATGAACACAATACGCAGTCCCGATGTGAATTTCCACTGAGTTTTCCTTCGCTTGTAAAAGTTGGAAACAGGTTAAGACGAGAATCAAAATCGTTGTGGGCGTCCCACCCATATGGTTCTCTCACTTTCTCCCTAAGGTTCTCTCACATGCGTGCCTTCTTCTCACTTTCTTTTTAACGATAATTGCCTTGGGCTACTTGAACGAAGTTTGACACTCTTATCGGGATCCTTCTGTTTGGATGTGCCCGAGTCTCACACAATTAATTACGTTTCGTGTTATGTAAGAAACAACTGTACTTCTAAAATATGATATTGTTATTGTTCTCATTACGTTATCGTTATCATTCGTCAATATGCTTTGATTTTAGTTTTGCTTCTGGCATTTATGTTGTCAACAAATATTTGTCATAATTAATTTTTTCTTTCACAACGAGACCATATTTTGTCACTTATCATCGATTTCATGATTGTTGTTGTTGCCGCCGCTATCAATACAATTTTCATTGCAACAATCTCTCAAGCGCATATAGCTGAACGTATGAATACATACATACATATATACATGCATACATACATACACATATACACACATACGTACCTACACACATTCCTTATATTAATTAATTTTCTTGTTTTTCTTCTATTACCGTCGGTGATATAATTTTCTGTTCACTAATATTTGGCGCAGTTTTCGTGTTGTTGTTGCCGCCACTAAAATAGTTGGTTGCTTTGGCGCCTTAAACAGACGCATGTTCTTCCGTTCGCAGACGCAAACCATATTTTTATTCAAAGATAAAACTCGTTGCTTTGTTGTTTTTCTTGTTCTTGCTAATTGTACTTTGTTGCTGGTACTAATATCGCACTAGTTATTTGCTCTTCTCGTTCCAGCCGTCCCATCGATTTTTCGTTTGTTTATTCATTTGTCCATCCAGTCGACAACAAAATCGACCGACGACGGCCAGGCGAAGCGTATCAAGTTGAGCGCGGATTTCGTCGTCATATTCGGTGCGGGCTTTATTGTCGTCGCTGCCGTCGCCGTCGTCGTTGTCGTTGCAGTTCTCATTGTTGTTGGTGTTTTTGTTTTTTGTTTGTGTAGTTGTTGTAGTTTCCTTCGCTAATAATATCGTGATTATGACTATTGTAAATTGTGCGAATGTTGTTATTGTTGTTGTGTTGCGTTGCGTTGCACAATACATTGTTGTACTACATTATCGTCAAGTACCATACACGACAACGTCAAACGCAGCACGTCTGATGCTTCGCTTCTGCTTCAGCTCTACTGCTGCTTCTCTTGATGCAAGCGCTAAAGCAGCGCCGTCGGAAGCTGCGACAGCAATTTTTGCTTGTCGCACATTCTTCGTTTGCCGTTCATTATCAGTTGAAATAAATCGGCCTTTTTCTCTACTTTTGCTGCTGTTCATATTGCAAATGTTGTTGTTGTTGTTGTTCGGGTTGCTGCAGCAGACGTTGTTCTGATTTTGCAATCTTTTAATTGTTTATTGCTCAAAAGAAGAACACCAGAACGAATAACAAGCAATCACGCTAACTTCGACCTGGCCGAAGCTCACACACCCTACACAAGTAATATAAATTTATAATTTAAATCAAGTAGCCAGTGGGCGATATACGCCCACTTATTTGTGTTAACATTTTCTGGGAGTGTAAATTTGAAGATTATAGCTAGCATTCCGAAGCAGCTTGTGAAGATAGAAAATTATTCAAGCCAAATTCCAAGAGAACAGCTCTCTATTAGAGATCTAATAGATCTCTAGTCGGGATTTCCACAACCGAACGGACAGGAATAAACCGACTTACGAGATAATTCTGAGACAGAATGTAAGGAAACAATGGAACAAACTAAGGATCAAAGTGTATGTTCCCTCGCGAGTAGGGCGCACATATAAAAAGATTACAAGCTAAAACTGAAGGAAAAACAAAAGCCAAACGTGATCGTCGAGATTGACACCCGAAGGGAATGGACTATATTCATTTTGTTCTTCCATTTGTAACGCATTAAAGGACACGTGATCGGTATGGAAGAGTTTATGTATTCCAAATACGAATCACTTGTTGGTCCGTTTGTCTGTCAGTCTGTTGAAATCACGATTATACGAGAACAAATAGTTTCAAAATGTTTGCATTTTAGTAAAACAAACTTCTGTCTGGTTGGCAGATTAGATTTCATGAATTTATTTGATTTTCCCAAATGAAAAAACATGTCTTCGTAAGAATGCTTGACTGAAATTAAAAGTATTCGGCTTTTCTATTTCTGTCTTCTTAGTGTTGTTATTGTTTTTGCTGTACAGCCCCGAAGTAGCGTATTAAAATTTCAAGCATCACCATTCCAAAATTGCACAAATTGAAGGAAACAACACCTTCGCCACTGCAAATGACAATGAAAACTTGCACAGTTTTTGAACAGAAAAAACCAACCATAAATGAATAAGTGGGCGGGCAAACTATGTAGTTTAGTAGAACATGTTGTTCAATTTGATTAAATTTGCAATGAAATAGTTGCTGCCGTCTTTTTCGCTCCCACCGATTTTGCTGGCGCTGGACGTTGTTGAAGTTAATGTTGTTTTAGCTAGATTTTTATATGCTTAGTAGATTTTTAACAATGCATTTGACTGAGTATCCGAAGAATTTATTGATTGACTTACTAGGTGATAAATCTATTTAACTGATTTGCAGACAAATTTTAGGTTCATTGAGTGAATTGTTGATTGGTTCATTGATTCATTGTATGAGATATCGAACTGCCTACTGCTTTCGACTGATTCGGAAGTATTAGATTTTCAACCTAATGAAGTACTAACGTATCTTATACGTTGCGAATTAATTTAGTAAAGGCCTGAGTGAATTTTGAGCCGTACCAAAATTCAGAAATACACACATGCTAGAAAAAGATGTTGTTTTATTTTTATACATCAATGAATGGTTTGTCGACTAAAGACTCTTTGCGCTTTATTGAATTCATCACGACTTTACACGGTCACTCACTCATGTACCGTCTCTTAAATTAATGAATTCATTATTTTTTAAAGCAGACGGCGAGTTGTGAATTGTATTGACTGTACTGTATTGACAATTTTAATTATTTAAATTATCCGAAACATGTGATAAAAATAAGATAAAAATATGGTTGATTTTTATATAAATATGGCTGGTAGGCATTATCCATAAAATACCACTAAAACAACTTCATCTCATTCCAATAATCAACATGAAATTAAATATAAAAACATGAATTTTTAAAAGTGGGTCAGAGTTTTACGAAAACACATTTTACAAAAGAAAACAATGGAAAACTCATTACAGTGGAAATGAAAACCAAGCAATTAAAAAAAATTAACCCTCAAAATACACATACGCACCCACACAAACACGCACACGCAGCCACATACACACACGGTAACAGTTTGTGATATATTTATTCCCGCAGTTTGCGGATGATGCTATGCTTATTGTGGTGGCAAAGTATCTACAGGACGTAAAGGAAGCTGCTGTTACGACAGTGAAAAATTGGTTCTCTGCAGTTGCATTTTCTTTGGCGGATGATAAAACCGAGATGGTGTTAGTCATCAGTAGGAGAATGATAGAAAGTATTGATATTAGAGTGGGCGGTTGAATCGTCGAAGCCGTCAAACCTTAAATATTTAGGCATGGTATTTAATAACAAGCTTTCTTATAAAGTACATATGGAGTATATTAAACGAGGTCAACGGTAGCAATACTTTTTCACCTCATGATTAATGATAGGAGCCCGAAATAAGGTCGAAGGCGATTGGTGGCAGAAGTCGTAATGTCCAAAATTAGCGTGGAGTATGACTATATTTCATGTGGAGTAGAGTATATGCAGCACATTTTACTTGTACGCAGAATTTCATTAGTTAGCAATTTTTGAGTAATGGGAAATGTATCCGTGCACACAAAGGTTTACGTAAGTACGTATGCAGGGACGCCACGACGAATATAATCAGAATAAATCCGGGGTTGGTCGAAATGTGTATTTCCGTTGTATTCTTTTTTTTTAATTTAAGTTTTTCTCGCGATTACAATACTTCCTTTACTCCGTAGAGGGAAGCAAAAGCAAGATTAAACGGCGTCTTGCTAGGGCATGACGTTGCTTTTGTAACGAACTTTAAATATCGTTTCCTTTTGTATTCTACCGAAAGTAAATTAATGGCGCAAACGCTGTATCAACAACCAACAAATATTGTAAATAAAATGCAATAAATCAGATATCACAAATAAAAATAATAAACAATAAACATCATGACAGGCTCATACGCATCTGCGGCCCTTGCTTGAATGGGGAACATTTTGGCGTTCGTTGCTATTTGTAAAAACCCTAGCAATCTCAGCCTCACACAGCGAGATGCTCTCAATACCGAAGGTAACGTCTCAAACGGGTCTTTTCTGCGGTGCGACGAGGTAATTCAAGTTAATAATTTCCAAAAAGGGAAAAACGAGGAAGTCGAGCGAAAAACAAGTGGCCTCTTTTTTTCTTCAAGGTTTGTCAAGGCCAATGCCCTCGAGTTTAGGCCCATCTGTTTATCTCTAACATATCGACGACCTTCGGAATAGCGGAATGGACTTCCGTATTGACGGCATCTCGTACAATCTGAGATTGGTTTTCCCACGTTTCCGCTTCCATTCTATTTATTAGCCATAAAACACGATTGTATTTTAGGAATAAGGCAAGATTAAGAAATAATGAAATCACCCGATATTAAATCAGAACGATTTTAAGCGGCCATCTGCTGCAAATTTTTATTGAAATGGTAAACAACATTCTGCTGCAAGTCACTCGGCCTTAAAATAATTTTGAGAATTCAAATAAATAATCGATAAATACCACGCCGTCAGTGAAGGCATTGGTTCGTTAACCGATCATGAGATAATCAGCGCGAATAAAGTTAGAACTACTGTTGAAAGTGAGGATTTGATAAGCCGCTTACAACTGAACCCTGGGTGGACTGAGAATACCCAGTCGGAAACAAAAACTTGTTACACTTTCAGCGACATAATCTCAGCAATGAGCTCAGAAATTCAGCTCGAAAAGTTACAGAAATATTATATTTTTCTGTAACTTTCAAAATCCTTCTGTAACCTTTTAAAAGATTAAAGGTTTTCCAAAGAAATTGTCAACCTAACGAAAGGATGATTCGTCTACTAAAAACAACAATTAAAACCCATACAAATTTTAAATGAATATTTTATTAAATTCTACATTATTTCTAACAAAGCCAACCACGAATTATGATCGTTTTGAAGAACGAATTTCATAAATTACAAACCTTTTGTACTTCCACGCTTGAATCTAGTCAATAATAATGATAATAAAGCTAACAACTGAAACAATAATAATAATAATAATAATAATAATAATAATAATAATAATAATGGCAACAGCAATAACAACAACAATAACAATAACAACAGAACCGATAGCATAGCCAATTTGTTCTGCGCCACAACATGTTGGATATTGGTTTGCAACAACAACAGCAGTCACAATAAGAACGACTTCAAAAGCTACGGCAGCAATTGTAACATTAATAGCAGTGGAAACACTATAACGGCAGCAACAACAGCTGCATAAATTGCCCAACGTTCGTCAGCCAAAAACTGATTTTATTGTAGCTCGTATTACCTGTTCCTGTTCTTGTTTGTTGCAGACGTTGTTGCTCGAGCTCTTTAGTGTTTTAATTTCAGTGTGAATTTGTTCTACTGTGCCGACAATATTGGATAGAACGTGTATTCGATAGTTATTGGTTTTTCATATATACATTGCCGATACGGCTGTTTTGGTGCTGCTCTCATGCTGCATCAACAGCAGCAATCCGTTGGCGTTGCAAAAGCGTTTTGTTATTTTTTTTTCACTTCACTAATCGTTTCTTTGCTAATGTTTTTGTTGCATTTTTTCTGAGATATTTCGATTATTTAGCGTCTATTTTGTTGTCTATTTGTTGTTGTTGTTGTCCATTTCGTTTTTATTGCATTGTGTTTCGATGTGTTTGCATTTACTCTCGCTTGTTGCAAAAACATTCACTTTCAGCGTCGTCGGATGGAACGTTTGTATGTTTATATTATTATTATTGTTATTGTTGTTTGTTATCGTTATTGTTGGAATTCGATTGTAGGAGGGTTTTCATTTTCCCGCCGTTTTTATGTTCGTAATTTAGAATTCCTTTGGAATAGTTTATACACCGTTTTCTTATCTTTAAGTTCTGTCGTGAATTTATGAAAAAATTAATTTAAAATATAGAAAAATCGAAAGCTAAAACCTACGTCACTGACTGTAATTTATACTGAATGTTGCGACTTCATTTGTGGCTCTTGTAAAAATTGCGTCAACATAAATTCTTTACAAGCGATTAATTAATGAAAACGAAATAGCCATAAAAACTTTCGAAAAAATCATTGCTGTTATAGTTGGTTTTGGTTGATCATAAGACGTTGAGAGTCCAACAGATTTTGACCTTAAAAAAGTGCATTTATTTTATTTACAAGCACAGGATTTCGGGCTTGGATTTCGTCACCCGCGGTCGTCATTTCCGTGAGAAGCAGTAGATTTTAAGGAAGTCCGCTCACTCGGCCACCATTTGGTGGGTCATTACCGCAGGCACTGCCGTGCCGTGCGCCGTGAAAAGAAGGAGAAAGAAAGAAGAAGGAAAAAGAGGTATTTTCTTCATCACTTTGTTCTCCTCGCAATACCACCATCACTGCCTCCATGGTCTCGGAAGCCTTCAAGAATCAAGAAGAAATCTTACAATTGTATTTGGCAATCGAACAGTTTTGCAAAGACGGAAAAACGAGCCACGTGTAAACATATTAATATTTACACATAAAGAACAAGAATATGTTCGTATTTTTTTTTTAAAAAAATTGAAATTCTTCTTTCTCCGGTTATTCGTCTTTGCCTTTTAAAGATTTATTGCTCTGCAACATCCAGACATAAAACCGAAGACTGATTGCTTTGTTTCGGTCGACCACAATAACGACAGTAATGACCACAACAAGTGTGCTGTGCTGCAGTGCAGCACTGCTGCCAATTGGTTTGGTCTTGTTTCAACAAAGAATTATCGACGCGTTTATAGCAATTCAATTTTACAGAGAAGCATCCGACAGACTTTTGTGACTTTTGTGGAATAGATTTTCATTCAGATTTTTCCATTCTCTACATTTTTTACACCCTACACCCGATAGTTAGAGTATGTTAAATTTGTTCGTTCATTTGTATCGCATTAAAGCAGGCGTACCAGTTATGAAAAAGTGTATATATTCCTGCACAAATTAACCTCCTGAGTTGATTTAGTTATGTCCGTCCATCTGCCTCTCTATCTGTCCGTCTGTTAGTCCGTCTGGGGAAATCACGATTAGTGGAGGAAACGAAAAAAGATATTCTCATGAAAATTGGCAAAAATATTCTCTGTTATTTAAATAAATTTATTAAATTGTTATTATAAGTTGTTTATTAGTTGCTTAGTGTTAGAAAAGAATGAGGAAAGGGAAATGTAATATTACACTGATTATGAGGATTAACCTATGCAGTATATATTAGAAGTGTAGGGTATGTCAGCCTCGCCTAGGACGAAGTTAGCGATTTTACTTGTTTTATTTGTTTTTTGCGTTTCTGTCTCAATGTCAAGCCAAGAAATTGTTGAACTATTTTGGCTCCAGCGCTGGATTATGTACGAGCAAGAAGAGGGAGAAGTTATAGCCAGTGCTGTTGCATTCTTGACAATCGATGTGGCAACAACAGCAGAAGCAGCATCAACTCAGCTCAGCTGAGCCCTGCTGGTTCGCAAGGCGATTCCTTTCTTATATTCTCGTGACAAAATGGAAGCAATCGTACGTGTGTGTAAAAGCGCGTCTACGCATGTGTGAAATGGTTTGTATCTTTTCGTGTCGAAGGAAATTGAAATCTGGCAAAAGCTTCTGAGACATGAAATTATATTTTGTATGTCACGACCCGGGACGGCACACACACATCCATACACACTCGTGCCACAAAACTACATTTTAATAAACACTCGTTTTTATATATTTTGCTCATAACGTGTAAACATTGGCTGAGACGTAAGACAACTGACGCGCCGTGTTTTTGGGTTTCTTGGGAAAGCTGAACGTGGATGTGTGCGTACGTGAGTGTGTGTGTACCTCCGTGCCCGCGAGTTTGCATTCAATAATTCGTTGGCCCGTGCAGCTTGTTGTTGCAGCTTTTACAAATTGCGTGCAGCGATTATGATGATATAAAACTGGTTTAGGCTGCACGTCTGTTATTGGTATGCTGTTGTTTTTATTTTTGCTGCTGCTACGAAGCGTGCTGGCAATCGTGCAGAAATTTGATTACAAAACTGTGGCAGGCATTGCGGATAAATATAAAATTACTGCAATCTACCATTACATTTATTTTTAGCAAACAAGAAACAACTTTATGTATTTCTTTTTTTTTGTCGATATCTTTTTAAAATGTTACCCGTTCAATACTAAAGAATATAACAACTCTGTATATTACAATATTATCCAAAATAGGCAACAAACAACGCGGTGTTTGTCCGCTGATTAGATACCTTTTTTGTTTCATAATATCTTTTTGAACTTGTTGAATCGTTACCTTACCAAACTATGTTTTAATCAAAATTCATCCAAATATGCCAGAAATAAAGAGATAGGACGCTCGTTGCTGTAAATTAAGAATTGCTTATAATGGTTATATTTTATGGTCTGTTGAATTCACGCACATAATGTGTGAGAACTCGTCCGATGTTGTTCTTATTTTTTGTGCGTTTGGTAACGAGTACAACGCCGTATTTGTCATCGAGTGTGTTGAAAACATTTTCTTCACCATCTATTTCTACCATCTATTTCTATTTCATCATATATTTCTATCTTTACGTAAACAATGTTGGGAGGTTTTATTTTAAGCAAAGCAAAGAGCCCGTACGGAGATGACTGTCCCCCAAAATTTTGAAACATATAATTTTTAAAATCTTACAGGAAAGTACCATTACAATTAACATACTATAAACATGGTTTGCGCAAGCAAGCAAACAGATAGATAAATAGTTAGACAAATGGCCGGACAGGGCTAAATCGAATCGGGCGACTCTGAGCAAGAATATATATATATTCTTCTTTATGCCTGCCACTCCCCTTTAATGCGTTACGAACGGAAAATGTGAATATACTCTATCTCTCCGCGTGCAGGGCATAAAAACTCGTTGTAATCTTTGACGTTATGCATTTCGAAAAAGTAATCACAATAAACGTCTGTGTTTCTCCTTAGGGATGCAAATGCTGCGACGGAAATTTATGCATTTAGAAAGAACAAGCATGGCAAAGAAATTACAGAAGTATGAAATGGCTAAAGAAAAACATTGTTTCTAACCAAGACCCGTAAATAAACAAGCTTATCAACAACCAAGTCAACATAATGCATCACTAACATTCACTTTCAATGACAAACCAACCGATCAGCATACCATCGACTCGCTTGATGAAGAAGTAGTATAAGCAAAACCGAGGAAGAAGAAGAGAAAGGAAAAACGGAATCGGCATCGGATGAAATTCCACACTATGGCCATCAA
>OZ016503.1:38381486-38403683 GCA_963966595.1 Physocephala rufipes | reverse complement strand
ATATATATATATATATATATATATATATATATATATATATATATATATATATATATATATATATATATATATATATATATATATATATATATATATATATATATATATATATATATATATATATATATATATATATATATATATATATATATATATATATATATATATATATATATATATATATATATATATATATATATATATATATATATATATATATATATATATATATATATATATATATATATATATATATATATATATATATATATATATATATATATATATATATATATATATATATAAATATATATATATATATATATATATATATATATATATATATATGGCTGAGTGTACGTGTGTGTGTGAAATAGATAAAATTGTAAAATATTTGAATACTCGACAGTCAGCAGTAAATAATTCAATTTAATATGGTTTCTTGAAAGAATTATTATATTGCACCAGAAACAACAACAATAACGAGAATGACAGAGTCAAGGAACAGCGACTACTTTTCAATAATGAGAATAAGAATAATCGAATAATATTCAGCCAAATCAACAACAGCATAACGCCAATAACAACTACAACAAAACAACAACAACAACAATCACTTAGTGCTGCTGTTGTTGTTGTTGTCATCTACGTTGATTGCAACGCACAAAAGGCCAAACCCGGTCGACAAACTCTGTAATGACTTTTTTTAACGAAATCAATTGAAATTCACATTAGAAATAATCAAATATGGCGTCAAATATTGCAGCGACGGCCTACAACTACCACGACAACAACAACAGTGTTTTGAACACAACCAAACGAACAACTATTGCACGTAAAGATGATGTATTTGTGGATTTGAATGTATTAATGGGCTCGCATTGCTGCAGCTGCTGCTGGCGATTGTGCTGCTACCACTACTTCTGCTGCCGCTGCCAGCTGTCTAACAACCTGTACCTGCTACCTGCAGGAAAAATGTATTACATTTTTAAACGTTACGTAGGGAACGTGTTCGAGGTATTTAAAATGCTAAACCATGATTTGGTCAATCTGAATGATGCTTCATTTTTCTTTCGCATTGCCATTCGTAAAAACAGGCAGGGGCGAAGACAGACAGACACACTTGTCTACAATCAGTCGCTCAATCAATCGATTACGTAATTTTTGAAGAATATATTTTGCTTAGCATATTCTTTGATATCTGTTTCCTTTTTTGGTTTTCTTTAATTTTTGCGTATTGATCCGTTGATTTTGCCATTTTGCGATTTGCTCTCATAAACCCCTTTTGTCTGTCTATTCGTTTGTGCGTCAAGATGCTTGTTTGCCTGTTTAATTGTTTAGTTAGTTTTCTTGTTTGTGATGTTTGTGTCTTTGTCTGCTTGTAGCTATTTGTTTTTTATCTTTGAATGTCTTAGATTAAATGATTTTCAATTTATTTTATTGCGTATTTTTATACCCTACACACGAAGCAATAGGGTTTATTCACTTCCTTCTTCCGTTTGTAACGCATTGAAGGATACGGAGAAAGTGTAGAAAGGTTCAGCTCAGAATTGCTCGATTGCTCGAGACTCTTGCAGTCGACCGGAAGCAGCTGTCGCCATCAACTTTGGCACGAATACTCATTGCCATCATAGGTTGTTTGCGATTGGGAATGGGGTAAATCAATCAGTGTCACACCTGACTTCTATACAAAATCCCCTTTTGGAAGCTGGTTTTTAAGTTTCTGTACATGTTTTTGAGCTGAAATTTTATATCCGAGATATTGGTGGTAGATGTTATTACTCCACAAAAATTTGCGGGGCACGCTCCCTTCATTACGTGTTGACTTTTCCACAGAAGTTGTATTAAAGACGCGTTAGTAGATCTAAATTAAGCAAGATAAAATAAATGTAATATTAAACGGGGCGCACATCTATTGATAATTATAATAGGATTTCGACAAGATCTATGTTAGCGTTTTTACTTTTAAAGTAATTGCTTTCATTTTTCGGTTTCATCTTTTTTGTGTCTTTTTTTTTCTTATCACTTTTAGGCGTTCCTAACTTCTACTCTCGCTGTTGTTTGATATTATTACTAATTAATTTATCTGGTTTTTGCTTTCGAGGATTACTGGTTAGCCCTCGAAGACATTCTAACTTTTATCTTTTACTTCCTAGTTTTTGAGGTTTCCTCCCAATTTTACGACTGACTGTTTGTTTGTTTGCTTACTTCCACTTTTCATCTCTGTCTTTTCACATGCATATTTCCTTTTGCTCCATCCTTCGGGTGTCTGTTTGAATAATTGCTCCCGTGTTTCCCCTCCCATTAGGCATGTTTCTACCCGGGTGATATCCTCACCTGTCTTTTACTTTGTCGTTAGATTTACTCTTCATCCAGAGGCTTTGTTCTGCTAATTTGACAATTAGTCTAATTGACTGTTTGCGTGTCAACGTGTCTGTTTGTCTCTCTACTTCGGTGATCAATCAATCATCTTCATGCTTTATTAATAACGTGCTTCTATTTCAATAATATCGCTTCATTGTGACGACTTCTTTCTTTCTTTAATTTTCATTCGACACTTGTTCGATGCGACGATTTGTTCGTTCTGTTATTCTGTGTGGCTTTCTTAACCGACTATTTGTCTTTCCGGTTGAGCGTGCTATTGGCTTTTTGCCGGTTGTAAATGCTTGTTATTTCATAATCGACTTCGGTATATGAAAACATATCTATATTTTCTTTTCTCTATTTCATAAATTTTATATAAAATTCCATAAGTTTGCATAAATTATTATAAAATTTCAGACAACGAAAAACAATTAATTGTTTGGTGTTGATTTCTCTTTGTCGAAAATTTGAAAATGGAAAAAAATTATTTGTTTTTCGTTCTGGATTGGTTTTGGTGTCTTTTACATTTCATTTGTTCAGCTTACTTTCTTAAACTCTTGTGATAATTCGTTGATTATGCGTTTCGATTATGCTTTTTTGATGGGACTGATCTGATATATGAATTGGTTAATTTGGGTCTCTTTAATTAATGATCACCTCAATCATTAGCTGAATGCTTGAAGGAAAAAAATAAAATGGAAACAAAGCATTGTTGAAAAGTGAAGCAGATTAAAAGAAAAAGAAAATATGCCATTTTGTGCGAAACGGTTTTAAAATTCCAAAATTTCGGATATGGTTCTCACTGTAGGGTTCTGGCATCTCTTTTATCATTATTATGGGTTTTAGTAAAACAGCGACCTATACAGCCGACAGAGTACACTTCGTAACAACAGCAACAACAACACTATATCAGTTTAAGTAAAAGACAGGGCAAGAAACGAACAATTTCAGGTGTGGTCAACGTTTATCGTGCGTTTCTTTGCGTATACTCGATAAGAATCGTATGTGGCGCAGCGGCAGGAGCAGTAACAGCATAAATTCATTGCACGTCTCAACTACGTAACACAATAAAAATTAATAACAACAATAACAACAACACCAACAAATACACACACGCACACAAACAGAGTCATTGTGACAGACTGGAATTATATACACGGTAGGAATGTATATGTAACCCATGAGATATTTTTTGAGCAAGAATATCATTCGTGATGGAAATTCCTACGGGGATATGTGTAAATACACCCATCTCTCGATTTGCGCGGTACTCGGATTGCGCGATTTCGCTTTTGCGCGGTTTTTAAATCACAAAAAAATTTGTTGGTCCTTATTCCGAATGTTTTCGAATTTATCAATATTATATTGACGAATGTATTCTTTTAAAAGCATGTTAAAAATTACCAAACGAACCTTCTTTCAAAACTTGAATTGCAAATATTAAGATAGTGGTATTGTGCGTCTCCTGTCTAGGAGGCTCTTAGTCGCATCAGCCTCCTTTTTGAAGAAGAAGAAGAAAAAGAAGAAGGAGAAACTTTATGGTCATTTGATCTGATTGAATTTTAAAGGTTTTTTAAATTTTTTTAAAAACGCAGTTTTCTACTTTTAAAATTTTGCAAGAAAGGGAAAGCGATCAGTATAAAAAAGAATTCAAATTTTTATTCATCCGTTACTTTTTTGTTTTAATCGAATTAACACTAATTAACGTTTATGTTTTGAATTTTAAAAATTAATTAACTTTTGTCTCTTTTAGACCGATTTACACGGTTTCCAGATTAATTTTAGATATCCGTCTACTTTGTGTGAACTCTGTGTGTTTCGTTTTACACGCTTTCGTTTTGTACGATTTTTTTCCTGGAACGTATGTACCGTGTATATCAAGGGATGAGTGTATGTGTATTATTATTTGTGTATTATTTCTTTTCACAAGCGGCAACATCAATCGCAGCAACAAAAATGTGCCACTTTCAGCTACGTCAATGTTTTTAAATTTACATGATTTTCGGTGTTTTTTTTTTTGGCACGGGTGAGATTCTATAAAACAAAACACTTCGACACGTTCAATTTGAATTTCGAATTTTGTATTTTTTCGATGCGCAGATAAAAATATGATTCATACGGAAGTCCTTGTTTCGCATTTACAAACGGTTTTTCCAATGGCATTATACGTACGCATACACACGTGCGCACACACAATCGCGCAAACTTATAACGCATACATACAAACTGGAAAAGTAAAAAGAAAGAACGCTAACTTCGGCCTGTTCGAAGCTTATATACCCTACACTCATAAAATGGATTTAAATTTCGATTCTAATAATCGGTGGGTGGTGCACGTTCCTTTTGATATTACTGTTCCTTTTTCTTGGTTAATTTAAATCTACTAGCTCGCTTCACCATAATGTTTCAAACCCCGAAGGGACACTTATTGTGTTACAAGGCCCAAAACACGTTCACGTTATTGCCAAAGTGTTGCTCTTTGTGTGTGCACAAGTCTTGCTCAAAGTGTGCACTCTTCTTCTTCATTTTCTTAAAATTGATCGTTGCCGATTAACCATTTTTGCCTGTTGTTGTTGCTGGCATTATTGCTGTTGCAAATAATATAGAATGTCGGTAAGCCAAATAAAGGTCAATAACCGTCTGCTGCAACCGTTCTGCTGCAAACTGAAAACGCCAAACAGCTGGAACGCGAAAATTACAACAACATCAAGAACAAAACGTGTGCTGCCAACAATATAAATTCGTGTTGTCTCGCTGAATGGATACGGAGAGTGCAGTAAGAACGCAGGCAACTGGTCGAAAGTGTTGGTCAAAAACGATTGACGGAGGGCCATACGAGACTTGGACGAAATGAAAAATGGAAAGGTTTTGTTTTATTATATCCTACGCAGGCGTGAGTGGTATAAAAAGTATGTATAATTCGTCCAATCGTAGGGTCAGTCAATCTGGTTCGATTTAGTCCCGTTCGCCCCTCGACGATTTGGCTGCGAAATTCTCGATTACAGGAATCTTGAGCTGATTGCCGTTGAAAATGAGGGTGGGTAATCGAAAGATTATTACACCCCATTTTTAAAACGATTGTGAATTTATCTCAGGATTGGAGTCAATCTACGTAGTTTGAGAAGTGAACTTCGGCCAGACAAAAATCACTGGGTTTTTAAAGTTTTTGCTTAAAGGTATTTCATGAATTCGGCTGCCAAAAATCTTGTATATTTCAACAGCCTCTGTGTTTGTATGAACGTGATGTCAAAGCATATTTAAAGGTTTTTAAAAACGTCTACAAGTATGTTGAACAAATCATAAATACGTATTAGGGCAGACGATAGTTTTTAATTTCATCATTATTACTTTTTATTTAACATTCATTTATTCGAAGATAATTTCTCTCTTTTTCTTTTCTTGCTTTCGAATTATTTCGATTCCTTGACCCATTTGAAGATTCTCTTAAATGACGATCGCAGTGTTCGCCGGGAAATTTTGAACCATTTCATTTCTTCTCATTCTTACTATTCATACATAAATGCATATGCAGGATTGACGTGATGACAATCATGGCAATTTACAAGTCAAATCTTTAAATCCAACGGAAGTTTGCTCCAGATCGCTTTCAATTTCTCAAACAAAATAATTGCAAAACGAGAAAAAACGTGAAAACACTTACACATCCTACGCACGTCATATTAATTTACAGTTTTATTCTATTAAGAGATTTTTTATTCTATCAAGATTATTTACGGTTTTATTCAAATTTGTCTTACAACAACAAGCACCGATGAACTTAAATCACCCTAAAGAAGCACGCATGCCACTAGCCCCAAAATGCCCCTTTTTAATGACAAACGCATTTATATTGGTAATGTGTATAAAAGATGGATTGAGTTTTGACAGTAGGAGAACTCGGTCAATTTTGGGAGTATAATTATACCTCAAATTGTAAACTCGATTGTAAAAGCTTTACTTGAAACGAATCCCATAAATTCATATTTTTTAAAAAATATTCAGGTATTGTTAATACAATCAGTTTTCCTAGGGACCCAAAGACAATTCGGGCCAAATTTCATGGCGACAAGTATTCCTCTAATCGCAACATCTACAGGCAAACAGACAGACGAAAGGAGACGGACCGAATAATAACCCGATTCTGAATCGGAATATATATATATATATATATATATATATATATATATATATATATATATATATATATATATATATATATATATATATATATATATATATATATATATATATATATATATATATATATATATATATATATATATATATATATATATATATATATATATATATATATATATATATATATATATATATATATATATATATATATATATATATATATATATATATATATATATATATATATATATATATATATATATATATATATATATATATATATATATATATATATATATATATATATATATATATATATATATATATATATATATATATATATATATATATATATATATATATATATATATATATATATATATATATATATATATATATATATATATATATATATATATATATATATATATATATATATATATATATATATATATATATATATATATATATATATATATATATATATATATATATATATATATATATATATATATATATATATATATATATATATATATATATATATATATATATATATATATATATATATATATATATATATATATATATATATATATATATATATATATATATATATATATATATATATATATATATATATATATATATATATATATATATATATATATATATATATATATATATATATATATATATATATATATATGTATATATATATATATATATATATATATATAATATATATATATATATATATATATATATATATATATATATATATATATATATATATATATATATATATATATATATATATATATATATATATATATATATATATATATATATATATATATATATATATATATATATATATATATATATATATATATATATATATATATATATATATATATATATATATATATATATATATATATATATATATATATATATATATATATATATATATATATATATAATATATATATATATATATATATATATAATATATATATATATATATATATATATATATATATATATATATATATATATATATATATATATATATATATATATATATATATATATATATATATATATATATATATATATATATATATATATATATATCTGTTATGCCTCTTTTAATTTTTTCACAAACGCGCGCATAAAGTAAATAAATAATTAACACTTCGGGTGTAGGGTACAAAGACAAGCACCGATCAAATGAAACCATCGCCGTCATCAGCATATATTTTACTGCTACAGATTTGATCAAAATTTGAATATATTTCGTTTTTGTTGTGATAGCGTTTTAATGTTTTAATTTTTATTGGTGCTTTTTTTGTTCTGTGTTTTCTCAAATAAATACATATTACTTAATAACATTCACTCAGAGGCTAGGCGGTTAATTTCCGGACAATCTATTTACTCCCAAAACAAATATCACTAGAGGTAATTTAAACATTTTGGGTTTATTGCTATGGACAATATTTTACTTTAAAAGATATATCTACAGAAAATAAACTGACTTGAAAGGATTTTACCTTTGTCCTCAAATTACTTTATTTCACAAATCATTTTTTTTTTGTTGTTGGTTAGTTGGTTGATACAAACCAACGTTATTAATGTTAACCGTAAATCGTATTTTCTGCTCCCTCAAGCCCTTCTCAATTTATCTTTCTTACAAACTTCGTCATGAACTTACGGCCCTCGAAATTTAATACACTTCGGTCAAAAAAATATAAAAAAATTTCATACCGTTTCTACATTCCTAAAAATTTTAGTCACTGATTATTCCTTTATTACGGCGTGCATCACAAGCCATCCCCATACGATACAAACTAATGATATACCGCCCTGTGATTAAAACCGCTCGACCGATAACAGACACACCTTCAGTGATAGTTTTTTTGCAATAATTCTGGTGGCTTTTAATCAGGATTATCAGTGAGATCGGTTGAGCTCTGTAATAATAATAACATTAAGTCAACGAAGAGGACGGATGAAGAGAAACTGATACGAAGGAGAAAATGTTGACCAATATGTTAGGCGAGACGCGCTTAATCCTGAAATAAGATATAATTAATGAAGGTTTGACCAAGTTATTTTTTATTATTTTTCGGTTCTTTTAATAATTTCTCTTCGCTTTCTTTATTACTGCTTGCTTTTTTACTATCTCCGATTTCATTACTTTATGCAATTTCAATGACTTTGCGATTGAGATATTATACAGGAATATACCTTACACTGGATTAATTTAATAAACGGATAATATATATATATATATATATATATATATATATATATATATATATATATATATATATATATATATATATATATATATATATATATATATATATATATATATATATATATATATATATATATATATATATATATATATATATATATATATATATATATATATATATATATATATATATATATATATATATATATATATATATATATATATATATATATATATATATATATATATATATATATATATATATATATATATATATATATATATATATATATATATATATATATATATATATATATATATATATATATATATATATATATATATATATATATATATATATATATATATATATATATATATATATATATATATATATATATATATATATATATATATATATATATTATATATATATATATATATATATATATATATATATATATATATATATATATATATATATATATATATATATATATATATATATATATATATATATATATATATATATATATATATATATATATATATATATATATATATATATATATATATATATATATATATATATATATATATATATATATATATATATATATATATATATATATATATATATATATATATATATATATATATATATATATATATATATATATATATATATATATATATATATATATATATATATATATATATATATATATATATATATATATATATATATATATATATATATATATATATATATATATATATATATATATATATATATATATATATATATATATATATATATATATATATATATATATATATATATATATATATATATATATATATATATATATATATATATATATATATATATATATATATATATATATATATATATATATATATATATATATATATATATATATATATATATATATATATATATATATATATATATATATATATATATATATATATATATATATATATATATATATATATATATGCTTCACACCTTCAGCTCTTCTTGTAATTGAGACAATCTTACTGTCGTTTAGGTTCTGGTTGCGGTTGGTTTAAAACATTAGCTCAGTGTATTTGCTAGTTTTTCTCTACGAAGAAATGTGTTCGGATCATATTTCTTGTAGCTGGAACCGCAACATTATTAAGTAATCCTTTGCGTCCTTTTTTGTGAAGTATTATAAGGACGGCTTTGGAGTCTTGTGTGATCTGAGTATATTATTTGATCGTAGTAGAAATTCACGTCTCCATTTTTCGTAAATTTTCGTATTTTTCATGAAGAGGATGGTATTTAATTTCCCATCTACACGATATTAGGCGTTCTCCAATCCACCACCAGAGGCGCCCTCTTGAGATACAATACCCCCCAAGGGTTATCATTTTTATTATAATTATTATTATCATTATTTACTGTGGACCAGTCAATGACTTATTCCAGCTAAATTCTCATCCCGGAAGAATGTTCTACCAGGAAATGCCTTACGAACCAAATGAGTATTCTAATGTCTCGTCGTCGCAGCCATATTAATTGATTGTAAAGCAATTGATCAAATTGAAGCATTGATCTAACGACAATGCCTATTGCTTTTCAAACGATCGATTGTCGATCGATTCAATTGCTTCAATTATCGTAAATAGTTTTCTCAATCCTCGGTAATCGATTTCATGAAATCATGTGATCCTTTCAGTAATTCTTTGTCTTAATGAATGCTCTGATATATTTGAACTACCTCAACAATTGGATGCACAATCTGAAAACATTTTTACTTCGAAAAATGTCGAAATTCCGATTTTAATAGAAATATTTATTTGATCATTCCTAAATTCATTTTGACTAATTTCCTCGCAACGTCTTACATTCATTCCTTATAGATTTTTATGCCCTACACGTGGAGTTCGGGTATATTTGGTACCTCTGTTTTGTAGCTCATTAAAGAAGGTGTGGCAAGTATGGAGAAGTATATATATAGTGTAGCTCAGAAACGTTTCCTGAATCGATTTAGACCGGTCCGTCCATCTGTCGGTATGTCGGGAAACGATCTGTCACGATTAGAGAACGAAGAGATATTATCATGAAATTTGGCATAAATATTCTCTATTATTATGATCTGTTTGGTATTGAAAAAGGGCGAAATATGATAATAACCACACTTCTGATGCTTAATGTTAATATATTTACATGTGTGTTTTAAGAAGTTTATTGGAATTGGATGACAAATTTTATCCTCGAAATCACCCTCGAATATTAAATTATTTTTCAAAAAATGAGCTCAGTGCGCTCACTATACTACGTGTATACTTAGTAGATCTAAATTAATTAAGAAAAGAGGCGTGTACCGCCAAACTGTAAATTTATGTGACAGATGTACATATGTACTTGTTTCAAATAGTGTTTGCATGCCATATCCATATTGTAATAAAAATGTATGGAATAATTGAAAACAATTGCCATTACATCCGTAGGGAATCGAATTCTGGACGCCCGCTTGGCAATAAGTATTCGGTCAGCACAACCACTGGTTTTCCGCATTCAAGATGCACTTTTTGTTTTTAGTATTCCCTCTTTGACAGTTTTTTAATCTAATGGGTAATCAATAATGAGTAATACAAATATGAATAACACAATTTGTTCAACCTTTAATTTAAAACATTTATTTAGCATACATGCTCAGGTACCACAAGCTTGAAATTTATTCTTTAAAAGTACAACAATAAATAGTATTCCCACAGCGATTGTAAACAATTCAATATTAATTATTTTGGAATCCAGAACTGTTTTCAGTAATTCATTAATCGACTGGTCGTGCAATTCGCTACTGCAGCAGTTATCCATTATAGTTCGTTGATAAATACGCTTAAAAGTCTTAATATCGGTGACCGCTTTTGAAGTTATTCTTATTTAATAAATTATAGATAATTTCTTCCATTTACTAATAACGTTTAATGATGATATAGTTATAATGTAAGAATCATAATTATTTAAGAATCAAGTATATTGACAACCACATAACGTCATGTAACAGCTGAAAATCAATTTACGTGCAAATTTACGATATGATTTGACATACAAGAACAGGGTGAGTGCGAGTATTTATTTTATAATTCAGGCCAATGCTGATTCACTTATAATCTACGCCCTTAGAGTTAGGATATATGAATTTACTCCTCTGATTGTAACACACTAAAAGAGGCACGGATAGAAAAGTATAGCAGTCCATCTGTCTCTCTTTCTGTATGAATAAATTATGATTACAGGAGAACGAAGAGACATTCTAATGAAATTTGTCAATATTTCTCATAAAATGTTCTGTACTATTGTAAGCTGGTTGGTATTGACAGAAATCGAATGATAATTGCGCCCAATTCTGATTCCTAATATGGATATACCTACGTAAATCTGTTCTACATACGCCTAGTTATCTTTCAATGCTTGTAAACGTAATTAGATGAATTAATCTTACCCTCAAACTCACCCACGACTATTAAATTATTTTGCAAAATATTTTTGATTGCGTTAAACTATACAATAATTTAAACTCTGGCGACAGTAGACGTCCTGATTCCTGGCAACATAAATTTTACTTCATGAATATGTAACATAACTGAGAACAGGAAGCAGGGTGATGTCCGTAACAGAGTCCTCCTCTCGAAGGCGAATCGGTTTCTGTAGGTTACGCTATGATTACTTACCGACATCTTATGCTACCATTTTTTATGTCAGGCGCACAAAAATTCCTCGTCCAGCTTGCCCACTTGCTCAACGGACTTGATTGGCATGGTTTCGTCAACTATTAAGGTAATGTCTCCGAGTGATATTGGCGTCAGCTCATTGTGCTAATTAAATCATAAAGAAAAAACAACCCATCTTTTAAGCAAAGAAATTTTCAAAATTAGATTTAGAGGCGCATGTCATTAAATTACCATGCCGGAGAAAGATGTTTTTAAACACACCAATAACACCGCCTTTCGGAAAGTTCGAATTTACTCGGATGATTTTTGAGCTATGAAATGCCGCACAGCCTTTCCAACAGTTAGTAAGCGACATAATCAAAGGACCTTATTTTTGTTTGTATTAACGATGTATTAGTCGCTGGCGTCCATGAAGAGGAATAAATCAGCTCAAAGTTCCCTTAACTCGCCTTACTGAGCACGGTGGGAACATTCAGCCAAGCAAATTTACTTTTCGGGCACCAACCGTCGACCTCATAACCAACATAAGAATCAATTTTAGCGATCCAAAATTTTGAACAGCCAAAAGCTATCAAGTAGTCGCCAAAATCCTGAGAAAGAAGGACTACTAGCACAAAAAAGTAATATTAGACCAACTGTGATATGCCAGGTGTAAATAATCAAGGTGCAAAAAAGAGAGATAAAGCCCTAACCTAGGAAGAAAACGCTAGGAAAGCATATAAAAGTATCACGGATAGTTTTGTTTCAAAAAATTAATGTTTAATCATTTCAACATAGATGCAAAACTATCCCTAACGTTAATTGACATTATTAATCGCATACTGCTTCAAAAATATAACGAGTAAGAACGCCAGCTTCGATCTGACCGGAACTTACATATACCCTACCGCTGTTATGTAAATTTATAGTCGGATCATAATAAAAAGTGGGCGATACACGCCTCTTTTAATATTACATATTTCCATTATGTTATGATATGTTGACCATTTATTTCCAAGTTTAAGGAGAGCGAAAACTTTTGCTGGAATTAGACTTAAAAACGACAGCAATGACAACTACAATAACCTAAGAAAAGTTACGCTACTGTCAACATAAGCCGTAATTATTTCCAGTATATCGTTTTAAACAGTACAATATTCATGAAAACTACTTTTATTTTTACTTTTCTGTTTCTCCTCGAGATCTCGTTTTTAGTTTATTTTCGCATTAACCATATTGAATTCTGAACTTTGTATGTTTCAATTTATGAAGGATTTGAAATTATTTGAACAACGACTATTCAGAGTTCCATATGGGTAACATATCAAAATCTGTAGCATTTTAAGGTCGTTGAAAATGAGAAATCAAATCTATAATTTCTAACGGACACTACGAAAGTTACACGTCTGCATATAACAAATCAAAGCAACCACAAATTAATTCGCGCTTAACACCAAAAGGAAATTAAATTTTCATATATAATTTATTAATATACGTATATTCATTAGTCGAATTTATTCATCGTTAGCGAATTCAGCGGGGTCTTTACGTGCTAAGGCTGCGTGTCTCATTTCAGCGTATTCGTAAATAAGAAATCCAACGATGAATGCTGTAATTAAAATGCCATGATACTACATCTTTCATGAAAATATGTAAATGTAGGTATAAATCTTACGGGGAGCTACTGTGAATACTTCGGACCGGAAGCGGCGGACCATATTGGGTATGCCATGACTAATGGCGCCAGCGAAGGCCTTCAGCTCGAACGGCGAAAGTTTATATGTTACAATGCCGTGTACCTTGGCTAGATTTCCAAAGTGTTGGCCTCTCAAAAACGAAGTTAAACGCATGTCTAAACGTGGTAGAAGGAGGATAGTATTTGAGTTTTAACCGAGAACACTTAGCAAGATTTGTATGAAGACGCAAATTGTAATAATAAACATTTTGGAACAGTCGTAGATTGCCACACGTCCAGCTAATCAAATTATGTAATATTATGTGAACTTAGCCGGCGGACTAAAAATTCGCAACTACTTTTGGTGGTAATCAATGCACTGTTTGTGCCTGCACATTGCCAAAAATGTAATATTTTTAGATACAAGCACCGTCTGCTCCAATAATTCATAATTGCAATCCAAAAATAACTATTATTTACCTTGTTAATACGTAACAATGAACTCTCGTCTTCAATCGGCAGATAAATTTACGGATTGAACTGACAATCCAAGATCTAATGTCAACAAATTTTGGGTATGTTCACAGAGCTGTTATTTTCCCAAACGTAATTAATAAATGAAGATAGCAATTCGAACCAACGCGAAGGTTTATTCTAATCCATACTAAAAATAACCGCACTTGGCAAAATTAGAAGAGACTGATGATAATGGGATGATATCAAATAATTCTACAAATAAAATTCTAAATCAAGTAAAATTCTAAAATTTTACTCAGAGAAATAATAAAACCATATAAAAAGTATTCGAGCCTTGTACCGGCAATCATTTTTAATTCTTATTTTAATATTTTATGATATATTTTACAGTACTGAGATTAATGGAGCAATTCTTGATCTTTTTATTTTAATTCTTCTTACGTTTTTTATAATCGCATAATAATTTTTCTACTTATTGTATTGTCTTAATTTGCTATCTAACGCTAAAGATTTAAAAGCAGTAAACGAAAGTCCAATATAAAGCATTAAAAGCTAAAAACGTCACTGGAAATAAAAATCTGGATCTACGATCAATCCACATTGCAATTTCTTGTGGAGTCATTGTGGTAAAAGTTGTATGATCAGCCTCATCTGCTTTCCCTCCACCATCTATCTGCTTCCCATTGCCTTCACTTATGTCAACAACATGATGACCGGAATTACGTTCACTAATTACTGAATCATTATCAACCGATTCCGTTGTAATCATGGGAATATTCTGAACAAATAAGAGTTCAAATGATTGATTCAACCCATAATTTTATTACTTACATGCACTGTTAAATAATTATTGAAGGAAGGATTTGTTAAGCCACTCGTCTTTGTGACACTTTCCGTGCTGGACACTATATTGTCCAAACTTGAGCACGATCGTGTACGCGCGTTCAAACCGACCTGCCTACGAGTGGGGCGTGGGGTTAGGGTGGATTTAATAATGTACTTGCTATTGACTTTCTTCAGTTCGATATTTTCTTTCCGTCGCCAAATCGTATTGACAAACGCAAATTCCACCAAACTGCCAAAGATAAAAAAGGTGCATCCCAAGAACCAAATTTCAGATACCTTGATGTAACTAACTTTCGGTAGAGTCTTTGTTTGCGATGACGAAAGGGTGATGAAAGAGAGCATTGTACTGGTACCTGTCGGAATATGAGTAAAAACGTTGATAAGAAGCTGCCTGTTCGGTTCAACCTTCGTCAATTACCCAACATTATGCGTGGTGGTGATTGATCGGCCTGCAACCAAAATGATACCCAAGATATAGCGACAATCATCATCGATGGCAGAAAGTAATCCATCAAATAGAAACCAATCTCACGATTTAGATTCACCGTAAAACTTAACGAACTATAGTTACCGGCTAGACAACAAAGTAGAAGTAATTCGAAAGTACTTTAGGCTAATTTAAATTCTATGAAGAACCTGAAGTATTACTACCAACAATTTTTCAATATCATTGTTGAGTCTTTTCTATTGAGTTTAACTTTTAGATTTTAAACTAATTAATATTGCTTTTTCATAACATACCAAATGCCCCGTGCCTAAGATTGACACCATCAGAGTGAACGATTGTCTCGTTGTACCAATAACGTTGCATATTGTATTCAGTGAGGCGCATTTCCGGGTCAAAGGATATCGGCGAATAAGTCTCCCACCGAAGCAGCAATTCCGTTGTGTTGTACATCCCTGAAATTTTCAAAATTATCATTATGGTCATCGCGATCATCATCATAATCCCAGATTACTCACAGCTTTCCAGTACCGTAGAGCAATACTGCTCATCAAATGGAAACTTTTTAAAATTCATCCAACAGTAAAGAGTTGCCTGCAGACGTGTCGAAAGGATTACCTCTCCACCAGGAGAGATCGAAGTAAGCACATCTTTTTCATCCGTGCCCAAAATGCTCGACTCACGCTCATTTGCAAAAAATATATGGGGCAACCACAATCTCTCGCTTAGATGTTTCTGGCCGAGGATATGTTCCTTACGAGTGGGGGCATAATGTTGGTAGGCTAAGCGTTGATCAATGAAACGCAGTTGCAAAAGGGCATGCACTTTGAATTGCAAAAGGTCCGAATTAAGATTCTGCATGTAGTAGATGTAAATGCGGGCCTTGACGTCGATAGGTAAGCGTTCACCATTCGGGCCATATTCTGCGAAAAGAAATTAATCGACCAGATTAGTTAGGGTGGAAATATTCGTTGGGTGGAAAATTGTCGGGGTTATTTGTCAATGGCAACTTACGTATTGGTCTTTCAAGACGATCATAACGACAGACATGCGTCAGACGTTGAATTAGTTGTGACTGCTGGAGGCTAGTGGCATTCAAAAGAGAGGGACAACCCTCATCATCAACATCAGCTAGATTCAATCTGCATAAGAAAGAGTGTAGTAGATTCATTAAACGCTTGTATAGAAAAAGAATATTTTATTTTAGCGGGAAATTATTCCATAGCACTTGCGTATGCTAATTATAAAAAATTCTTTTATATTGAAATTTATTTTGTTCATTGTCTCTAATAATTGTATTTGCATGAATAGCACAGATAATGCCAAAGTTAAGGGCGCAGTTATTAATAATAAATGCACCAGCGATTTGTTGACCAGCTATTAAACGCGCAAGATTGTGACACTGAAAATGGAATGGGCGAACGCTCATTGCTCCAATGGGGAATGGGTATTCAAAAGATAGTTTCATAATGAAAGTTATTGTTATTCAAATCGGTTTTGGTAGGTGTTCGTTCGGTCGCTATTCTGTTACCGAGTTACGCCAGCGGAATGTATTTTTTTAATGTCTTCTATTGTTTGTTGTTCAATATTTGCTCAGTTAGAGAACAACAATTTTCCTCGATTTGTCTGATACCATTTCTTTGAGTTGTTTATTAAATTAGAATTCTCAATTGCGGTGGCGCTGCGGCGAGTGCTGAAAATTTAATTAGATTTCTATTTTTCTTAAATTAAAAAAGGATATTAAAAATCAAGAAATCGATCGCAAATAGTGGCTTAAGGAAGTATTAATGTGATAAATTTTTAATGAAACTTTTACGAAATTTTCGCTGCCAGTTTAACAATTTTTCGATGGGCATGTTAAAATTATCAGACTCTTTACAGTAGAACCGGAATCAACATGTTAACGTATAAATTACAGAGTAACGTTGTTGTAAAATAATGTTAGTTTAGCAATCTAATGGTTCAACTAGTCTAGACGTAACGAACCTGGAGCGACTGTAGGCTGGTTTAAGGCTGCTTACAGAGACCGATGGAAACTAATATATGATGTGTGAACCAATTGAAATTCGGGTTTTCTCCGCCACGCTATGACACTTTATCACATAGCTGTTTCGGCCCATTATGCTCGTTATGTAAAATGCATAGAATAGAGCGGGCTTACGGACGCCACTGTCCCTTCACGTTGCGACTAGACTAAATGGACAGCAAATATGGTTGAATTTTATGCTCATTGAGCATCTATCTATGCTATATATTTTACTTAGCAAGCATAAAAAGAGAAAAAACTATGTGGGAAGCTGTGGTATCGTAATGGTGAGAAACCAGCCTTCCGCAAGCCGCGGTAAGCTGAGTTTAAACGGGTGTCACGTCACGTTACGCTACGTCTAGACTAACTCAACCATAAATGTCACTAAACAATAACGACACGTACTCAAACGTAATAGAACACAGGTAGATGTCATGGCGCAAGAAATGAAAAAATAGACAGCAAATCATTTTATGTCGAGGTGAATTCTGAGTATCTTATTTCTTTCTCTCTGAAGTGAAGGTAAAATAAACAGAGCCATGTTAAGTAACAGAGGGTCCGATAGAATGAATGACTGATAGACAGAACGAAGTTGAAATTAACATGGTGTCCATAAAGACGGTTATGAAATAATTCTCCTAAAAACATTAACGTTTAGTGGAAAGTAACCGTCTCCTCTTAATTACAATATTCCACAAGAATAAAGGCAATTAAGAAATGACTTCAAACATTTTTTATTCTCCAAAATACGTCGTTTGGGTTTCTCTTGGAGTTCATTCATAGTAATTCATTCAAATTTAATATCTTATGAAAACCCGTCTTTATCAAAAGCATTTATCACTTACAAATTTTGAATTATTTACGAATCGTTAAAGAGCACAGAGTCTGGATGAATAAATGAGTCATTATATGTCTTTCCTCGTTAAGTATATTTACTAAAAATGTTGTTTTCTTCTCTGCTATAATTTTAAAGGTAAGAAATGTAAAAGATAAGATCTTGTTTTGAAAGAAACATTGAAAAAAAATTTAATGATATTGAAATTCGGAAAAATTTGCGACAAATTAATTAGATTATTACATTTATGACTCAATACCAAATGTGGCCAAATTCTCCCAAAAGATATTATTTCAGGTAATAAATTAATTTAAAAATTGGTTATAAAACATAATTCAATTAACTTTTTCAATGAAAAATGATAAATAATTTCTTCGGAGAAACAGGTTTTATCTATTTTAAATTTTTTATTTCTGGGAAGAAGCAATATTTCAAACCGCCCTCTCAAACGGCATAAATTTGAAAAATACTAATAAAAGATTGGGAACATTTTTAAATAATGTTACGTTTATAAATTTTCATTATTTGGGTTTTTTGTTATTAAATCTTAATTGATTCTTAGAATTTCGAATTTTCGAAAATTTCCTTTAATTAAATTAATTAACCGTTTGAAAATTCACTACGTATTTTAAACATGTTCAACATGTTCAGTTTGTTGAAAATTTTGGCACAACGGATGTAACTGCTAAAATGGTGAAAATTATTAAAACAACAACAATGAATTCAACAACAAATATTTGAATATAGAAAAATCCAAGGACGGTATCTTGTATGGAAAACATTCCTTTATTTCTTATATGGAAAACAAGATTGAAACAATTTTTTATTTACTGTTCTGTGACAAATATTTAAAAGCGGAGGCTTTAGGAAAGCTTATGGAAAAAAACTTCAGTGTAAGGTTACATACCTTACATTAAATAAATAACGCATTTGCATCAATAATTTCAATTTCAATAACGCATTTGTTTCAATAAACAAAAATATTTTTTCGGATATTTCCGTTTTTAATGCAATTTTCAAAATGTATTTTCATAGCATCCACCACATGCTTGCACGCTATCACAAATATTTAATTTATTGCTTGAAGAGATGACCGAAAATTCTCATTGAAACGCGGTCAATTTGGAGTACGCGGAAGTAGAATCAACCGTATTTATAAATTCACTTTAAATGAAAGCCACCTCTAACTAATTTGTTAAATGAAAAAATAGCAGTAACGTATTTTTAAAACGCTCGTGCGTTTAGTACGTTGTAGGGAACTAATACAAGGGTTAACCGAGCTCAATATTGGTTAAATTCTTGAATGTTAATAAATTGTGTTACTTGATAACTTTGTTGTTTGACAATGTGTTAAGATAGCTCAACAATATTGTAATTTTTTCAAAATTTGAACATTTTAATTCCTGAATGTTGAATTTTTTTTATTAAACCATCTCGAAGGCGACGTTAATGTTGCTTACAATAAATCCTCTTTGTTATTAACAAATTTTAACCAATGTATAAACAACATAAGTTTTAATCAACTAAAACATAAGTTAACGACCTCAAGATTGTCATAAATTCGGCTGAATATCTTTTGAAAGACACACGACAACATTTTACGAAAAATATCACAGAATTTCATAAAGTTTGCAAACCTTTTAATTAGAATGGCAGTCTCTGAACGAGTTTGTATTTAGCAGGAGATAACAAAGCAGAGAAAAAACCTTTTCCGACCGACTACGACATAAGACTTTCAAACTATCTTGCCGTTATTTGTTTTGCTATTGTTTGCTTTCAAAGAGCACAAGTGTTTTCCTATAATACCGCTGTTAGTAAGACGTAGTCATCAGACAGAACTTTTTCCACGTGTATAACCAACTAACCAAAAACATCACCAGATCACTTACGCCAAGGATATTTTCGTGGTAGAGACTAAAGTCGTGATTAGCACCTTTATCATAAGTTTCCAAAATAAATTATGCATGATAACGTTGTTAATGAACTTTTGATAAAATTCAACGTTATTTTCTCTCTTATTCCTCTGCCGTTTTAGTTGTTAGCACAAGGAAGTTCCACTTCGAACACTATATACTAAAGGTAATTTTTCACTGATTACGATTTAGTTATTTCCTTTTTATTTTCGTACGGAACTTCGAACGTCGAATTTCGTTAACTCCAACAACTACCGTTACCGCCGTTGCCGCCACAGTCACAACCACTTTTTCGAAAATTGTGGGTGACTATTTCGAAACGTCTTTTCACATCCAAGGGCGGCGTTTATTTGAACTTGAGAAACGATCCGTAACAGCAGAAATACTTTCGAGAAATATTTACCTTGCTTTGCAAGCTTCATTTTTGTTTTTGTCTTCATTTTATTTTTAATACTGATAACGTTTTGTCACAATGCAGAAGAAATACAACTCTTTTCGTAAAGATCTCTTTCCAAACTACGGCGAACGATGAAAAGGTTAAACAAGTGACCGAGAGGGGAAAAGCTTCCTCTAACTCAATACAAGCACAAGTATACCGTTGTGCAAATATATGAAACTCACTTTCCAAATACGTGCGAGAAAAAAGAGGGCTTCTGACAAATTGAATTTTATCAACAAAGCCAGACAAATTTACACACCAGGAAACGCACACCCATCTGGTTTTGAAACTTAAGCAACTAATGGTGCACTCACCCTCAACAGAACCGACGATCTTAATCGAATGAAAACAGTTTCAATTGGATTAGACGAGAGTTAAGATCCTGAGAGACTCATTAACAAACGCGCTCTGCCCTTGAATCGAGAATGCTAAGCTTTTTTTACAGAGATCCTTTGTATCTAGATCGCTAAATCGGAGAAATGAGCATACACGGAAGTTAGAAAAATTGAAAACGAGTAGACTTTATTGAAACTTGATTTAATGTTCTTTGATAAAAATAATTAAAAACTAATTTATGTCTTTTAAAAATTTCCTCACCAAAAGAGAGTTCGCTTTCATGAAAGTTGACTTTTCTTCAGCAATTTTTCAAATGGAAATCCTTATAAACGTTGCGATGAACGGTTGCGGTCTAGACTATATAAAATTTTGACTCGATAAAGCCGTAGATAATGCACACTACTACTGGATATTACGTTGTAATATAATGTTATATGAGCTTTAAAATCTAAATTGACAACACAACTAAAAATTAAAACCGGTGTTGGAAGGTTTAGGTGGCAACGGATAGGCATCGATTGAACGATGGATTAAATTGTATGCATAATCAATATTAATATTTTGCAAAATCAATGAATAAAAGCCATTATAAAATAATACATTAATTGTCTAATACATCTCTACTAACTATAATCACTCGCTGGTTCGACTCGCTATTTAGACTACTATGGAGAATTATTTAAAGGAAGGTAAATCATAAGCGATCGATCGTGGAACAGTCCGTTGC
>OZ016503.1:38053986-38378986 GCA_963966595.1 Physocephala rufipes | reverse complement strand
CGCAAAGCGTAGTTTATTTATTTATTTATATAAAAAAGTAGAAAAAATCTTATACTTTGCGCAAACATTTAACAAAATAAACGAAGTCTTAAAAATCCAGAAAAATTTAAGAAATTTACATATAAAGTCAATAAATTAAACGCACTATCTTCAAAATTTTGAAATTAATCTTGGCTAACTTTCTTTAATTATTATTATTCTATTAAATTTTTGAGGAGTATTTGCCTTCCATCGAACCGTTGATTCATAATTTTCAAATTGTACTCGAAAATTATACGATTCGACATCGTATTTATATCAAATTTAATTGTTAACTTATTTAGGCGTGGGGCTGGTACGTCCGCTTCCACTTCGCACTTATACGAGTTTCGTTTATAAATTTTACTGTCAATAAAATTCAGTGGCATCAAGGATTATAAAATGCAATTAATTTATTTGAAAACAATATTCAATGAAATAAGCAAACGGTTTAGATATTGATCAACTAATTGGAGTTTAATTTTATTGTTTTATAATAATAATTTACAATAACAAAGACAAAATTAAAATAAATGTCAAGATAAAATCAGACAACACTGAGAAAAAACAAGCAGCCTAAAAACTTTAACCGACGAAAAGAGCAAACCATTTTTCTCAATGAAAATTAGTGTTGTTTTGCAAACCATTTCAATTTATGTTTTATATATTAATTTTTTTTGTAGTGAAAATGACCGCATCGGGTACAAGTGTATTTTTGGTTCTATCAGTTTTTATTGTATCGTTTGCAATGTAATTTTTTGTTTGCAAAAAAGCTATAATTTCCTTCTAATATCTTACAATTTTCAGTTTTAATTACGTGCTTTGTTATTTTTTTTCATGATCAATAATGGGTCAGTCTGCACCGTCATATAACGCACTGCCACGAGTAAAATCAAGTAACTCGAAAATACTTCACTTAAATGATAATTACAAAAAATTAATTTATTTTAGTTTTCATTTTAAATTACGATTACATGAATAACATTTGTTGTTTTATTTTTATGTTTATACAAGTGCTGAGCGCCTTTACACGGTAACTATTTAAATACATTCTCGACAACTCAACGTAACACAAACGAAAATTATATTAGTTGAAATAGATAATGATGATAACCTGTAATTATTAGTACATTTTTTTGAGATCATCGGATAAAATGGGTCACGTGCTAAGCTAAGCAATAATATTCCCGATGCCACGGATTTTGTTTTAGACATGCAGCTGCTTTTATAAAAAACAAATAACACAATTCTTTATTTAGTATATTTAGAAATTCAGAATTTTGAAACTCAACCGCAAAGGGGGAAAGTATAAATCAATATAAAGGCAGAAATTTTGAATGGTTCTACTTCGTTATTCCAATAATGGCTCATGGATTAGGATCTGTGGTGAAGGGAACGCAGTTAAGTAACAGGGTCGAAATTACATAATTTAATAATACGAATAATAAATCGAATTACACGCAGAAATATAACACACTAAAGCTTCGGGAAACGTTAGCAAAAGCAAGTTATTGAGAACGAGAACAATTCTTGTAAGATCTCTTCTATTTACTCTAAATATTCAGAAATGATGGGGTAGTTGAAGTTGTCAGTGTATAAGTGTTTGCAGTGATATGAACATGTATAATTAAAATTTTTTCAGTCATCTCATTACAGAAAAACAATAACGACATCAGGAGCAAACAGCTATCCAAATAGAAATACGATTTGTTGTAATGCTAAATCATTAAACACAAGCGAAGCAGTAAGATGCAGCTTCATTTTCCCAAGTGTAAAATTGCGCGGGCACTTACGAAGTTCTAGACAAAAAACTGATTTCCACTTTGCTGCCCTAACTAGCTGCAGAATCTCGCTTCTGCCGCAGAGTTAATTCTTATTTTGCAAATTGCAAAACTATTCTTGGTTTTTCGGGTGTGTACGTTTATACAATTGCTATTATAATTGCATGCATTATTAAACTGCTGCTGCTGGAGGATACTGATGTGACTATTGATTCAACGCAGAACTATTTCTTATTGCCCCAACTCGAAATTGCACCTTGCTGCTCAGTCTGTGTTCAATACTTAAAGCTTTAGGCATCGAAAATTTAGAAAGCACTCTTGGTTGTATGTATCTGCATTTGTTAATATGCAGTAGAAATAAGATTTCAATTAAATATTTTTCATTATCTCGAGCAAAATGTTTGTTTCAAAATGTTAAAATGACGATTTGATAGAAAAGCTTCGTTTATTTAATCATCATTTATTTAGCTGGTCTCATGGATAGCATCCCATTGATACGCTTCCGTTGTTTGAGGTGAGGAGTCCACATGAATCTTTAACGCACGCTCACGCCGCGGCGAAAAGAAGGATGTCGAACTACAGCCCAAGCGATCGAGCCGTGCCTTTTCTTTGGCTGTAAACAATCGGCGTTCTTCTATGCTCAATTCTTTAGGCGCAACTGTAAGATCTCTATAAACGGAAAATACGTAAGTAGAATCATATATTAATTATACTCGACTCAGTTTTCACTTATTTTGCTTACTTGTAGAAATAAATATTTCCATTAACCGTTGTAGACAGCGGATATTTATCAAGTGTGGCTGGTACATTGATCCAACTAATGCTATTTATGTTAAGGAGTGAATAATTTGTGCAAGGGAAGGAACTATTGAGCTGTAAGTAATGAAGGGAAAGCATAGCCATTTATGTGAAAGTGTTAGATTCGGTTACAATCACTTCAGACATACTAGAAGTCAACCTACCTTGCTGTACGAAATATTCTGCTCGGGTATATTTGAAATCTTAGCAATGGCTGCACGTATTTCGCTCTTACCTGCAAAATACAAAACAAATATTACGCTCTTCATCCTCTCTTAGAAGTAAGCGTGTCACCAACCATCCAACTTATTTTCTAGTGTAATTTCTTGGAATTTTCCCAGCGTCAATGTGTCAGGATGCCATTGTCTTACAAATAACGTTAGACTATCATCGCTAGTTTCTGTTGGTACACCCTCTTCGCACTCTTGCACGATGAACTATTAGCGAAAAGAATAATGAAGAATGAATACTTGCATCGTTTTTGAAATACTTTCAAACGAATTCCTAACCTCACATGCTACCCAAATGCGTATATCACTTCCCAATGCATCACCATTAGCAAGTATTTTTATTGGATTTCTGCCTCCTTTTGTCCACAGTCGGCAATTGTCCATAGATAATGTTTTATATTTATTATCAAGACACTGCAACTGAGCAATGAGAGATTTCTTTGCGTCGGCTACCGTCATTCCCGTCTTGCAGATCCAATCGAAAACATACGGCAGCTTTGCGGTCTCATCACTGAGCTCCGACAATTTCATAAAATATATTTTTGCTTTGTGTTCATTCTCTTGCAAAACCTTTCCCAAATTTATGATTAATATTTCACCTTCAGTAAGACACATCAAACTTTGAGTCGAGCTGATGGGATCAAAGGAGTCGTGCTTGTGTGCTATGGTGAAATAATTGACGGGCACATGGATCAAGGATTCAATATGTCGTTTGAAATCATCTATTTTCATTCGTGAATCTAAAATCATTTTGTAAAAAGATTCTTCTTGTTTCTTTGAATGTGCCTCTCCGTCACTATTTGGCAAGTTGCTACTAGTCGCTGTTGCTTCGGTGGGATCGCTTTTGCTAGGTTCTATCTTAATAGCATGGAAGAATGGTTTAAATGAACTGTTGGATGCTGACGTTTCTTCCTTGTAATTCGAACGCAGTGAGCTGGAAAAGAAGGCGGTAATTCGACTCATAGCAGCATCCTGTGGAGTGGAATCATCCTCTGGACTGGATAGTTGCGGAGAATGACTGGTGCTAGAAAATTGACTGTCACCACCTCCGCGATTGTTAATAGAATCAACTAGTGTACGATCACCATCACTCAGACTGCTATCTTCCGAATTTGATTCGTGTCCCATTACACCGGGTATCGAACACTCACGTCGGTTATAATCACCGGCACTAAGGCAACCATTAGTTGGAGTACGGCTGGATTCGTCACTGACACAAACATCGCTCTTCATCACCACTGCATCGACCGCATCACAACTGACCTAAGCGTGATATAAATGACATAATTTGAGTGCGATTCGAAATTATTAAATGGAATCGCACCTACCTCTATGGCCGGTGTATTCTTAGCATCCAGCGAAGGTATTCCTAATATTTTTAAGCTTTGGGCATCTGTACTGGGTACACTCATGTAAAAATATGTGAGCGCTCTAAATTGCTGTTCTGCCACAGACTGCAAATTTTCTTCTGCCTCTACGGTAGGTGCAGGGTCATATGCTACGAATGCTTTCTTGTTAGAAAAAGTGGCCAAAAGCAATTCATTTTCCTTCACATGCAAACGTAAGGCAATAGAATGTCTTAACACATCACTTTTTTCATGAGCAGCAGAGTAAACTAAATATGGTCCGTCCATCTCCATCGTATTCAAGTTGACCATATATACATACCAGGTAGATCCACCCGGCTCATAAATTTCAAACTCCTGGCCCTCGGCCCGATATTCCAAAAGGAAGTCCATCGAACCATCGAATGAACCCCGTAATTCTTCCAATGAACGATCGCTGACTTTCTCAAAAGATTGGACTATTTCCTCTGAAGTGGCATCGTAACCGACAAGACGACAACGGTTAATGGGTGCGAAATTTTCAACGTTTAACATAAGGTGGGCGGACTCCAGAACGTGATCCACGTTAAACTTTCGAGAAACATAAACTCGCGTCACTTTCAACTTCTTCATTTGCGGGTTATAGAAGTAAACTCGTTGCTTACTTAAATCGGGCAACGAAAGCTCCGAAAGAGCATAGCGTCCACCGCTGAGGTGCCGGCGAGACTCACCATTGCCATCATTCTGAAGGCGTGGCAATAATTTGGTAATATGCACCGGAAAGTTCGATACTTGCATCGCATGCTCGTTGCGCTTGGGATCTATTTGGCGATACATCAACATATAAGCATTTGTACTGGAGCTATAAACACTGGAGTAGTAAGCTTTTGTGCTATTTCCCCCAAAGGACTTCTGAATATCTTCTTCAGTTATCTAGAAAACAAAAAAAGGATAATAAAGTATTGATTTTCTTAAAGGAAATGGGGACACTTTTCTGTCCGACTAACTAACCGGTGAGACTGTCTGATCATTAAAACAATACCATTCGTTATTCTCGAACTCTTTGATATAGGCATAGTAATGACCACCAGATGCACTACCCGAGTGAATCATGATTGCAAATAGCTCGTAAACATAAGGGCCGGTTGAGATTTCACTTGCTTTCGAGTTCTGTTCTTCGTAAGAGACCACGGTGCGCTGGTCGTTGCTGGAACTGATATCAATACCCTCATCATCGTCCTGCATATCATTCTCATGCTGACTGGAGCTGGCAGTGGTGGGAATACTGCTGCAAGCGTCTTCTTCCATAGCGGAACCACTGTCGGTGGTACTGCAGTCGTCGGTGTTACCGACGGTACTGCTGCCATTCACCATGAAGCCATTGATGACCGAGTTCTTGATAGTTTCAGATGGATTAGATTCCACCGTACCACTTGCAAGCGCTGCTCCATCCGCATTATTGAAGAAGTTATTCAGATCTAGTATTTGTGGAAATGTAACCCTAGAGAAGTAATGATCATACAATTAATCATATATTAAAGCAGAGAAGATAACAATTTTAATTAACTTGTCGTTCAGTTTGATGCGGTGCATTGTTGAGTAATCAAAATCGAATCGCTTCAGATGCAACGTTAGAATATATGGAAAATTCTTGAACTTGAGACCTTTGTGGGCATCGCATTTTTTATTGCATTTCTCACAAAAATATTGGTTATTGCTGTCGAGAGTTTCTGGTTGTACAAAAGCTTGCAAAGCTTCCTCAACGCTACCGTAGGCATCGGTGCTTCCAAAAGGTCGCACCGGCAAAGGTATATCGAGAAATGTGTCTTCACGCGTTTTCTCGGTATTGCATTCGAGGCACTTAACGTAGTCGATCATTTTACCTTCATATAGATTAGAAATGAGATTGGCTTGCTTAGTATTCTTAAATTTATGCTCCAATGCGTCGAACATAACCCGACACAATTCTTGAATGTCGTGTTGCTGCCAAGCTTCCGTTGAATCCCAACCAAAGCTGCGCGTAAGATCCGTTGTTTCAACAGCTGGCTTCCTAGAGGTCTAAGAATACATAGGTAGTTCCTGATCTTCATTATCTATATTAATAATTTATACGTTTTGATCTTACCTGCAAATTCAGAAAGAGTTTTTGAAGCTCGTACGGAATATTCTTCTCCTCAGAATCATTGTCAAATTCCCATCGATAAAGGGCATTTCGAAATTCAGGCGTCATATACAGTGCCTGGAGGAGACTATTCAAATAGCAGGTCATAGCTTGATTGACAAGTCCAACGTAACCGTTACCAGCAGCTGACACCGACAACATCGATGACCCATCCATAAATTTGTGATGGCTTTGGTTTTTTCTCGTCTGCCGATAGTCTATGGGGGCTAGGTCCCCAGACTTAATAGTCACACCCGTACTGAACGTTAATACCAAAGAGCCTGATGAATTGTTCGTGGGCGACTCCCTTAAAGGCAGGGAGCTGCCGTTCATGGGTTCTGTTTCAGGCGGACTCGCAGAAGCGCCTAAAGCTAGGTCATCATCTAGCAACATATCCGGATCCGGATCCGGATCTAACGAAGCCGTGGTTGAAGCCAATTGCAAAGTGTGCGGCATCGATGTAGTTGTTGTATTCGTTACGGTTGTCATTGTGGACGGCATCGAGGGGTAATCCGTGGGTATGGCGTAATTGTGATTATTATTATTAATATTAGCGTCAATGCTGATGTTGTTGTTTTTATTATTGTTGTGGTGGATGTCGATTGCGTAGCTTGATATTTCAAGTGGTTCAGTATTTTTTAAAATATCGAATGATAGATCGTAACGGTTTTTAGTAAAACCATCCCAATTGCCGGGCGGTAGCAATATCAAATTATTCTTGGATTGAGGCCGGAAACCAGGCACCGCATATATCAGATCAGCTTGACATTCATTTAAATAAACCTTAAAGAATCATGCAATGTTTCCTTTTAATATTATTCCACTTTTTATAAACGTTTTATACCAATAGTTGGTACGTATAAGTTGAAGTTTTAACTAGAAGAAGAAGAAGATCGAGAAGATGAACCTACCAACTCATCCGTCGCTTTCGCTGGCTGAAACACTAAATCGAAGGACTTGTAATTGAATTGTGTGGCAATATCACTAATGACTTTGCCGACAGTATATTCCGGCCGAACGACGACACTGATCTTCCTTTGTTCAGTTCCTGGAGTTTTATCATATACAGTGCATTGTGTGGAATAATCCTGATCAAACACGACCATATCGGATTCAGGAAGGAATTTGAAATGACCTATAGAGTATACAAGAAGGATAAAAACTAATTAAACTTCAAAAATTGTATACACGAAAAAATATAAGAGACTCAGTATAAATGTTAATAATGATAGACTGAGATCGTTAACATAAACCGAAAGACCTCAAGATTACATGAACCATATTCAATATAATTCGAGGTATGGTTCAAATCTGATTGCGAATTTTGACTTTCTGCGAGATACGTAGAATCGGTTTTCAATTTATTTGTGGCATCATGTTGGTACCCTTTTGAGAGCTACACAAGAGTACATGAAGGTAAACAACAATATAATGCTTAAAATGCTTGCTCCAGTTTATCGCAATCGTGGCTTGAACGATTTTATATTTTGCGTATATAATTAATGTAATATACGTTTAGTGAGTGTATCTGAAAGCAAAACCTTTCCAAATACTTAGACGTCCAAATTTCCCGTCGGTATCTCCTCTACACAGCTCGGCAATAAATGACAAGGCAAACACAACAAAATTGTACAACATCGGATGCAGGAGTAGCAAGAGCAACAACGTTAAATCGCTTATTGCAGCGCCGATTTGAGAGCGCCTATCACTTTATCTCTGGCTAAGTATGTCCTCAACAAGGTTGAAATTCGCCACCTTTAAACGGCGAACATTTTCTCCGATTCTCGCAAAAAACAACAAATTACATTGACCGAACAGACAATGCGACACAGCATAATCACGTCACACTTGTCTGCTATTTTCCGCAATATTTGGCAACATTTTGCGAGAACAGAAGAGCGTAAAAGTTGCCGCTAAATTGCTATTGTATTTATTTGATTCTATTTCCGACGCCGCCGCCGGCATAATCGCCGTTCCACGTTTTTCGACGAATTGCTTGTTGCCAAAGGCTCTCGCTGTGAGATTGTGTTTGCGGTGTTAACCGCATTTTAATTAAGCGACGACTATACGATACGATGGCAAATGTTCATGTGCGTGAATGTGTTTATAAAATATCTCTCATCACTTTCTCTCTTTTCAATCTAACCATAAGATCAATGCAGTATTATAGAATAGATAACAGCATGGAAATAGCATACTATTTTTCATTTATTTATTTTGAACGATTTTGAATTCAATTTTGAATATCTATTTTCATCTGTTTTCAATTTTCGACTGAGGAAAATATCAATTGATTTCAAATGAATGTGAGAAACATTTCAAAATGACATTTCTCGTCACTTCTGATATTACTTCAGTTTACTAATATTATAATATTATTCTCATCTTTATGATCATTTATTCATATATTGACTATAGACAAATGAGGTGAACGTATCCACATGAAATATAATTCAATATCGAATTCTAAAACTCAGGATCTTTTTCAGCGAGTAGAAATCTGATGACGATTTCTGGATAATCATGTTGAATCTTTGAGAGAAGCGTGGCTAAAGTACGAAAGAGCGGGCAATAAAACTTCCTTAAATAGATTGGGAATGAAAATCTAGTTAAATTTCAAATCTATGAATAATATGCTTGTCATAAATAAGATAATATTGCTTTGTTCGTTTCGAGTAACTTCCGAATGATTGCTGTATTCCTTAAAAACCACAGCTACGCAAAGAAAGATATATTCATATCTCTCATATCTGACATTCATCATTATTTTGAAAAATTTTATCAGGTAGTTATCCTAAATAGTTTATTTTATTAGATCTTATGCTAGGAAATTTTTGACCTAAAAGGGAAATTTTGATTGGATTAAACTGAAAAAAGGTCAATTATTGATTTTATTTCTTAGTGAATTTCTTTATGTATATCTTACATGGCCTGATGATTTCAAAAATGACATTCTTTACTAAAGAAGATTGTTACTTTACTAAATCAATAAAAAAGCTTCCGATTTCAAACCAAAAAATTATAGAAAAATTCAATGTGGCAAAAAACGGATACATTATTTCAATTTCTTGTCTGCGGACAATATTATTACTTTTCTTTTATGTGAGAACCGTCAATCTGTCTCTGTGTCTGTCCATCCCTCTTATTCCTTATCATACTAGTGGTTATACTAACGCTTTTGGACAAAAAATGAAAGCAAACAAAACGAACATTAGACAACAAAAGTGAACAAAAATTATTCCAAAAAGTAATGTTTCATCGTAGAAATTCTTCTTCTTTGATTGAGCGAAAGAGAAATATCTGTGGTTAAAGGCTTGAATCATGTTGTGGGTGGCTGCGAACTTTATGCAGGTCACATTCGTATGAGATCGTATCGCTAAAATTAGCACAATAAATAACGAGTGCAGGCAAGCCAAACCCAATCCAATTTGAATTTTATACAAATAAAGAACTGTAAAGCTTTAATCGGAGATAAAGAGATAGAACACTCGCACTAATGCGTGCGCATTTTTGGCATACATTCACAAAATTGTACACTACTGTTAGGAATTGGGTACACGTTACTCGAGAAATTTGTACTCACGCTAACGGAAAAGATGTTTGAATTCATTGAATAATTTCCTATTTTTCATTATTTCCAATTTTTTAATCATTTCATATATTTTATTTGCTAAAATTTTTATTTTATATTTGGTAAATAAAATATAGCTTGGTAAAAAAAACAAAATGAATATAGTTACAATTTATTTCATTACATCTAACGCTAAACTCAATCGGTCGTGATCCTTTCGATATAAATGTATTGAGTTAGAAAGAAAAAAGGATAAAGTGTGATCTTCCGTCGGTAAAGGATCTTGGTCAGAAAATGATAAGGCCCACCCAAACAAAAGCTCAAAATACAAAAAATATAACACAATTAAATATTTGTGGTGGACCATGACCTTTAAACCTAAATATATTAAATTGAAATGTGTGGTGCAACGTTGATATTAATAACGCCTTCGAAACATCGCCACACACATTATTATACTCCCATATCAATATTTGTGGTGAAAACAATCAAAATCTCAAGTCTTTTTTATTAATGGAGTGCATAAACTACATATATTACAAATACAAAAACATATATTTTTTATAAAAATGAGAACATTTTGTTCTCATTTCAAAAATGCGAAATAACAAATTTTTGGTAAGACACGACACCTAATTTGGTATCGTCTTATTTGAGATAACGCGTCGTCAATTATTGTATTTGTGATAACCAATTTCTTACGTTATTGACGACGACATCGACAACTGATAGACATTACGTACATCTGAGAGACGGCGTCGCATTTGTGAATACGATTCCACGGCTTAAGACAAAAATGGCGTGAAGGTGACTTTGTGAATAAGGGTGTTTAACGTGTGGCTAAAAGAATACTACTATGTTAAGAATACTGTCTGAAATAATACTGTTAGCAGCAAACTACCGCTTAGCTTATTAAGAACACAATTTCGCAATGTTTGGTCACGTGCTGGTAGCCACTTATTTTAATCGAAGAATAGAAGAAATTTCGTGTTCACAATGTCCAGTTTAGTAAAATCTGCCAGTTGAACTCCCAACTAACTTAATCGAGGGATGAGGTTCAAGTTGAAATAAAAAAATAATAAATTACATTTGTCCACGATTAAAATAAAAACAACTTCTAAAAAAATTGTGTGGATGAAAATATTTTCGAAACACATAATTTTGGCACGATTAATTGATATTATTCGTTGATATATTCATTTTGCGAAACTGTTAAGTTCCCCACGAACACAATCACCGGGATAATGAAATTGTTTATGAATTGGAAGAGTTCAAAGAACGTCAAAGGAGTCTGTAATTCAAATCTGGAAAATTTTTGACCTTATGTGCAGAAAGATTGACAGTAACATATACAATAACATCCACACCAAATGAAATCCCTCTTTGTTTTGTCTGAAGGGACGGTGGATATGCGGTCAATAATTATGTGATGATTCCTTTGTTGAATTCGAAAAAGGAGACAGACGCTTCGCAATGAATCCAACAATCGAACAAGAAACTGCATTGAATATCGCTTTGGAGTGTGGAAGCGTCGCTTTCCAATGATGCCATTAGGAATTAGGTTTTGCCAAGAAGCAACAATGACATTAGTTGAAGCAACCGCAGTTCTCCAAAGTATCACCCGGTTATTAAAGGAGGCGTGAGAAAATCTCATCCGAACTAATATAAATCGAGTTCATTCAAACACTTCTTTAGTAATGTGGACTTCTTTGATTCAAAACTTTCCTTTTGCTTCCTTCGTTATCATTTTCAGACTTTAAATGAAATTGTTTATTATTTCTGTTCATTACGACTAATAAAAGAATGTTGAATTTTAAATACAGACTGAACCACAAACAAATAATCAATTCATTGAAGAGAATTATAGCATTTAACTAAACTAATACATTCGTATAAGTGACTTAATTGAATTTGAATTTACAGCAAAATTACACGATGCAACACACAAAACGTCAGTAAAAATCTGTTGACGGTTTTCAATGGCTTTAAATTTGACCTAGAGTCGGAAATGTGCTTTCGGTCTACACATAATTTCCTCCTTCTGGTCTCAGCAGACGACGTCAGTATATTTTTTGTTTTCAACCATATGCCCCTTCAGATGGACCACCAGTACTGTCTTCAATTTCATTGAAAAATTCGGCGCCCGCTCTTTGTCAGTCTTTTAATTTGAAATTTAAATTGTGAAACTTTTTGACAAGCGTCATCAACTCCCACAATTCATTTTGTTTAAATGAAATTTGAACGGAAATGTTTAATCGACAGAAAAGTTACAGTCCTTACCGTTGCCGAAGTACGCCACATGTAAAGGCCTTGGACAAAAAGATACTGCTTGAAGAAGTTGTATTTTTATGCTATATTTTCGGAATTTTCTGGGATTTTCCGTTTCAATATTTTCTCATTTGGGATTTTGTCGGTTGGCGATTTTGTGACGAAGCCAAATTGTAAACTAAAATTACATTTTCGAGTTACCTACCTACCAAGAAGTGTCACCCAAAAGTGTACTTCCAAAAATGAGAGTGGCGCCCGCTAGTTTTTGGAATGAAATTATAAATTTGCATTGTGTTTGAAGGACATAAAATCTACAGCCAGATCAAAGTTAAGTTCTTTACTTGTTATTCAAATAAATTCAACATTGATTTTCTCAACAAATATTGCACTTATTAAATCCATTTAAAAGGCTCACAAAACATTAATATTTAGGCTATCGAATTGGTTCCTACATGGCGTTTTAGATGTTGCCGTTTGATGGCCTTTTTATTGTTCAAAGCTTCTAAACGAAAAAGTTTGTGTGTTTGTTAAAAATTGATTTTTTTCAATCGTGGTCAACCACAATCCTCACCACCAAATATTATACTATATACCGGGAATGCCTTTTTAGACATATAATAGTCTTAAAGAGCGTTCTTATTTGATTTTTGAAAAGGTCATTCAAAGTTTTTTAATACTTAAAACAACCAAAACAAATTGAAATAACTGTAAAAAATCAACTAAGTTTTTATACATAAAAAAGAATTAAATTCAATAAAACAACAAATTAACACATGCATATAAAAGCAAATTATACTAAATAAAGTCGAAAGCTTTTTGATTTTTTTTTCAGAGTGAAGTCCAATTTTAATAAATAAGAAATTATAAAATTTAAATAAAAAATAAAATATTTTTTATAAAATGTGTTATTTATACAAGAAATATATTTATATATTGCAATTTCTAAACATGTGTTCTCTTTCACGCACTGAACGGATCGGTTTCTCCTTGATTCGATTTTCTCTGATAGCGCTTTTGTGTTTTTCTAATTTTGTTTTCTCAGTAGATAAGATTTTGTAATTATATATGAAACAGAAAATTTTCTACATAACAAATAAACAAATAAAATCAAATAAAATAGCATTTAGCAAATCTAGCTCGAACGAATTTAAATTCGCCAAAGAAAAGTTTGCTGACATCAAGAACAAGAACATTCTTTTACATTCATGCGATTCAGTTAAAATTAATTATTTTTTTATTAATTTCGTATATTTCTTTTAAGAATATTTTAGTGCTTTTTGCACACACCTTTTTCCCTCTATCAAAGCATTCATCCATCCAACCAACAAAATATAGAACGTACACACACAAGCTCAATTTGTCTTTACGGGCTCTTTCTATTTATAATTTTCTGTGATTATTTCTTTACTTTTTTTCTTTAAGATTCACATACCTCGTCTTCACCCGTCCTCGCTTTTGTCCTTGTTGATCTTTCTTTTTTTTCTCTCTCTCTCTCTCTGACTTTAATATTCTTAATTGCAGTCAACACAAACGTATTCGGTAAATGCTGGTGTCTATTTTTGTTTAAATTTGTTAAATTTTTTTCTGATTTTTTTACAAATGCCTTTACATTTTCTCCGATTTTCCGACTATTTCCGTTTATTTAAATCAATTTTCTAGCACGGTTACAAAATATATAGGAATATAATTGCGCTTGAGCTTTTAAAGGAATTTTTTATGCTTCGTTTTCGTGACAACAAAGTGTTGATGCGACTAAGTTTCCCTTAAAAAGACATGACTTATGGTGGTGAGAGCGAACTTTTTTTGTTAACCAAATTATATTCCATGAAATTTGAGGTTTTTGCTAGAGGTTTTCCTCTTTTATTCCAATAATACATTTTTTTTCTTAAAAATCAATTGTGATGAAACACTTGCGCACACAATCACACTCTGCGCAGCCTGCAGCTAGCTTCCTACTCCTGAGCATTCCAACACGGCACTTGCAGGCTACAAACGGCCAAGCAGTCAACATGCTCGATATTCATTCTTTATTAAAAGCCCAACCAAATAAAAATTGCCCATTTCTCTCGAAAAAGACTGAATAGTATTTTTTTGCTGGTATTTAAACTCTTTTGGTTTTGCTTCATATGCTTTAGTTTCTATGCTCTCTTTGTTATTGTTCATTGTGCTATCTTTAGCATACATCATACTGCTCTTTCACAATGAAGTATTCCTCTATTTGAAGCTTTTACTGTTTCTTTCAATGGCTGTCGAATTCTGATAACTATTCTACGTATCAGCGTCTGTCATTTGAGACAACAAAAATAAGTACTATTCTAAAGTCTAGAGTTGTCTTATATCAAAATTTATTGTATCGATCCGTGAATGATATCATTTATTAATGAACAAAAAAACAAGAAATCGAGAGAGAGATAGAGAAAGAGAGAATGTATTTGCAAATATATAACAAATACAATCTAATGATATAAAGCATGTGACATTACAAATTTGCCTTAGCCAGCGTTTTAAATATAAACATTCTTTTAATTTCACGTTTGGGTGGTGGGATTTCTGCTGCCCGATCGAGTGCGAATGATGATCGTTTAAGATGAGGTTTTTGACCCTTTCTCTTACACCAACAGTATTACAGACTCATGCCATGAGAGCAATTCTGTGAATTGTTGAGGGAAAGTAGTCGTCGTCTTACTCAAACACAATTATTCTCAAGTGGTCAGATAAAACAAGCTCTATTAGCATAAAGTCTATTAAATATTTTAAATTATTTTAGAATTATACCTCTAGATATTAAGCCAATATTTACTTAAGAATTTATTGTGTTTCTACAATTCTGACCATCTTGTTTTAATTTTTAAAAAATTCTAGTTGAAGAAAAGAGTGAAGAAGAGGGGAAAAAATTACAGTCGAAAATATTGTTCATCACAATTAATAGAAATTACTATTTCCATTAAGATAAGTTTAATAGTTTATCATAGTTGAATCCCGGGTTATCCCGGGAGAATTCTCTTGCCAAATTACATGACGATTACCCTCTGAAATCATGATTCTTGTTCCAATTGGGTGGGTCACGTCCATTTTTTTAAAAATTATTTTTGGAATATAAAATCAGCTTTATATCTGCTCTAGAGACGAACATGGGTTGTTCCCTCGTCTACTGCTGTTTTTATACCCTACAACTGAAACTAGATATTATCATTCCACAAAAATGGGCGAGAAAATAATGATGATTATTTGGACAAAGGTTGTGTTGAATATGAAATAATAGATCTAAGTTATTAGGATCAGTATATAAGTATCGACCGGACCGAAGTTGCTCATTCTTGCCGCGGCCAAAAGCCGCCAGATGTGAATACATTTTTTATACAAACAAAATTAAATTTTCGAGAGTGTTCTACGTGCTGAGCGCAATCCCTACCGTGACTAAAGGCCATAATAGATCAATACATTATATAAGACACAAAATTCATTAACGACAGACTCCTGCTAGCTGAATTTTATTTATCTTTTTTAAAAGTAAGTGGAAAAATTTGCATAAATAATCAGTATATATCGCTTAATTATTATTAACCCTTAAATGCATATGGGTTCATATATGCACCGTCTTAAAAATAGTCTCTAAAGGCAACAGTTTTGTGCAAAATTAATTTTTTACTTAATTAACATTATTAAAATTGTTCAAGTAAAATTTTTCATAAGTTTTTTTATTTATTTAAATTGTTTAAATAAGTGTAAAATACAGTCAAAATCAAAAAAAAAAAAGTTTGTACATTTTGAATTTTTGATTAATTGGAACCGAACTTTGTCCAAGAAAATAAACAAAATTTAAAAAAAAATTTTTCTTGTTATATGTACATGTCTGCTTTAACAAATTGCATTAAAGAATTGAATAGAAACAATCAACCTTTTTAGTAGGGGTCATAAATTCAGACGATGCATATATGCATCGTTGTGCATAGAGCGATACCTTTTTATGAGCGTATGTATGTATATAGATTTGTACCTGTGGCCAATCGTAGAAAAAACAATTAGTGCTGAAATGTTTATGAGCATCAATTTACGTGAAAAATGAAATTGAAATATGGGATTATTGCAGGTAATGTATTTTTAAGAATTTTTTAGCGAATTTATGACGTGAAAAGTTTTGAAATGGGAACAAGCCTAGAAATTGTAGTTTTTTATCTAATTAAAAGGATTGACCAAAGGTACCAGGCAAATGATGATGCGGGCGGAGTGGATAACAGGTAGGTGGCATTTTTGCATAAAAAGCGAAATTGAAAAATGTTTTCATCAAATGAAGTTTACATTTACAAAAGTGCGCATCAGTAAAATAATTTAAAAAATGTTTCGGAAAAATTTAAACAGTACAGAAATCGCCTATATCTTAGCTCAAATTCCATCATCTAGTGAAGATGAATCGGATTCGGAGAGCGAAGATTTAAATGTTCCAGAAAGTGAGTGCATACCGGTCGAAGATGAAGATTTGGCCGACATTGTGGAGGATGTATTAGAGCACGATGCTAATGAAATTGATATCAAGACGGATTTACAACCCAGCTCATCAACCGCAACAAAGGTCAAATACGAAAAGGTCTTATGGAGGAAAAAAAATATATCCAAAACTGAGGAGGATGTAAAATTCAAGGGCTCCTTGCAATTTCCTGAGGAATTAAAGGAGCTATCAACCCCGTTCCAGTTTTTCAGCCACCTCTTTGATAGCGACCTGCTCGAGCACATTCGCTTGGAAACTATTACTTACAGTGGATCAAAGGATCCCAACAAAGCAATGATTGTGACGAAAACCGATTTATTGCGATATTTTGGTATTTTAATTTTTTCGTCTGTAATAAAATGCCCCAACACACGCTCCTACTGGAATTCCAGCATGGGATCTGATTTGGTAAAAGAAGCAATGCCATTGGTCCAATTTGAAAAATTGAAACGCAATCTGCACTTCAACAACAATTCTACATACATAAATGATAAAGCCGATATCAATTATGATAAGCTTCATAAGATTAGACCAGTAATAGAAGCACTCAACAAAAACTTTACGAAGAATCCGATGGAAGAACGCCTGTGTGTTGATGAGCAAATTTGTGCCACCAAGGCTCGTCACCACCTAAAACAATACATGCCGCAAAAACCCCATAAATGGGGATATAAACTCTTTGTGCTTTGCGGCATGTCTGGATATGCGTACAACTTTGAGATATACTCTGGAATGGAAAATACACCGTCGAAACGCCTTGCACATGAGGTAGATTTGGGAGCCAGTGGTAATGTAGTAGTTCGTCTATGTCGCCAAGTACCAAAAGGAGAGAACTACAAATTGTACTGCGACAACTACTACACCTCATTACCACTATTTGTTTATTTACATAAGCAAGGAATCCACTGTTTGGGCACAGTAAGGAGAAACAGGATTCCCAAATGCAAACTTCCGGAAGAGAAAGAGTTCCAAAAGAAACCACGAGGGTCAGCACTGGAAATGGTAACAACTTTGGATAATGTGGAGCTTTCCAATACTTTGTGGAAAGACAACAAAGTGGTTGCAATGCTCTCCACTTTTGCCGGAATAGAGCCCGAAACTGAAGTAAATAGGTACGATTTATCTTTATATAATCTTGAAAATATCATTACTATAAAATATATAATATTATTCATATACCATATGTTTTTCTTTACATTTAGGTATGATCGCAAAACAAAAAAGATTTTGCAAATTAAATGCCCCGCCGTGATTAGAGATTATAACAAGCACATGGGTGGAGTCGACCTAATGGATAGCTTTATAGGACGACATAGAATTACCATAAAGTCAAGAAAATGGTATATCCGACTTTTCCATCATCTTCTGGACATGACGGTCATCAATGCATGGCTCTTATACAAGCATGCGTGCCAAATTAAAGGCGTTTCTCCGAAAAATCAGGCGAATTTTAGATTTGAATTGGCACAAACTATGTGTCAAATCGAATTTGCGGGCAAGCGTGGCAGACCTTCGAATCCGTCTTCACCATCAGTTGCAAGCCTGCATGAAGATAAAAGACTGAAGTCAACTACAACTTACCCCATTCCACCAATCGACGTACGTCACGATGGTATAGGTCATTTCCCAGAAGTGGTAAAAAATAGATTAAAATGTAAACTACCAGGATGTTCATTACAAACGTATATGCAGTGTATAAAATGTAAGGCAGCGTTATGTATTAATAAAGAAAGAAACTGTTTTTTAATATTTCATACTAAATAAATGAAAATAAAAAAAAAATAAACAAAAAAACTCAAAAAATAATTTTCACTTACAAACACATTTTTAAGCGCGGGTGCACAGCGATGCATATATGCACCGTCTAGTTTTTTCTTAATTTAGCCACTAAAAATAAAAAAAAGGAAAAACTAAGTATGCCACTAGTCTTAGGAGTGTATAAACTACCTTCATGATTTTTCTTATGTAAATCGGAGGTGTTGTGCATTTAAGGGTTAAAGAATGTATAGGCATATTTATTTCATATTAGTAAAAATGTTCATATAACCAGCGAAAACCCTTCTTTATTTACATAGTTGGCAGTGTTTCCGTGTGTAAACGCAAGGGCACGATCAATGTTGTGTTACGCAAAAAAATACTTATACATAAGTTACTGTTAGTTTTAAAATAAGTTTTCTATTAAATTCCTACATAGATAGAGAAAAAAATTTACAGGAAACTACATTAGTGATAAAGGCATTTAAAATTTTGAGGACCTACTTCTCGAAAATTTGGTGAGCAACAAAAATGACATTATTGTCAACAAAAATTGCAAAAAAAAACGGCGACTTTGAGTAGGTGATCGTGTTCCATATAGCGATCGATTATAATTGTATAACGCATAAATTTATTCTATATTGGTATAATTATTGATGTAGACACTGTAAGCCTTTCTAAAGTTAAGAGTTCTCAATTTTGCCGTGCAAAGGCATATCTGAGCAAGAGCACAGATAGTGTTGCAATATACAAAAGTACTTACACATTGGATGAGTTTTGAAATTTGTTTTCTCCTAACATCCTTTCCTAAACAAGGAGTTATTGCGAATTTTACTACTTCGTTATTTGGCAATGCGTTTGCTTTCGAGCTTTTGCAATTCTAGTCTTTTAAGAGCATTCTACTGATCGAGGGCTGTGATCACTACCGCTGCCCAAGGCTGTCGTATATAAATACCATTTATACAACTTTGAATTCACGAGAGAATTCTACTGATTGATGGTTGTGACCTCTGTCGCGGTCGAAGGATCCAAGGTTCATACAAAAATCTTTGTTGAACCTATTATAGTTACACATTTCTCAATATTTGCCACGTCAAAGAAGGTAGCATATTGCAAAAGTAGTGTTATGGAAAAAAGTAATTTCCTGACCATTATTTTTATTTTCAAAATTCGTTTTCTCCTGAATTTCTACATTGATTTTGACAAAAATATACGTGCGGAGAGCATATTTTATGGGATAGTTATACACTTTACATAGAAATATGCTTTGAATAAAAGAAGTATTTAAGCTATGTAAAAGTAAACCAATTAATAACATTCATTGATACATTAGCCATATTTTCCTTTCGTAGTTAATGCAATGTGGCATTGAGCATTTCAAACATGAAATGACTATAACTTCTAAACGGAGTGAGCAGAGTAAAGGTTTGATGTCGTAATCTGCATCAACAGAAACAACTAAATTATCAAAGAAATTGAAACTGTAATCACGTAGTGAACCTGTTTGGTTTCCTCGAAAATATATTTTTTTTTGGGACAAACGAGATATTTATTCACACAAATGTAGAATATTATTATTTATTGTATCCGATGTTTTTTGCAGTTCATGGGACATAGGTCAGCGCATTTAAATTTTAACTATATATATCTCCCACACCACACAAGCGACAAAAACAGTTTTATTGCTTTAGTCCACAACAAAAAATGTATCCAAGCCATTGCCTTTCGGTCAACGCTGTCTCTGCCAAACAATCCACATAACCAATTTTTTGCAAACAGATTTTAACATTAAATTTTTTTGCCGCGGTTCGATCATTACATTTTCTTATATTTACGTAATTTCTTTTGACTCAATAGTCCTCATTTTTCTTGCAACAATATTATCAACCGAATTTAATTGTGTTCATACCGATTCTATTCTATTTTGTTCGCGAGTAAGCACAGGAACCGATATATCCATATACACAAGGATAAACAGCAAAATCACATAGAACGGATATTTGATAGCGAAATAATAAGTTAAATCCTTTTTTTGTTTACCTGCTTCTCTCACTGAAATTAATTCGGACTTTTTGTTAATTTTCATTTATCAGTATCGATAAAATTAGCTAATCGTTTATACTCCTGCCCTATTTTCCAACCATTAAAGCCAAAAACGTCAGTCGAGCAACAACAACAACATAACCCCAAACCAACAAATTGACAAAACGAAATATTCAATGTGTGCGTGGAAATTTGACAATTTCAGAATTAGACAGAACTGTGCGGCGATTTGCAATTTTATTTCCTAAATACCAATATTACATTACGTCTTAAATTACATTTACAATTAATTTAGCTGAATTACATTTGAATTTTGACAGCGGTAAAAGTGTTTTGTTACCCGTTGTTTTGTTTGCTTGAGAGATAAGGAGACGATACTCTTAATTCACCATTCAATTTGACGTCTATTATTTATGAAACTTGAATTATATTTTGCTGTCTAATATGCTGTCCAAAACTACTTACCGCTGTCTGGCTATTTCTAATTTTGACAGCCGTAAAAGTGTTCTCGTTATACGTTGTTTTGTTTGCTTCAGTAATAAGGAGATACAGTACTTTCAATCAGGGATAATGAGATAGGAAACTCTTTACCCACAAAATATTGTGGCAAAAAAAAACAAAATTTTTCACGACCGAAACTCACGCACAGGGCTTTTAGGTATGTTTTGCGTAGTTCACCATTCTATCACGTATGCCATTTCTTGATAAAATTATGTTAACAATTAATTATGTTAACAATTATTCGTATTAAATTTTCTGCTCAAATTAATTCTGTAGTTCTCAGTTGAACATAGGTGAAAATAAATTATTAATATTATTTTTTTATGTTTTGGAAGCTTGCCATTAGGTTTACCAACTTTTTCTTCTTGTTTCTGGTGTTCACAATATGGATGCACAATATTGTTGTTTTTGTCTTCTTGTAATTGATTGTTAAGCAGCACGAAGGGAAAGTGCAGGCAGATGTTTGAACCTCTTTATGTATTCACAAAGATTTTGTTTCCAATCACGCTTATGGAACGTATTTTTCAAAATGCAAAATGCGAAATGCATTTCAATATTGTAAAATCATGAATATTCCATTATAGCGAAAAATTAAAACATGCATATTAAGCAATACGAAAAATCTTATTTCCTTGATTTATTTGTTGGCTCTCTTAAGGTGACAGTTTTGGAACCAACAATATTATCCAGCGAAGTGCAAGGTTTTTGAGGCAGTGTGAGGGATTGCAAGCAATGTATGTAGAGATGGACCTATCTCGTTACCACTGAGTAATTGCCATGTGCTTTTATTGTGAATACACCTGAAATGAGATGTCAAAAACTTCGAAAATATTCTAGAAGCAAGGGAACAGGAAAACTATAAATAGAAGTGCTTGAAAGCTTTTGCAATCATTTTCAAAATCTTGTCAAGAAAGCGATGAGCATTTTCTTAGTGAAAGTTGTAAATTGAGTTTGATTTAATCAATTTTATCGCAATTTGAGACATTTAGTATTAATAGTGTTAAAATAAAGGTGTTCAGTGCGTTGAAAAGTGAGAATCATATTAATATAACGTTTATTATTCGGAAGGAGTTAATTATTCGAAAAAGTATATAGTTGTTTTCTACAGTTGAGATACTATAAAGTTCCAAGCTGAGGTAATTGGTTAGTGATATATTCGGTGAATATTATAAGGCTATGATTAGCTATAAATGTATTCAACTAATAAACGATATAGTTAGTATTTTGGCCAAGATTTTACCCTGCCCACAACTAAATTCGTTCTGAAGTTCCCATTGAACGTTTTTGAAGTGCCTCTTGCTTATAGAAAGTGCTAGATTGTTCTTGTAAGATCGATGAATTCACGTCATCTGTCGATACTTGTCCCCTCTGCATACTATTTTTCGTTAGTGCAAGATAGCAGCCCCTGCATTTGATTTCCAAAGGCTAGAGTGGGATAGATATAGGTCTTGGCTTGCAAATGCATGTGAGCATATGTGTACAGAATTTTGTCAGATTCTAGAAATATGAATTCATCTATGCGGATTCTACTAGAATCGAATCATTGTAGTATATCGCGTGCACCGAGGAGCAGAATGTTTTTAATCGCTATCTGATTAATATTTATTATTCGAAATAATCTTGGCTTTCGCTGTAAGAAATATTCACCGTTATTGACTGATAGTTCATCACTGTATTACTCTACATGGCAAGAAGATAGTCTTATCTCTTCTTTTTATTTGCAGTCTTAAAATTGTATTTCAAATCTGCAAAATAAATTAAGATCGTAATGGGAAAAGATTTTTATAAAATCCTTGGGATCAACAAGGGAGCGAATGATGATGAGATTAAGAAAGCATACCGAAAACTTGCTCTTAAATACCATCCGGATAAAAATAAGACACCACAAGCAGAGGAACGTTTTAAAGAGATCGCCGAAGCCTACGAAGTGCTATCGGATAAGAAGAAGCGTGACATATACGATCAATACGGTGAAGAGGGTCTGAAGGGTGGCGTGCCAGGTGGTGCTGGTGAACAGGGTGGCAACTTCACCTATCAATTTCATGGCGATCCACGTGCTACGTTTGCTCAATTCTTTGGTTCATCGGATCCGTTCGGAATATTCTTCGGTTCGAGCGACCCTGGCCGTATGTTTGAGAGCCAAACGATATTCATGGGTCCTGGAGATGACGACAATATATACACACAAATGAGCGGTGGCTATCCACAGGGTGGTGCTTTTCGATCGCAGTCATTTAATACACAACCAAACCGCAAACGTCAAATACAAGATCCACCCATCGAACATGATCTTTATGTAAGCCTTGAAGAAGTTGACAAAGGATGCGTCAAAAAAATGAAAATATCGCGTATGGCCAATATGGATGGCCATCCACGTAAGGAGGAAAAGGTTTTGAATATTACAGTAAAACCTGGATGGAAAGCTGGAACTAAAATAACGTTCCAAAATGAGGGCGATCAAATACCTGGAAAAGTGCCCGCTGATATAATTTTCATAATACGTGACAAGCCGCATCCACTTTTCAAGCGTGAGGGTAGTGACCTTAAGTACAATGTAAAGGCTTCTCTGAAGCAAGCGCTTTGCGGTGCAGTATTTAAAGTGCCAACGCTACACGGCGACCACATTACCGTGAACACTCACAACGATATAATTAAGCCGAACACAGTAAGACGGATTCATGGTCGGGGGTTGCCATTCCCAAAGGAACCTTCTAAGCGTGGCGATCTCTTGGTTGCGTTCGATATCAAGTTCCCTGATTTTCTGCCTTCGGGGACAAAGGAAATACTGACGGAGATATTACCGAACTAGAATGTATAGCGAAAAACGTCTCTCAACCAAGGGAGTTTATTTAAATTAAGGAATTTAAATTCAGCGCTTAAGAGCGTTAGGGAGGAGAGGTGGCTAATAAGTTAACCTATGGAAATGTATTGTTAGTGATTTGTGTAATTATTATTTTTTAATATTACATTTTGTTAGTGGTGGCTAAATTTTATTTATCCCCCAGACGTGTATTTTTTAGTCCAATCTGATTCTTAATCAAATTAATTCTTTTTAGTATCAAACCACGTAACGAAGATTGTGCTGATTATGTAAAGGATAATATGATACCCAACTACACGCTATTATTTCAGATTTTTACATTCGCTTAGGTATAATCTCAAATCTGTAACTGAAGCAGTGGTAGACATAGCAACATCTTATCAGGAAAACTGATTTCTAACTAAATATAAGAATTAAATTATAGTTTTTTTGCAAATTGTTTATAAGAATATTTAGTAAATAAGGTTCATTAGAGGATGTAATGTACATCGTAAGCTTTCTGACAATTTTTGAGTTGTGGCAATTGAAAACTATTACTGGCCGGCTGTTTATTCATGCTAAACTCATTCATTCATTGATTTACTCAAAAAAAAGAAGAAATGAAAATTGTCTATAAAAACGCTCAAATTATAAAAAACGTTTACATTTAGACTTTTGGCACTCACTGGTTTTTTATCGTCAACAAAATATCCTCAAAAAAGTAAGCTGAATTGAACTAAACTGTAAAAAGCGAATATGTTAGAAATTACTTGCTCTGTAATGTTTATACTTATCGCAAAAGAAGTAAAAACATGAATTTTATATATAAGTTTTTTAATAAGTTTTGGTATATTCCTGTTTCTTCGCAATCTTTAAATGACATCAAATATGAGCCAATGTTTTTGGTGATAATTTCACATTCTCTAAATATGCCGTTTTCCGGCAGAAACAAAAATAAATATGAATAAACTGGAGTTGCGTTTTTACGATTTGAGTTCTGTAATGATTCAAATGTATTACCGGTTTAAATAGAAGAAAAAATATTGGAATCCGATTTAGCTCACAGAATGGTTTGTCAGAGGCTTTCATTATCGAGATTGAGCTATTCTGAAATTCAGCGTGGATGTTAGCGGAATAAATCGTCGACGTTTTTAAATGTGGATTTCAGATCGTAAAGGTGGGAGTATGTGAATTTATTTCAAAAAAATATTCGATTGCATTTACTATGCCGAATAATTTTCTAATGTATATAGTGAATGTTTTCTTTCGCGTAGGGGTTTTTATTGTGTCTCGTCTATGAATTCCCAAATTCGAAGTTGCGAAGTACTCAAAGAACCTTTGGCGTGAATTCATCTTCCTGAAGTATGTGCATTTATCAATTTTTCAAGAACAGTTCAGAAATAGTGCCGCTATTCAAAGCCCAATATTTGAATCAGTTCCTACGGGACGCTTCCAATTTCTGCTGAGAAGCATAGAATTGTGCCCACTTGAAGCATTGGTGTGATTATGGTTCGATAAACATAAGGGCCGCTTCAACCACTACATTGATAGTGCAATACCTTCCACCTGAGCTTAATTATATACCAGAGAAGTAAAGCTGTGAATTACTCGTTGTCCGTCTCATCTCTGGTTATGCTTCCCCTGAGCGATTTTAGGAATTGCAGACTGCATATTTGGGTGGAGTAAAATTCACCGCAATCGTTACGTTTGGTGGAATTATATAGAAATTGGTGAGAAATGTTTTCAACACGCTGGATGACAAATGTGGCATACTCGTTAGGAAACGCAGAGGTAACGACTACAACATCTGAAGAGTTCTAATAATTTGCGTACGTGAATTCAACCTCCTATAAAGAATGCCCACTATAACGAACTTTTAATTTACAGCAAGCAGTGTCCTATCTCTATACCAATTTTTTTGTCATACTGGTTTTGAATTACAGGCTCAATTCATGACATTTTCGTATTGTCATATATATTCATCACATAAATAAAACCAATGTTTTTTGACTTTGCATATTTTTTATTATTTAATAATTTCAATTCATTCCTTTTCATCATCTTCAATAATTTGTTATTACTGCTGTCTCCTTCTTGTATAATTATTTAAATAATTCTTTTTAATAATAATAATTCCTGTTAATTACTTTTGGAATTCAGTGAGTTTGAGAGCGCTTCGTTTTTGCGCCATATTTTTTGTGTCGGTTTTTGTTTTTTGTTCTTGCTGGTGTGATTTTGCTAAATTTAATTTTGCTTTGTTAGATTCTTTTTTATGATATTACATAGTTTTATATAATGTATCAGTTTTCTATTTTTTATGAATAATAAGATTTTTCCTTCGATTGTTTTTTGCGTGTGAATTTCGCAGCAAATACAACAAATACATTGCAATTTCTTTTAAGTTTTTTGAAGTATTAATTCTTTTCTTCTGGTTAAGGATTTAATTTTCTATAGTTTTCCTTTCGGAGTTTTAAAGTTTTGTGTTTTTAAAATATCACAAAAATAAATATGAAAGAAATTTTTAAGTGAAGGAATTGATGCATAGTGTTCGCATTGGACTAATGTTGTTTTGCCGCAAAAATGAATGGATGGGTAAGTTAGTTTGATTACAATCGATTATGAATTTTGTTGCAAATTGATTTTGCAATTGACTTAAATTGAATGAAAGAAATCAAAACTGTAATAAAATCACAATTCGTTTAATGACTAAGTAAACTCTTTTTATTGTTGAAAGGTTTTTTTGATGAAAGTAAAAAGTTTTGAATGACTTTCGGTGTGAATGAACAATTTCGTTAAATTTCGAATAATTAACGCAATACTAATGTCATTTTGCTTTTAATACGATCAATTTATTTTAATTTTCTTCATAATTTATTGTTTACTGAGTTTGGGCGTGTGTGAGTGTGACTATGTGCGTGCGAGTGTGCCTGTGTGCGTGTGAGAGTGTGTGTGTATGGCTTGTGTGCGTGTGTGTCTTTCAATTTTTTATGAACGACTGAGTAAAAATTTGTCTTCATTAAATTTTTGTTTGGCTAAAAATAATTACAATTTTTATTTAACCAATTTAATTTAAAATACACTTATTTTTATTTTTTAACATTTATTTAATTTATTTAACGTTAATCATAAGAAATCACTTAAAAATTATGACAATTTAATCATTTATACGAGTATTCGTCACGTAATATCAATGATCATAATGACGATTATGATGCTTATTAATATTCAATTTTCTTAATTTACTTTTACGTTATCTCTAAAGGTTTAATTTTTTAATCTTTTAAAATACATTTTCCGTTTAATTTCTGTTTGAAAACTTCTAAAATTCGAGTGCTTTTTAAATAAAATTGAAAATCGAGGTTTTCTCTCGAACAGCATTAAGAACAAACAAAGAAACCATTAGTTTAGCTTCAGAAATTACTGAATTATTAAATATTTTTCTCAAGCAGTTTCTTTAAATTACGGTAAATTCATTTCTTTTTAATTTTAAGTCAAATCGGTCCAATGAAATTGAGAAACAATTTAATAAAGGTTAATTAAGAGAGAAATAAATAACAAGAGAGAATAATTAAATAAGAGAATATCGTTTTTTTTGCATTTCGTTTTGCTCTTTTTGCTTTGGCAACTAAATGGTGTTGGTGAAAATATACCGGGCAACACTCACACTATTGAGGGAAACATCAAAAAATTGGACACCCAATATAATAATATAATACATGGTCCAATAAAAACACTTCATGGCTGCGTCCCTTTTTTTGGTTTGATCATCATTTTAGAGAATGGCGATTGCAGTAGTTTGAACAAAACAAAATGAGGATTGAGCAAAATTAAAGCTAAACATATAATAATTTCTTTTTTTTTTGTTTTAGGAATTAAGAACATTTGCAAACCTTTTGAAAGATAAAATAGTATTAAAAAAGAAATAAAATTATAAAAATATAATTTTTGCTAATGGAGAAATAAAACAATACTTTCTTAAATGATTTTTCAAATATATTTTGTTTCATTTAAATTCGTATCTTTTCGAAAATTTATTTTAATAAATGTTTTGCAATGTTTCTTAAAAGTCTTTAGATTTTTCTCATTTTTTTCATCAATATTTTTATAAATAAATTAAATTAAATTTGTTTCATTAATTTTATGCCTTTTATTTCTTCTCCGAATATTTTTGTAGGTGAAATGAAATGATTTTGTAGGCGTTTTTATGATTACGCATTTATTTCAATTAATTTCCTATAAGTTTCTTGCGTGCATTATTTGAATAATATCCTTCCAGTTGAGACGAATATGTATGCTTGCGTGTGTGTGTATGTATGTAATAAAATAGAATTCTTTTTAGAAAAAGTTGTTCACTCGCCATAATTCTGGAATGGAATTATATTTGAATTTTTGCTAAGAATTAAATGATAAAATTTTGAATATTTATTTAGCGTTTGTGAATATCTAAAATAAATTAAAAACACTTTTATTACAATAATTTATTTATTTATTTATTTTCCTCTCATCTATTTTTCGATCTGTGGAATTTATCTACGCATTATATTAATCTATCGATATATGCTTCTGTCTATATATTTATATATTTATTTATTGAAATTAATTTTATTGAAATGGCAAACAAAAACATTGATCTGATATTTCTTTAGTAAGTTTCTCGAGTTTCGTTTTGCATTTTTCAATTTTCTTTTCCTGTTTTCTTATAGTTTACGCTATTTTTTCGTTTATTTTCAATTTCATTTAAAGATTCATTTCTTATTCTTCGCTAATTTTAACTTTAAAGTCGAATATTAAACGTAAATTAAATTTACAATTTCATTACTTTGGTTTAGTCGGTTCGTATATATGTGTGTATGTGTATGCGCCTGTGTGTGTGTTGGTGAGTTTTCGATTAGTTTTATTTGAATATTATTAATAATATTTCCTCTAGAATTCGAGCCAAATTTTTAAATTCTTTCCTTAATATTATTATCATTCTTTGAATGTTATTTTTATTTTATTGAGTCTTTTCTAAAAAGTTTCATAAATTAACGATTTTTTGCTGTTATGGTTTAAAAAAATATTCAGTGATAAAATAAAAAATAATTTTAATAGAAACAAAAGAAACGAACGTAAAGTTGCGTCAGGTACAAAAAACAAGTTACTAAATTAAGAGAAAACTTATTAAATTTAGCATCAATATAAAAAAGATTTAAATGGAAATGTCACCAATGTCACGAATGAATATCTGAAAAATAATTTGGTTCGTTCGTTTCTTTTTTTCAATTAAAAGTAAATTAATTTGTTTTTTCTTAAATTAAAAGCAAAGGTTTTCTTAAAGGCTACGACTGGAAAGCAATTGTTTTCTAAGTTCAAAAGTTAAAGAATTTTTATTTGAAATTAATTTTAATTTTAATTTTAATTTTTACTTTAATCAAGTTTTCTAAAGGATTTTAGACGCATTCTACAATTTTGTTAAAAAATTACAAAATTATGTTTAATGAAATGAAAATTGTGTCAATTGTGTTTAATGAAAACAACTTTTTTTACAAATGCTTTAACGGTCAATAAATACGAGCATAGTTCCAGAAGTGACCAGCCTGGCGCATGAATAGCGGTAGATTTTAAGATATAATGACTGTGTATGTAGTGCCGCTTCAAAGAGATTCGATTTCACGTTTGAAAGAACTCTGCGTTGTTTTTATTTAATTTGTGAAAACAAAAAAAATGGATCATTTGAAGTCCAAACGTTGTCAATATTCAGCTAGGTTTTTCTCTAGGAGAGATTGTTTTTTCATTTACAGCCAAAGAAAATATTTGTATGAGAGAATATAAACGAGTTTTACGCGTCACGCCAACGCAAACAACCAGCAGATTAAGTGAGCGGAAATAATGATAATGTTTGGTAAATTTGAAGGAAATTTATAAAACGGCGTTGGAAGATCACTGACTGAGCTTGATGGCGTGGTAGACACCCAGATATTTCGAAAACATGCTGTCTAACGCATACTGACCTCAAATTTTAATGTGAGAAACTGTAACGCCACCACACTCGTAAATCGATCATTATTTTTATGTTAGGCCAATTAATTCTGGAACAAACTTCATATAGTCTTTTATTAGAAAATTATAAAAATATTCAACAAATACGGATAATAATTATAATACAAAATAATAGAAAAAAATTATACATTCTCTAAATATTTTATTATGTTTTGGTTCCTTCGCTGACGTCATTATTCCATTTCTCTTTTATTCCTTTAACAACATAAACGGGTTTCTTTTTTGTATGTAGTGTTGTTTAGTCGATTTGATTGCCGATTTTTTGAAATGAATTTCAAGCAATTAAGAACTCTTCTTCTTGTTCACTTCTTAAGCAAGTAACAATCTTTTTATTCTTACGCTCCTCGAACATTCATTCATAATCAAAACAATTTTTTAAAACAACTACTTTTTGGTTTTTTACTAATTACTAAAATTGTGCTTTTTCTTCTTCTTGTTTGTTAATTTCGTTTTATTTGAATTTCTTTAATTAGTTTCTTAACAAATGTGCTCACCTCTATGGTTGTTGTAGTTGTTATTGTTTTTGGATTTTAGTTTAGAGTTTTATCAATTAGGATTTATTCTAGTACTATTTTAAATAATTCTTTTTTTAAAAACTAATGCGCAGAACGTTCGGCTTGCCGCTCGTGCCATTCATTGGCGTCAATCTCATCATTAATTATTATTAATGATGTTTAATTTTTTAATTATCCTATCTTGTTTTTCCTAATTTTTTGCATCGTCTTTGCGTATTGCTGATTGAGCATCGGCCAAATTAATCATGTCTCTTGGTTTCCACACGGGCGACCCTACGATAAAATTGAAAAAGATGAGTTGAAAAAAGGTTTGGGAACTAGTAGATGTGTGAGAGCAGGCAGACATGATGATATCAGCGCACTGTGAGAGGCACGCTGCGTGAGTTATTCACGAACTTTACTAACGGTCAAAACATAAAGATTCACATGAAAGCGTAATGATGGAGAGGGGTAGAGGAAGGTAGAGGAGGAGAATATGCTAGACAGCCAGAGGAGAAGCAGTGTGTCCACTCGTTTAATTTCGGTTTTATTAAAATTTTCGTTTGTAATGAAAATGAAAAGCATTAAGTGGAGGAAATCAAAAAGAGTAAATATTTCACCCCACCAATTCATGAAAATAGAAGAAGTTTATTTTTCATGCAAAAGTACGAGATTACTTCGTTTCAATTTCTTTAATCCTCGTTTCGTTTCGTTTTAAAGAAATTAAAAGAGTTATCTTTTCTTTTAGTCAATTATCTCAATTTCGCTTAATTATACATATTAATGATAATGATAATGATAATTACAATATTAGTAAGAGTTTGATTAAAGTTTGAAATAAGTTTGTGGCTAAAATGTTGACATCGCTTCAATCTTTTTCAGATCATATTGTTTTATTTATTGATCATATTTCCGTATAGACGTCTATATGTTAATATTTTTTTACATTTTAATTATAATTAATATCTATTTGTTTTGCATCTAATTGATTCTAATTTGGAAAAATATTTATGCCAACATTTTCCATAATTGTTCAACCCAAAATAGATTTAAAATTATACCAAGACACAAATTTCTTTAACAATATATGTAAAAATGGCGTATGAATTATATATTTTGTATATGCGAATTTGTAAAAGTTTGTTTTAGTTCTTTATGAATGAATTAAAACACATTTATTCTCCACACAAAGTCATTAAGAAGCAAGAAAAATTAGGTCAAATATACGTTGAGAAGTACAGAATATGTTGTGGAAAATAATAAAAAAATGTGCGAAAAGTGAAGAGAGTGAAATGATCACATTGATTTGTTTCGAACAATAAATAACATAATTAATTTTACAATCTAATTAAATTACGCAGATTTTAGAAAATGATAAGCAAGAACTGAAAAGTTGAAGTATTGCCTCATTGCGGGTGGTGGTGGTGGTATTAAGTGCTTTTAGAAGGATATTGTTAGGTAGCGCGTGTCGACCAGAAGACATGCTGCTTATTTTTGTTTTTTCGCTTTTGAAAATATCAGTGCAATTCAATTTACTTTCTGTCTCTTTTAATCAGGAGAGTTAAGAGAGCATGATATTGATCTCTTATAATTGATGCCATTGTAGACCACCAATCATGATCAAGTTTACTCTTAGTTCAGATTGTATAACAATGTCAGCTAGCAATACTATTTAGAGAGGAATAGACCAATTGTTCTTTGTTTTTGTTTTTTATTTAAGATTCTGCTTTTAAGTCGAGCGATGCCAACATTTTTCGCTTCAGTCACCAAAAATCACAAACTTATTACAGATTTATTGAATATTGTTAATTATTATTGAAATATATTGTATACATGTATAAATATTTATAACAACTATATAAAAACGATTTACTTTAAATGATCACTATGAGAGTAAAGGTTTTATTTAAAGAAGAACAAATTTTTATTTAATATAGAATTAATAAATAATTTTGCTTTATATAGCGACCCTACAACTAAATAACCGAAAAGCTTAATTAAATTCGTTTTATTAAAATTAAATAATTAAATGCTATTGAAAAATTTCATAGCAATTCATTTTAGTAATGAAAGAGGGATGGGAGTATTTCGGCTTTTGCACAGTCTTTTTTATTTCCGTACTCTTTCCAACATAAATTAATGCTTTTCTTCTTCTTTGTTTTCACCTTGTCTTAATTATTGTATTACAAGTCTTAATTATTATAAATGTCAATAAACATATTAAAAATATCGTAATTAGTAATGTATAAAATACGTTGATAATGATCATTAAATGACTTACCTGATGAAAATTTTCTTTGAAAATCAATAATTAAGTATAAACTACTCTCAAAACTAATAAGGCAAATAAGTATTCTCTGATCAGCTGATTTAGTATAAGAGAAACTTATTTGGGAGCTGAACATTTGTTTTGTTTTCTTATTCGAAGTGGTTGAGCAATCAATCCGCAGAAGTAATAAAAAATTTCTCTTAAGAGATCTTTCTTTCGTTGTTTTCTTACTTTTCTATTCTTTCCTTTTCATTCATTATTATGTTTGTGTTTTTTGGATAAGCATTTGATGATCTCCTGGTCAAATTGTCCATCCTGTTTAGTCTAGTTAGGTTTAGTTAGGTTCGTCATTAAAAAAGAAGAGAAAGATTTTTGTGAAGAGCCTCGGATCGTATGATGAATGTTTTCTTTATATTTCCGATGTTGCCAAATTTCATTTTTTGTGATTACGTAAGTTTTAGTTTGAATATTTTATTTCTGAGTTTTATATTAGTCTTCGCAATTTATATTATTATAATCTTTCTAGTTAAACTAGAAATTATTTTTTTTTAATATTTTCCATAAAAAACATGAAATACTTTTTATTAATGGTTTGTTTTTTGGCTTTGGATTTGGGCTATTAATGCGAACATTATAATGATGTGTACATTTATATATTTATATATTTTAAAAAGTTTTATTGTTTATGGTTTTAATCATACTAATTTAATTATGCTGGATGTTTTTAATTTTTTTTTGATAATTTCATAAATACTTGATATCCCGAAGACACCAAAGAAAAGGGAGCAATTTATTGCCACATATTTTTATATTCATTTGTATTTGCATATGTATAAGTATGTGTGTTTAAGATGTACTTGCAAGTAGTAAGTTGTAGTAGTAGTAGTAGTATTAGTAGCAATAGTATTGATGACTTTGATTTTGATTACATCTGCCATTGTTTCTCACTTTGATTAACTGTTAATTTTGATTTTGTTGCTGCGAAGCCTTGGTTGTTTTTTGTTTCTTGTGTTTTGATTATTTTAATTTTGTTTTGATTTAGCAATCTTTGATTTACGGTTACTTTTCATGGGGCGAAGAGTATAAATTTTTAATTTAGTACTTTCTTTACATTAATGAATATATATTATAGTATATAATATTTCATGTGAATGCAGATGTATGTGTATTCATATGGAATCGATTAAATGTAGCTGCAGTAGATCGCATTCGTTTCAATTTAATTATTGTTTTCCACCAAAAAACATAAAATACAAAATGACTTTCTCAGCTTTAAAAAGAATCAAATGAAGGAAGTTAATCGATAACAGAATTTAAACATAACTCCGCTAAAAAAGCTCTTCCATCTAACTCAAAATCGAGCTGATCTAAATCAATCCAGTCGCAAACAACAAATTCTCGAAACGAAAAAAATACGAAATGACAAAAGCTCGAATTTATAGTTGATACGTAATAAAAAATATTCATAATATGAGTATACTGCACAGAAAATCAGTGTTAGCAGCGAAGCAGCGATGTTCAACTTATTGAAGATTAGGGCGACCAAAGGCCGCAACAAACAAACAACGTTTGAGCAAATTGAATTAAGAATTTTGTGATTTTGTGGTTTCGAGGTTTTGCCCCATCGGTATTTTATCATTTGGCATTTTGTTACCAATCCTAATACATGAGCTCCTATAGCTGACAACTAATATCGAAATTATGAGTCGAAATAGCTTTAAGCTTTTGAAGGCGTACATTTTATGTTACTTGATTTCACTTGCTGGTAATGCAATCATTTTAATTTAATTTTATTCTTAATTACACTGAAATTATTGTTGTTTTTTATGTTATTGCAAAAAACAATTCTTTAGTTTTTGAGTTATTTAATATATGTAATTATATACACACGATTACCATCATTTATACACTTAACGAATAACATTTATTATCGGTTTCCTTGATATATAATTTTAATTATATGTTTGTATTTAATTGTATGTTTGCTTAGATGCTTACGTATATATTGTATGCATATATATGTGACAATTAGGAACATATGTATGCATGTAACCTTTAAGGTTATGGGTGGCTATTTGTTGTGTACATCTACTTATGTTAGCCACTAATTCGCTATTCGTAAAGTTAAAACCAATGAAAGACCTAACGAGCGACGAACGAACTAAACGAAACAATAAGAACAAGAACATTATTGTGGAATGTAATAATTTACTTCCTTTATGGGGTTTCTTATTAAGTCATACGTAATAATAATAATACTATGATTGTTATTCGTTTGAAATGATTAAAACACCTACAGTATAAATAAATGTGATTTTTCCTATCTATTTTCCACCGATTCTCTTTACTTAGTAGTCACTCAGTAGATCTTCTTTATATTTTTTGAAAAGTCTTTTAATTATTATTACAAACTGTTAAATCTCAATTGAATTTAAATTGTAATTGAAATTAACTACCGAGGTTATTTTTTGTGTGTGTATAATAATTTGGTTTTAATAAGTTTTATACGTGGAATGTGTTTATTACTTTTGGATTTAACAGACGTAAAAGTTTATGGCGATTGTTTAAGATTTCCATATTATTACTTGCAGTTTTCACATTCAGTTTCATCATTAATTTTCTGTTTATTTTATGTATTATAAGTTTATATTTCGAAATGTTTTAATATTAATTTTTTGTCATCTTTTGAAAAAGATCGTACACAATTTTTTAAACTTTTAAATACATTTTTTGTTGGTTTCTTTTGATAATATTCAGTTTTGTAAATCAACATTTATTTCTAGAGTTTCAGTAGAATTCCCCCCCCCCTCCTCTCTTTCTTTGTTTTCTTTTTTCCTCTTTCTTTGTTTTGCAATTTCCTGATACAATTTTCCATTCTTCTCGTTTTAGTTTCGCGAATTGATGATTCCCTGACTCTTACTTTGAGAGCTCTCTGTAGTTTACGAGTTACAGGATATATATTTATTAGTTTTTATAATGGTTTTTGTTTATTCTTCTATTATTATATATTTTTCAGATCCTATTTGAAATATTTTATTTTAAATAATTTTGATTAAAATTTTGTTCAAATTTTAAATTGTTTAATTATCTATTTGGTTTCTTTAGAGTTGTTATTGTAAATTTTGTTTTTGTTTTTCTTATACGTATATAGTTTTCCTTTGAGTCTCTAAATATCTCTTTTATGCAGCTGGCGTTCTCCGAAGTCTTTCCACTTTAGGAAATTCAATTCATATTATTTCAATTTTGATTAACATTTGATAAAGATTATTTCGACTATTCCTCATTTCCATCCGCAATCCTTTCTCCTTTTCCAACTTTTTGTAAGTAATATATTTTTGATTGTGTGAGTATTTCCATTAAGCAACTTTACAGCGGTTTTACACAAGACTGGTTTTCACAGACAAACCCAAATTAAAACCAAAGTTGAAATCTGTTAAATTCCTGTTAATGCTATGAACGTTTCTTACCCACTGTTTAAATTGTGTATAGTGTATTTTAGTTTTTAACTGGAATATTCTGCTATTTAGCATTTATTTAAACATAGTAGGCTTACTCTGTGGACTCTGAGGCTGTTAATGCTCTGTAGCTAAACGCAAAGCTCCGTTAGATTTGAAAATTATTTAAACTCTGTTAAGTTTAATTATTTAAACCGAGTTAACCCTGTTAGGAAAATTATTTAAATCCTGTTAAGAGCCTGTTGGAATGTCGCTTCATCTAAATGTAAACGTTTTTTAACGTATTAAAACGTATTTAAGACTTAAATCTAATTAGTTTAACTAGTTCAGTTTAAACTCTAGAAATGTTGCTTAAGTTTAACTAACGCAAAATGAGGATTACGCGGATTCCATGATTAAACGCGGTTTCCCTGTACACGTTCGTCTTAAACTAATTTACATCTCACGTCCATAAAAATACTGTATGTTCATGTCGTAAATTTTTGTATACTAAAATTGCTTCGTGTAAAAACGTAGCATAAAAACCACAAACCGTATGTACCACATTTTCTAAGAACGAGGTCGAGCTTCGAGTTCGTCTTTAAGTCTGGCAACATTTAGTATTTGGGGGAGTATGGAAAACTTTTTTGCAGTGAAGCTCTGAAAAGAGCTGTCTAATATTTTTATTCTATTTCTATTCTATTTCTATTAGTTCAAACATGTTTCCCCTCAAGGTTTACGAAGAGTAAAATTCAGAAACGATTTTCTGCGATGTGATGAACTCGATCTGGTGTCACAGATGCCCTTGAACTCCTAGGAGAATTACCTTAAACGTGTATTTCATAGTAGTCATGACAATCCACACATCCGCCACCAATGTCACACAGTACGCGCCCGCCACCACTGCTACTCATTTTAATATCGTGATCGTAACTCCCAGCAAAGGAATTAGACAAGACACGAGGTGTCTTCTTCCGCGTACGACTTTGCCGCACGCGGGTCTTCTGCTAGGAAGGCCTTTTTTGGCACAAACAGTCTACGCATGTCGTATGTTCGGGGGCCGAGGAACTAAGCGGCACGTAGGAGCTGCTGGAGAGTGAGCTTTCGTGGTGACACAACGGTTCATAGTGATAGGAATGGTGTTGCGGTACATGTATATGCTGCTCCGCTATTGCATCGTAGCCGTATCGGGCGAATGTGTTTTCAGCCGACTGAGATCGCATTGGCCCGCTGTAACCGGTCATAGCATTGGGCGCGTAAAGGGATTCTGGCGAGACTCCGTATCGATATGAGCTGCTTGTAGTACTGTCACGTGACGCAGTACGCTCTAAGGACTTGCTTTGACGACGCGCAGCCGATGAATTGGTCTGACGTGTGATGGCATGGGTGACACCGTCGTACCGTGTGCTCATTGGTGCGGCTGTAACATAATGATCGCTACACGTTTGATTGTCGTAGATTGGATAATACTTATAGTAAGGATCAGGGGGCCTGTACGCCGCTTCGAAGCTGTCCTGAGCAGACAAACTTCTCTTGCGACCAATAGTACCGTAACGATCGGGAGAGCGTGATTCGAAACTCCCGCGCGGAGATTTGAGCACCGATCGCGGTATATCCAGATTAATCTCTGAACCACGACTGTCAAAGCTGCCGCGTGAGGAGTTCCGATGCAATGTGGCGCTAGATCGATCAGGCGATAGATGTTCGATGCTGCTGCGTGGTGATAGGTGCGGTGAAAGGGATTCGATACTGCAATCGTGCGAAGCGTTTGATTTTTTTAGGCAGCTGCGGTCAGGGCTCTTTTCCTTCAAAGGACTCTGAGATGGCTTGAGAATGCCACTAGGCGAAGGACTTGCTGAACGCTTTAGTATACCACCACCTCCTTCGGAACTTCGTCGTGGACTGGGGCTTCTTCGGCCGTTCGACAACCGGTCCTGTGATGAGTCACGACTAAGACTAACGCTTAAACGTTTGCCTCCCTGTTCACTGATACTGGCCCGTGGTGACTTAACCTTAATGATGCGTACTGGAGAGCTACCTTGCGACTTGGAATGGTCAGGGGAAATGTAAATGCTCTGGCACGGGGATTTGAGGTATTTGCTAGGTTTGGAGTTGCCGCCATTGCCGCTACTGGGTTTAACAGACTTGTCGAGGGTTTTTGATTTGAAAACTTTGTCAACTTTTTTATCGATAATTACAGGATGCAAATTAAGTTCCATTGGACTTTCATCTGATTCATCTTCCGATTTCTCCGAAGTGCCCGTGCCGGTGCCAGTGCTATCCGATTCTTTATCGGTTGAGGGTCGGGGTGGTGAAGCAATTTCCGCTATGGTTGTTTGGTGGGTATTCTCCACCACCGTCTGAGGCTCTGGCGACAAACTGGAGTCATTCTGCTGTTGATCAATGGAGTCCATTTGAAGATCGTGTGCCTCTTCCAAAGTCTTCTCCTTAAGATTGGCCATATACGTAGCTATGTCACAAGTAGTGTCCGTCAGTTGGTCATGCTCAAGATCACTCAAATGTTTATCCATAAAACGTACACTGGACTGATCATCGCCATTGCTTTCACCAATTGGCTGAATCGCATGGCGGAAACCTGATTTCTTGGAAGACTCTTTTGCTAATTGATGCACAACCGATACTTGTTCAGCTGCTGACAATTGGCTCAGCTCATTAGCAAATATTTCTATTACTTCTATGTCTTGTTTGGGGGATTGCCGAGGGGAAAGACGGGAAGTGGGGGAAAAGTGAACGGTACTGCGAGTATTATCATTCTCTTCACCACTGCTGCCACCACTACTGGTAGCAAAAAGGCTACCACTACTACCAAAGCTTAAATTAAAAGACGCTGCAACGTTGGCCGCCTGAGCATTGGATTCAACTACGAGGGATTCGAGCGAAGCTGGCATGGTTACGTCTGATAGTTCATCACTGGGAGATGGTATATCTGATGTTATTGAGTTAGTCTTACCTAAATCTTTCATGAGTACTGGCTGATAGCTCGAAGGTGGATGAGATGATTGTATTAGACGCGCTTGACTGCCAGTACTGCCTACCGACAACGTTGACGTAGTGCTGTTTATCGATGGGAAGGAGTTGTTGGTTTAGACACCGATGAATGCGGTCATTCATTGAATATTGGAAAAGAAAGAGGGCGATGTAAGTGAAAAACAGTTTTCTACTAAAACAGGAAGGAAGAAGAGGAGTCCGTGTGACGCACCTTAATGTTAAATGATTTGGTGTTCGCCCAAGCGTTGCTTTGGTTTTGACAGTTCCCTGTTGCGAGTCATCTTCACCTTCAGATTTTGTGCCCGGATCCACACGCTCCATGTCACCGTGATGCAATTGCTGCTGTTGCTGCTGGTGCTGTTGCTGTTGCTGGCGCAGCATTTGATATTGATGCTGGTAGTGCTGATTTTGTTGTATTTGTTTATGAAGTTGTTGTTGTTGTTGCTGTTGCTGCTGCTGTTGCATTTGCTGCTGTTGTTGATCTGTATTTTACATAATCAGAGAGAGAGAGAGAGGGGAAGAGAGAAAGATGGAGATAGATGGTTTTCCAAAACAGAGAATTCAATGAAAAACTTTTACCGGCGACATCATCGATCGTTTTGCTACGACTCCTGAAACCAGTTTGAAGTAATTGAATTTGATGTTGTTGATGTTGGTGGTGTTGTTGTGATTGTGATTGTTGCATTGCTGTTACATCACCAGCCTCTTGACTACCCGAGATATTATCATAATCGATGTTTCCCGCAGAAAGACGCTGAGATCCTGATTTTTTCTTAGGTTTCCCGAGAGTGTGAGATCCTTGCATGATTGCAATCTTAAACACAGACAACCACACGCCCTCTTAGTATAATAAATATTCAAGAATATGAACCTACCTGTTGTTTTGGCCGTTCCAATGTTTGCGAACCCGTACCCGCCACAACGCTGCTCATCGGTTGAGTGCCAAGGCCCGAAACAGAATTGGCGCTGCCGAATCCTTTCATTGGAATCGACATATTGCGAACACTTTCGCGTATTATCTGCCTGATCGTCTTGAGGAATGCATTGCGAAAATCTGCAGTGCTGTTGGACAACACATAGACTTTCTCGGAGCGTCGTTGCAGCTGAGAGCGTAAGTGTATTAGTTCCCAGAGGAAGTGCGAGTCCATGTCCTTTGCGGAGGAGGCACGCACTTGTACTTCTGTGACCGGTATAAGTACTTGATATCGTATAATTTCCACCTCACTTGGAGCGCTACGACTCGAAACGCCCTGCATTGAAGGAAATATCAATAGGATGCTGTTCGATCATGATCAAGTCCAAGGATATTTGGTAATGCCGGTATTCGGCAATAACAGTCGATGGATAATTGCTTACCATAATCTTTTTCTTTTGACGCAAACGTTCTTTGCAAAGGAACACAACCGCTGATTTAAATACAAAACACATCGCATGGAGTTCCAGTCCTTTCTTAATTTTACCCAAAAAATCGGAAATATTCAACCACTCAACACCGCCGTAATACAAAAGATCGCCTGAAGTAGTAAAAGAGACTCCAAAAAGAATTATAAAATAAACTTTAGATAACGTACGGATAGACCTATCGCTTTCTTCCTTTCCTTTTAAACTATATTCGTGATATATAATAAAAATCTCATCGGTGTTTACCTGGACTCAAATCGATCGGTTGTTTGCAGGACTTCTGGTGCTGCCGAAAGAGGTGGTCAAAAATAGCGCCGTACTCTTCATGGATTCGTTGCATTTCGTTGATGTGTTCGGCGACCTTTTCCATACCCTTCAGAGCCTCTAAATGGATAAAGGAACAGGAGTTATGAAGTGCAGTCGTAAGCAAGAGTCTCTGAGATAACATTGTTAGATGAATGAACGATAATACTTACCAACCAGATGCTGATGTTCGTCGGCACATGAATCAGTTAAATTGCGTAATTGCTGCAGCAGCAGAGGGTACTTAAGTATGCGTTGAATTGGTTTAATCAGATATGATTCTAACGTGCTGCTGTGCTGCTGCTTAGGATTGCGTGTTGCGAGGAACTCCTGTAGCGCATGATTACCCTCGTCTGCAAAAAGGGAGTGACAATGTAATGAACAAACAAGTGAATGAAATCAATTGGGAGAGAAAAAAAATGAATTTGGAAAATCAGGATAGAAAACATTGTGTGTGTACTTACGCCCCTTTACGGCTCTTTTAATATTACAATTATCTTTTCTTGATTAATTTAGATCGAATTCGTCTTCAACACAATCTTTGTCAAAAAAGTTCACACATTGAAAAGGGGGCGTACCCCGCCCATATTGTGGAGTGATAGAAACTTTTATAGAAACTAAGAAATCGACATTTGGATTCAAAGAGGATTTTGTATGAAATGTAGGTGTGGCACTGATCCGATTTACTCGATTTTCAATCCCAAACAGCCTACGGTGACAATGAATATCAGACCCAAGCTTCATGTCGATATCTCCCACCGTTCGTCTGCAATCGTGATTTCCACAGACAAACGGACGCAGACAGATACACTTCAGATAAACTCGAGCATCTTTCACGTTATTATAAGAAAAAAACTGTATAATGGAAACATATCCAGTGTATTTTCCTTTCATACGTTCACTGTTTTCACCAAAAACTCTGCATTTTGATCGGGGAGGGTTATTATGAAGATAATGGAGACTCACGCGGAAGACAGGAATATTTCCCAGATCTCCCCACATTTTTAGTTCGGGTTTAGAAAGAGACATGATAGTGAATACGCAGTAATCTATATGTAGGACACAATATTAGGAGATCTGGATGGCGAAGGCTCTTTGACGGAGGAAACAATGACGGTAGGCCCATAAACCTTTCTAATTCTTGCGAAGGTACCGCTTTGTAGGATACTCATGCCTGAGGCCATTTTCAGAGCGAAACAGTTCTTGATCAGCTATCAGAATTGATCACAAATATGATTCTCAGAGAGGTTATGCATTCACAAGTATATCCAGTGTAAACACTTGAATAAGATAACTATGTCCTAGCAGCTCTTGGAATTACGCGCACGAAATACTTACACTATTACAAATATCATTAAAGCTAGAATACGAGATCGGTCCTAAACCAAAGGGGAAATGAATTCATTGGTTAAGACTATGATATCATCACAAATATATTAAGCAACGTACTGAATTCATAAAAGAAACAAAGAGCTAACACAATAAAGAAAGTATATGTACAAAAAGAAAATTCCAACCCACCCAACTTTTTTTCAAGTGGTCTCCTGGCACAAATAAATTTTTATTACAGAGAGAGAGCCTGGACATCCGGCGAGCCGCACCCGGGCGAAAAAGCTTTTCTGCAATTTTTATTTCACTTTTCGTTAAGTGCTTTCGAGAAACAGAACTTTTCACTGAGTTTTTTATGAACTTTCTTTTGAAATTCAATTCTTTCAGTATCCCGTCTTATTTGTTACATCAACTCCTTCTTCGTCATCTACTGATAGTCCTTCTTCCGCGCTCATTACTGATCTCTTCTAACTCCTCCTTCTTATTATTTTCCTTTTATATTAAGCAAAACGGTCCGACGAATTTAGTTAATGTTTATCAAGTTTTGTTTGGGGTTGAAACGCGTTGAAACACGGTTTATGGAGTTTATCGTTGGCGAGTACTCGTAAATGATTATTTTCGTTAATATTGATATAGGTGCTGTTGTTGTTGTTGGTAGCGGTGTAATTGTTATAAATTAGTTTTCTTCGTTTTTCGTATGGGTTTATTTCTAATTTTATGTACGAAGGTACTTTCGTATATTCATTCACAAATGGTTGGGTGGTCGGTGGGTGGTACATCAATAGGTTTGTCATATAAGTATGGACGACAGTACTTTGCTTCAGTTTATGTCTATATTAATTTTTGCCTGATTTCTGTGCTCTTTCTGTCGCTGTTCATGATAATTTCTTCGCTTTTGTCTTTGCTTTACCGGCACGTAATTTAATTATGTTTCGGTTTCCGCATTTCTTCTTCTCTGCTATTGTCATTCCTTTCTATGACTTTCCTTCCTTTGGTCAATGAATTTATACAATTACTAGCGCACATTTTTAAAAATGAAAGAATTAAGCATGGGGTTCCCAAATCATTTGACTGTTCTTAATTGCTAGAGGATTTGTTAGAATACAAACGTGTTTATATCCGGTGGATTTTTATTTTAACATTTGTAAATATGTGTGTGTGAATACTGTAATAAAATTATCAGTTATTCAAAACTGTGAAAGAGAAGACGAAGTGATAAATATTTCCTTTCAATAAGTTTTTGTGCGCATTTGTTTTTATTGCAATTTATGGTTTGCTTATGTATTCCTTTGTAATCTATAAATAAAAGTTGTTGCCACAGGATACAAAAGCCTTCTTTTTATCTTTCGTCTCTGCATCTTTGTAACTTTCTCTGTAAAGTAAGAGATGAATTTCTTTTATCGTTTCCTGCAAAACAACACTTCAATACAGGAAACTACATGAATAGACAATAGGCATGGTTACGGCCATTGTTGTCGTTTTTCTTGTTGTTGTTGTTGTTGTTATTGCTGGAAACTGTCTGATGACATTTCAATTTAAATCATGAATATTTTATTCATTCGTTTGAGGTTTCGATAAAGCAAAATATATGAGACGTTTTCAGTTGTTCCTCCAGTCCGCCTCCAGCCAAGGGAAGGAAGTCATGTAGTGTTTTTGGTTTTGAAGACAATTCTCCTCGTTATGCGCAAGATGATTTTCGAGTTATCGTTTTTTTCGATATGGCTTAAATGGCAAAGAACTTCATGATGTATGCAAATACGATATAATAAATTCGTCTATTGAGACGCTCTTTAACGTAGGAGGAATTGAGATTAGCATGAATTATAATAAATTTACTCAGAAGGTCCCAGCAGGTGTCAGAGGCTCCGCTCTGTAATCGTTACGTTGAGAAAATGAGAGGGATGTAAACAGTTTCGCCAACGGTATGAAATGTAAAATGAACTTGTTTAATTATTAAAATCATCTTGCTTTTGTGCTTTTTGTTTCCTTCTCTCTGTCTTTGTTTTGTATTCATATTTTATGTTTTAATAGTTTCTGTTTAAATATTATTTTATAGGCAAAATAATGGTAAAATATACTTCACTGCTTCACCATTGAGCTTTATGTCGAAATTTTCATACACCTTTTTATCGAAGCAAAACCAATTTGCGAAAAAGTGTCAATGTATGTATTATAAATGTGTTAGTACGCGTGTGAGCCATTTGTACAGTAGCCGTTATAAAGTTAGAGAAATTTCCATAACAAAAGCCATGAAGGGAAATTATATGTTCATAAACTAATTAATGCTTTTACATTTACTTATACACCATTGTTGTTATTGTTGATGTTGTTGTAACGAATCTTTGTTCCACACGCCCCAAGAAACAGTGTCATTTTAATTTTCCAGTAGGCTCATCATAAATTTTTTCTAAATACGTCAATTGTGGTTTCTAACTAAAAGCTGGATCATCAGTCCGGGTTACAAACTTTTACGGTAAATTCAAGTAAGTACATTTAGCGTTTGAAGATTAATAAAAACACAACCGCAATTCTAAGTCGGTAAAAGTAATTCTACTCAAGCTTTCGTTCGTTGCAATCATTTCAACGAAGCCTTTACAAAGTAATAAATGCACGGGCTGTAATTGCGCATGCAAACGTTACAAAATTTTAAGTATCGCAATTTCGTAAGGAAGTACAAAAAATCTTATTTTCAACAATTACCAATTAAATCGACAACGTTAAGCCTTTGAAATGCGGTAAAAGTCATATTTGGATGGCACACTAAGAAATTAAAGCGTGGGTACGCTTCCTTAAAAGATGCAAGCAAACAGCTAAGCTAACACACACACGCATACAGACGTGGGGAGGTAGAAAAAGAAACTTACGTTGTTTTTGCTTTTTTGCGAACGTTGCATTTTGAATTCGTAGAGAAGTTGATTTATGAAAATGAGCGAGCAAACGTGCCGAATGTGCTTCTATTAAACGTATGTAGCTGTGTGTGTATGCGTGTAAAAGAATATGTGCGCACGTATTAATTCTGCAGAGAAATAATGGAAAATAAGCACAAAAATAATGAACATTTGAAACAGAAGGAACGTCGGTGATAGAAGGAAGGGGAGGGGGAAGGAAGAATTAGTATAACGAGAAGAAGTCACCATCATTTCTTGTAAATAACTGTGAGGGTGAGGAATAATAAAATGATCAAGATCAAACCATGCAAACAAACAGGCGGATACATTTCATACAGACAGAACGAGACAATTGCATCCACTCTCCTCACACACAAACATTTATGAAACGCAATGAAATGTAAGAAACAGATCTAAGAAGAAGACAATATTTATTTTTGCACTTTAAGAGGATTTTGCAGTGAGCTGAAGGAATCGAATGTAGGAATCCATGAAAGCAGTAATGAGAGAGTATAGGAGAGTATAAATGAATTCAATGAGCTGAGAGAAAATAATAATTATTGTTTTTTCAAGAGCTTCAAGAAATAATCCTTATTTAGGAAGACTGTCAAGAGGAGATGGAAGAGTTGGCTGGAAACGTCAATACTTATTTTACTGTTTTGGAAAATATCGTTAATAATATTTGTTGCATGAAATAAATGCTATTCATTGAAGGAATAAAGACCAGAATATACCAAACAATTAATAACAGATTAATTTAAGGAAAACATAAAAGAAAATGCAAGTTTTTTTGTTTTTTCAATTTTGATTTTTTCAAATAAATTGCAATGAATGCAATTATTTATATCCTATAAATATTTATTTATTTATATCCTATACTATATGCATATAATAGATATCTAATAGATATCAGCCTCATTTATCCTCAAAAAATTCTCTAAATTTTCTTTCAAGTCTTAATTTTGTCTTATAATTCTCCAGCAATAAATCTCAATTTGCGAAACGTCCTCAAGGACACAAAAGAACTATGAAGATGTACCTGCACTCTTTCAAAGGATTCATGCGTATATATGTATATAACGAATTTAATTTGTACTTACTTGGATGTAAAACCTTTTGGGCTTTGCTGTGACTTGCGCAAAACGACGAATATAATTTAAAGTGATTGACATAATAAAGAAATGCTGAACCAATCGCGAAGAGTACATTCTGTAAGAGAGAAGAACATAAAGATAAAGGAATAAAGATGATGCACAATAGTAGATTGCGTTTAAGTCGGTGACAAAAACAAAAAAGAGTTGTGAATGTATTTTTAAAAAAATCCTGTTGCATTTGATTTATGGTAGATATAAACGTATGATAGACATGGATATGAACACAAGCCGCGTGAGGTTTTCTTGTTTAATTTTCTTAAGAGAAGCATACTTGGATGTGCTTAAAAAGTGTTATCTCGATTAATGTTTGACACTAATGTTTGACACATTTGAAAACTAAGAAGTACTTGGATAAGTACTAATCCAACTTCTATTTCTCTGATCTAGGTGTTCTAATTTAACCGTATAATTTTATAAAATAAATTCTGTGGGCAGTTGTTCACAGCCGTCGACTGTAAAAACATAAATATATTATCACATTCTGTTTCCATTCGATTTAAAGGGAATTATTTCCAAAATCTATACAATTTTCATAATATAAGATATCATTTTTCGTAAGAAATGAACTAAATGGAAAATCGGAGCCTTAAAATAAACTAGTAAGACCCATAGCTTCGGAAAGACCGAAGATCATATACCCTACACCTCTAATGTAATGTTATGGTATAAATTCAATAACCAGTGGGTGGCGAACCGCACCTTATTGTATTACATTTCTCTTTAATTTGTTGAATTAGATCTATTAACTAATTATCAAAATATCTTTTGTTTGCTTGTTTGTTTGCGAGAATTGAGAATGTAATCTGGTGTGCACTGAAGGGAAACTGATAAAAGCATGTGTACGTGTATGTGTGTGTGTTCAAGACGAAGCCCATGAAAGCAATGCTTTATGGTTTATTTTATGCATTGTATATTAATCGAGTATGTGTGCGTTCGCCTGAAGAATGAACGTTCATATATTGTATCACATGTCATAGTGGTTAACGATAGTTCCAACAACAAAGACGACAAGAGAAATGACAAATGTACAAAAAGCCTCTAAAAGAATTATTGATGTGCGTAACAATTATGTGTGTTTGCATGTATGTCTCTACATATAGCATACAAAGAAAAAAGAAACAAACAAGCACACACGCAGAGAACTGCCCAACCTGTTCATTCATTGACTTTTGATGGGTTCGCGTCGATTTAAGTGTTTCGTTTATTGTTTGGTTGATTCGTTCGTTAGTTCGTTTGCTTGTGTGCTGGCCGTGATTGTTGTTGGCTCGTGAACGAGCACATCTTGTGCAGAAATAATGCAATTATAATAAATTGCATGAGTCGCATTACATTGCGCAAATCTACGAAAAGTGCCGACAATATAGCATTTACACATTCGAGCATTTACGCGAATCACTACTTGGGCAACTGTAGATAGCTACAAATAGATAGATAGTTACAGATAGATACTGATAACGAAAAAGAGATCTGTACGAAATAATAAGGATGTAAAGAATATAATCTGCAATTTATGGCACACTCGCTTACAAATTCGTTAATAAACTTATGCAATTACTTGAAAGTTGCGCTTTGTAAAAGACGAACGTGTATGTTTGTGTAACTCACATACTCGTCCATGCGCGCCAGGCATTACCGTTAACCCTTTGCTGATTACTGAGAGCGCGATAATAACCTTTCAGTTAAGTAACTGAAATTGGTCTCTCTTCGCACCGTTCGTTTCAGAAAACGCGAGCGAATAAACACTAATTGATATAATTTAACGAACAAACCAAATTGATGTAATTAAAATTTTGTTCTTCCGTTAATTTTCAGTTAAATCGCTTCCGTTAACATCCTTAAATTTTGTATTTTATCGCATTTTCATTTTACCATTTTTTCATGTTTATTGTGAGTTATACAAGACCGTAGATTAATCTTGAACTGAGTCTGATTACTTTTAAATTGGAAATTTTTACGACTTTCGCGTTAGAAATTGTCGGGAAGAAGTTAAAAAAAATTATAGGACGGTAGGAAGGAGGGAGGCAAAGAAGCCGTGAAACAAAGATCCGTAAATGAACAAATGGTGTAATGAATCGACCAGATTCAAAACAAGTTTACTATGAAGGGAGAGGTAAAAGAGAAATATTGTAAAATGGCAATTGTTAGATAACATTAAGAACTCCAGACTGTTATCAGTGGTGCCCGTCTAAAAAATTCCCACGCAAGAGGCGGCGGGAATGTAACTCATACACTAGTAGAGAGAAGTTAGCTATAACATTTTTCAATTTCCTTTTAGTGGTGTCTGAAGCATGAAATGTTTTTGCAAAAACAAATAGTTTTTTGAAAGAAATGATTTATGATTGTTAAAGGAAGTAAACAAAAATTACAATATCCGGAAAATAAGCAAGAGAAGCGTACTAGAAGCAACGAAGTCACTATTTTTGTTGGGATCATTTTTTCCCCTAACAATTAATTTTGTTGGGAAAATTTGAAAATTAAAAATAATTGTGGATGAATATAATTTTTCCAAATATTTTTACTATGACCACGTCCATTGAATTATCATATCATTGACACCGCCACCAACATTGCGATAAAATTTATCGGAATTATACGGTTCGGAATTTTCTACTCACCCTGAACTGACTCGAATGTTCGAATTTATGAAAGTCCGGCTCTAGCTCGAGGGCCTCTTCGAGATTTTGTAGAAATTGCCTTTGGAATGTGACGATCTCGTGTATGTTGCCGAACAAAGCATTGATTTCAGCATTCGAGAGAAACGTTTCGCGCTTCATGGGCTCCAGATAATGCTCCAACAAATTGTTCAAGTGCTGCCAAATGAAAATTGAAAAAATGCTATTTATTTAAACTCATCTTCATTATCATCATTATAGTCATTATCTTCATGATCATCATTCCCATATAGTCTATATTATGGTCATTAATATAATAATATATATGAATACTTTCAATATTGGTAATAAAAGAGTAGTAAGACCTGACTGAAACTTATATACCCTAGTACCCTATAGGGTAACAAATGTAGGAAAAAAAGAAAAAGAAGAGATATTTAATGGAAATCCTTGTTTAAAGAAATGAATAGCTTTACATTTGTTAAATTGATCACTCTAAAACTCTGTGCAAACATTTAGTAGAGCTCTTTTGGTTTTAAATTACTTTCCCTCTCTCTCTCGCACCTTTTCTTCCTGTTGTTTTTACTTACTTTTCATGCAAATTACGATTAAAGTTAATCTACTTATGATGAAATAGCAGTAATTTTTCTTATTTTTATTGAAAGAAGAAAGCATCTAAAAGCTTAGTAAATGTTTGTTTTATACTCCGAGTTATATTTTGGTTTTTTATTTTTAATTATTCTTCTCGATTGGCCTTCCCATTTTCCCTAATGTTCTTCTAAAGTAAATAATGTTGTTCTTCTTATTCTTCTTTCTTCTTATTCTTCTTTTGCATCTACGACGAACTCTAAGCGTTTCTTTCTCAGGGTGCAAGTGGTTTGAGATACTTGAGTTTCCTGAAGCTCCCTACAATTAATAAATAGAAAAAGCTCTCCATCAGTCATAAAAACCATAATGTTTTTCACGTGGGTTTGTTGGAATAATAGACGTAGATAATTACGGATGGTCCAAAATTGCATCCATCCAGGTATCTTTCATTAGAAATTTTTATAACTTTTAAAAGATCTCTCGAAATATTCTTTAAGGAGAATGAAAATAATTTATTAGTCCAATCTATTTCTTTAGTTTTCTCGGTATTATTCCGATGTGATGGCGTTAGTTTTTCCTTTTCATTCAGGATTTGTTTCTCTTTAGATTTGACCGATTTTTCGTAAAAATACAATCATTATTTTTTCTTTTTATTCTTATAATTCCTTCGGGGAGATTTTGTTAATTTAGAATTTTTTGCGATTTTATTGTACGCTTTCATTATTATCGTAACCTTTAATAATTAATTACTTGAAAATGCGAAATTATTTGTTCCCAATTAATCGCACTCTTTTTTTGTGACAGTTTTAGACATAATGACAGAAATCATCTTCAATAGGAATGAAAATGGCATCACTGATTGTCAAAATTCTCAAATAGTATTAAGATTGTGTGAAATTTTGGCATACTATTTCATACTATTTTAAACGCAGATTGAGATTCATTAAAAACTGCAATTTTCTTTTCTTTTAATGCTGAAATGCTTTAATACTTCCCTTGACATTAATTAGTTTATTGCTCCTTTGAGTAATGCTCTCTGTATGTTTGAACATTTTTGCAAACAGTAATTCTCTATAGAAGCGTACTTTCTCTCTTTCATAATAAGACACTAAAGAGGTTTTAAACAATAGCAATCGGTTTGCCTCCAAACCAAACCCAACAACGGAAAACGGGAATTCATTCTAAATATAACAAGCTTTGACAGAAAAGTTAGAGTTTTTCAAAATCAATAAAGTGGTCAATTTTTATTAGGTCAGAAAACATAACTTTAGCTAACGTAAGTTGTATCAAATCGGGTTTTCTCGTACTCTCCTCTCTGTCTGTACCCCTCTCTCTCTGCCTCTTTCTCCCTCTCTCTTTCTCTAGCATTCTAATCGTTTTATAGATTCGTCATTATTTTCTCATTTGTGTTCTGTAGCATTGGATGGCATTGGAGGACAGTTGGTCGTTAGGTTTGTTGATTGATCGTCTTGACCCCTTCGACAGATTTTCGTTCTCAGCTTAATTTCTTTTTAACTCGTTTATTTTGCTCTAGTTGCTTTAGTGATGATTATGATGCAACACCCTTTTTAGTCTCCTCAGAAGGAAAGTTTCTCTTTTCCTTTTTTTAAATTTATTCTTCTTCTTCTTTGTCATTACTCACCCTCTGTGGATTTTACTCACCTTCACGTAACTACGTTCCGTATCGACCAGTTCCAGAATGACCTTCCGTAACTTCTCAGCATCTGTCAGTTGGCGTGATGGCGTTAATGCCGCATTCGAAACTGATGAGGTGACCGAACCAGTTGGGCTGGATTTCCGGGTTTCCTGAGGTGAACGACAAAAGCCAGTAACCTGTTGGTCAGAAAATACGAGCAAAAGACGAGAGGGTAGGGTGCGGGGCGGGGCGGGGCGGGTTGAAAGGAGAACGAACAAAAACAAAACACAGAATGAGGGGATGTAAGTAATGTCAGAAATAAAATGGGATGTCATAAGAAAAACAAGTAGATGAAAACAATAAAATAAACAAAAAGTAGCAACGGGAAACGAAATAAGAGGGAGAATAAGAGGACGAAGTGAAAGGTTGGAAGGATTTTATGAAGATGTTAGAGATGGTGGTGCAAAGGGCAGAGCGCTCATGAAGGGCGAGGCTCTCGCCTCGAGTGGGGGCAGTTAATGGAATGGGTCACGGCCTGAGCTTGTCAATGTTTTGCTTATTTTGTTTTTGCGATGAGTGCAAGTGCGAGTGTGATTTCGAGTGTGCGAGCTAGATCGGCTCGACGGCGATTTGAATGAGGCGCAGTGTGTCAGTGGGCGGGATAGGGTAGAAAGGAAGCATCATCATCTCAAAGGATGGACTGCTTTTATCGATGTTTGTTTTTTAAGTGTACCTTATTGTTTTTAAGTGATGCTTCTTTCATTTGCTTTCATTCTCAAAGTGAGCCCTACACACCCATACCCGTAAGCCCAATTGAAAACACCCATAAGCCCTAAACATTCGAACGTACATACACACATATATAAATACACACACACAGGTAGACAGAAACACTTATAGAAATATTCTCTAGCCAAGTTGACAAACAGCCACTACCAACGATACTGACAGGTGTCACAAGATGACGCTGTTGTCTTTAAGGTTGGCAGAGATGCTTGTCGTTGTTTCTATTTTATTTATAAGTTGTTTCTTCTGATGACACTCTATTGCATTTTAGGCTTCTTCTTATTCTTCTTCCTGCTTTGTTTCTCCAGCTGCTCAGCCTTTACTGTCTGATTCTTCTTCTTTCTATTCTTCTCAGTCTTGGGCTCAATGTCGGACATGAAGTAGTTCCTTTCGGTGCTGCTGGTGCTCTTCACTTGACATTTTGCTCTTCACTTGAAGATTCCTTCTATAAATCTTTTTTCATCTCGACAAGTTTTTTGTCTCTATTTCGGGCTTTGTTTGCTTTTCTTAACTAAAATTTCCTCTCCATTTAATTCCTGCTTGCTAGTCTTTTGTCCTTTTTCTTGATGAAGAGCGTTCATTGCTCTTGTTTGGCGATTTGCATAATCGTCAACAGATGGTGGTGGCTTCAGATGATGGCGTAGCATATGTTATTTTTGTTGTTGTTGCCAATAATTTGGTGTTCGATAGTAGGTGACACGTGGTCATGCCCGCACTCGCAGAGCATGCCAAACCATTCGCGCCATGCTCTCTTCAATCTCAAAGATAGAAATGTCAACTCAAGACAAAAGGATTTTATTTTATTCTCGTCTAGTATTAGTCTGGTATTCGATGTGGCTTTGGGTGCGTGCGTGTGTGTGTGAGAGAGATACGTCCTTCAGGTGGTGGTGCTGCTTTTGTTGAAGGGCCATCAAATGAAGTGCTTTTCTATGAAGAGCTCAAGGAAGAGGTTCAAGAAATGAAGTGTGTTACGACAATTGTCAGTTGGCTGTCGTGTTGCTGTCGGACGTAATACTGTGCATGTGACTTTTTCCGGTAATTGTTCTCCATGAAAAATTTCATTGAAATTTTGGAAGCATTGCTTTTGTATGATCAAGCCTCACTTTGCCCAAGGTAAATGTATGAAGAGAATTAGCAGCATGAGTTACCAGCGTGAGTCATAACGACAGCACTTCTTAGTAAAATTTCCAACTTTGGATGAAATTCGCTTTTGTGTTCCCTCCGATAAAATATGTTTGTGTGAGAAAGACAAACAAAAAGGAACAAAAACCAAAAAGAAACAAAAGAAACTAAACTCCAAAAAAGGCAAGTGTAAAATGAACGTATACAAATCCACGCACACGACCATTCATCCACAAATCTGTGTCATCTGTCCGTTAAAACTTCATCCCTAGCCCATTCTTCTCATACGCCCCCTCCCTTCCTTTACCTATGCATTTACTACAGTCGAAACCAAACCACATCCTAACTCTGCCGCCTTTTTTTCAACCAGTGCGTATTTAACGGAATTTATTAGCATACTAGGATCGGTGTTTGGCGTTTTCTACGTCACCCTTTACGGCAATGTGTCGCCGACAGTATTGCTTACCTGCTCTGCCGTCTTTAACAAATTTTCGATCTCAAAACTTGAAGTCCTTGAGGTCTGTTTGGGGCCCTGTGGAGTAGCCATAGGAGGGGCAGGTTCTGATGATGATGGCGCCGGAGAACTTTCAACCTCCGGTGAGTACAAATCCTTTCCGGGGCCATCTGCTTTAGGGACAAAGAGAAGAACAACGAAAAGAAGAATAGAAAGGTTAAATGAGGAAGACTTGAAGGATATATGAAGTTTAGTGGAGAGAAATGTGTAAAGAGAAATTAATCAAGAACCCGACAGAAGGTTTTCCTTATGAATATGCAAGAACATGTATGTCTACGTAAGAGCGAGCACATACCATATCAGTCAAATACTTGAAGTTCGTTAGGCGTTAGTTGTGATCTATAGTTATCTATAGTGACACCAATAAAATGCATGCAAAGCCTACCACAATTCAGATAGCTCTTTTTTGTATTAAGAAGAACATGATTTCCGATCTTAATCGAGCGCTTTCAACAAAAGACAAAAAAATATAATCGAAGATAATGTCTAATATTGCTGTTACGCTATTTTCCGTTCAGAGATCGATCAACATTAATAGTTTTCCAAAATTGCGTCATCGAAGCTTGCGTTTGAAGAAACGGAACTCTATGCCACGCCCCAGCTCTAGAGCCATGCAAAAGTAAGGCAACGGTAATTTTAAAGACGTTGATAACTTCATACTCTGGATCCCAAAAAACAACTGCAACAGACTTACGAACAAGTTTCCATTGCTCATAAATTTAAGAAAGAGCTCTCTGTAAGCAATGTAGACACACATATATTCGTAAAATTATTAAAATGATTGCGGCGGGGGTGTGAAATAAGGAAAGAAAAATAGGAGAAACCTTTTTTTTTCTTAAAGAAAAAGGAACAGGATAAAATGTTCCTGCGTTTCCTTTAAAAGACTCGCTTTATTTCCTTCAAATAACAGAAAAGAGCAGTCGTCTTACGTGAAGTGAAATACTCTAAAGAATGATTATCGCGGAGGCACAAACGGGGCCAACGGAGTCGACACAATTTGCAATTTACAGGAACTCGAAAATTAAAGTCGGCACTAATTCCGGTGTTTAAAGAAACTGTGAAGGGGCGTGGTATCGGAAATTGTTGCTCTGCCCTCGGGCTACAAAACCCTTGACAGAAGTTTGCGAGTAATTCTAGCAATTTTCTGCTCTTCAGAACTCCAAATATTTGCTGCAACGAAGCGAAGTGATGCGATCACAACCGCAGCACAGTGTTATGCGGTGGGAAAGTAACGAAGAAACGAACGAGTCGTAGTAAATAGTTTTCAGCATCGAAACGGCGAGTAGTGGTCCTTCAAAAGTATGAATGTATTTATAAATGGTAGGTATGTGTGTGTGTTAGTATTTTTAGGTAGGTAGGATTCTCGTGTGTGTGTGTGTGGGTGTGCACGTGTGTGTTTCATTAGAGAATGAGTTCTTCGTAATGGAGCGCATGTGTGTGGGCACTTATGTTTTACTGTCATAATATTCAGTTGCGCCTCGTATATTTATTCAGATTTTATGAAATACAGCGAATACAACAAATCATTTTTCAAGTCGTACGTGCAAGCGTAACAATGACGGCTACACCAACAACAACAACAACACTAACAATAATTCATTTATATATATATATATATGTGAACTTTTTTATAACAATATCAACTCTGAAGAGTGGAGCTTTTGTCGAAGCAACAACAACAACATCAACTACAACAAAATAAATGTGCAACAAAACCAAAAATTGTAACAACTAACGCAAACTTTTATCGCGAACAATGACGGTTAAGTGAAACATGAACAAATCCTCATACATTTACCAGAAGAGCAAAAAAAACAAAAATATGTCACTTGAATGCAACAACAGTATCAGAAATAATAACAAGTGACAAAAAAAATAATAAACAAATGGCAAATTAGAAAGGAAATGTAACGGTAGAATCATCACTAAACTGGCGAGGCGAATCTAAAACAACGTTTGTTTTAAAAAATGCATTATCTAAAAATTATTAAAAATGTTACTAAATCTGTGTTGACGGAACTTAGGAAGAATTTGTGGAACAAGTCGAGCATCAAGTAATCGAGGAGAATAAAATACGAAAGAGTAGTTGAATTCTTAAATAAATAGACAACGAGGAGCGAGTGAAAAATGATTCTTAAATCAAAAGAGTGGGACGAACGTCTTGGTCTGGCTGTCAGTTTCTCAGTTTGTCTGTCTGCCTACAGAAACAACGATTATAGCAGAATGAAAAGAGATACTATCATGAATTATTATTATTGAAATTAATAACTTTCAAAATTGTTGTGCGTGATTAAATTGCATTTAAATTGTGTGATTTATTATGAAATTTAAATGCATGAAATGAGATTTCATTTCAAAATTCTCAAGATTATGTTAGATTAATTTAGAAGACCGTTGTATCAGTCGTACATCTCAAATGAATACTTAATAAATAAATCTTCGAAAATACTGCAATTGAATCTAATTTAATGACTTTTAAGGTGCACTGTGATGAAAACTGAATCCATCTATGATATACATCACGAATTGGTGGTGGTAGAGTCGTAAAAAAGTACTAAAGAAACAAAGCAATAGTAAATTACCTTGAATGAATACTAGGTCATTAAAAAGTAATTATTAATATTGGGAAATTATTTTGGAGTTGTTGGAGAGTTATTATAAGTACATCTTATCATAATAACAATTACATGCTTTCATAAATTTATCATTTAAAGCTTCTAAAATATTTTTATAAAAATAAGCTTTTATATAAATTAAACGAAATATTTCCGGCTGCATGGCTGTGGCGCGTGCACGGAATCGAGTAAGTTGCGAGCTCTAGAGTTAATTAGTTTCAGTAGGAAAATAGAAGTTACTCCTACTACTGCGATTATAAATACGACAATCAGTCGCTACGACTATTAGATACGATAAGTTTCGCACAAGTATACACTTACATGCACACACACACACATAATAAGTACATAATAAGTACGTAAACATGGTCATTAAGGAAAACGGCAGCACCAGAAACAGCAATTTTTCATAAAATCACCGCGATTTTACTGCCAGAGTGTTTGCATTATTTCAATTTTCCTGTTGTTGTTCTAAATTCTATAAGCTCGTTAGAGTTGTTTGTTGGTGTGATTTTTGCTAGTTTTGTTAGCAGTGGTAAAGCTTTGGCCCCCCACCCCCACCCTTCTATCATTGCTGTTTCTGCTGCAACTCCTGCTACGTAACTGCTACGTACTGTCTATTAATCACGCAAATGCACTCGCCCATTTTATGAATGTAAATCTGTATGGCGGTACTTACTCCAACCCGGCGCGGGAACTATAAGACCCGAAATCATTTCCTCACTCATGACCGGCGGATCCGTTGGCGGTGGTGGACACACTAATGAATCAATCATGTCATCGGTGACTCGCATAATGCCGACCAGTTCCGGTGGTTCCGTGCGTGATGAGCTGCAGAGAAGAGTGAAAGAGAACAAGAAGAGCAAAAAAAAAAAAAAAAAAGAGAAAACGAGAGGGAAAAAAGGACGCGTAAAAGAGACTGGCGTAACTAAAAGTTCAACAGGATTTATTTGAATTCGAAAATACAAAAAAGGAACAAAACAGGGTACGGGTCAACGTCCGTTATCGCAGCCCGGAATGCTGTAAACAGCGTCCGGATATCTGTCGGGCGGAAGCAACCCGAAGGGAGAATTTACATACACGTATGGACATATTATGTATTAAACGAATTGCCGGTTTGATTCGAGGACAAAGATTTGTAAAGACTGACATAATGACGGGTCCCACTGACCCACTGACGGGTTTGAGCTTGGATAAAATGAATTAATTTGAATGATTTGAATAATGTGAATGAAACATATTTTTTTCTTATGATGCCATAATTATCTGGCAAATGCATTTAGTCTTTCAACGTTGTGTGGAGGAGAAAGCCACGATAATCTAGCAGTCCGCTGTGAACACATCACGAAGAAGTGGAGGTGATAAGAGGGTTTCTACACCCTTTCCAATTCTAATTCAGAAAGCGTTAATTGTAAACCAGAATATTCAATTATTATTCAGGAAACGTAGGTTATAAATCAGAATAGTCAATTAAAAATCAGAATGCAAAAATTGTAAATCAGAAGACATTAGTACGTTCCTTAAAGAACATTTATGCAGAAACATTAAATAAGCATACAAAATCATAAATGAATGAAAAAACATTTAATGACAAATATCGTTATATGTTTGCGAGAACGAAAAGATGTTGAATGTTGACTCTTTCGATTTGCAGTTGACGCTTTCTGAATTACTACGGGAAAAGTAGTAGAATGAGTAACATCGAGAATTAATGTTTGATGTTAAGGTCCCTTAGAACGTTTGGTTGATTTTCTTTTTGTTATTGTAATCCCAAATTCCAGTCATAATTACTTTCTTTTGTAATTAGTAAAACTAATTTCGCAACCAATCGTTTCCACGGCGTTGTGAGAAATATACCACTTTTTGTGAAATGCGTCGATGTATCGATCAGCAACAATAACTCCTTATATGCACTTACTTTGGACTTCAGAGCTTTAGGAAATTGTAAACGGATCACTTACGACATTTAGCAGAAGCGTGTTCAATACTAGTGAATTCTTTACATATTTCATGAAAGCATACCAACAGGTTTATTTTAACTCCAATTTTCTCCAATATTTTAAGACTTATTGATGCCTGCCATAGAGGCCCAAATTGGGAGTTCACTGTTATGATAACTGAGCAATTCACTTTTATTATTAAAGAACTGATATTTATATTAAAAATCGCGTTTTGAATGAACGACAAAATATTTTTAAAAAATTATTACTGTTCCGAAATAAAGCAATGTGTGAATTTTCGTCATTGATTCATTCACGATTTGAGTTCTTCGTGGCCAAGCCTGAAAGTGTACAAATGAAATGGTTTTCTGTAAACGCCTTTCATTCTTAAGATTACAAACTAAATGGACGATGATTGAAAAGGATTAAAAACACACAATATGGCTGTCCATCCATCATTCATACGCATACATGCGCATCAACAGAGACGATGCTTTGCTTGGCATTTGAGGAATTTGGAAATGAATATTACTGCCCTTTATTTGCATTTCGGTTACGGTAGCTTGCGGTGCATTGTGGTCACGATCTTGTCGGCTTTCTTCTCCTTTGAATGGATTTTGTAATAAAATATTTTGATGCTATGGTAACGAATTGCCTATCATTACATGACCACCTTCCCCGCTTGTTCGTCCGTCCAACTGTCATTCCAATAGCCATCAGACAATCTTTCTCATTAGCATTTACACTTATCAAGACCGTATCAAGAATTATCAAGACCTCACCGAAATCGAAGCGTGTTAATGCATGCAGTGATGGGATCTTCCGAATCGAGATTAAATTTTAATTACGTTTAATCAACAGGCAAAAACATTTTCAATATCGTTGTGGGGGGATGGATTGATAATTATTAAAAAATTTTCACTATTTCCAATATCGTTGGGACTTTCCAATTTTGTTGGGATATCAATTTGAAATGGTAATGATGAATTGGGCGTTAACATCACAGGAACTCTTTTAAATGCAATAAGAAATTCATGCATGTAAAATTTAATTAGGTTACAAAGAATAGTCACATCTGCAATCATCAAATTCATTTCCATCAAATCAATATTGGTTGTTTTGATGAGTTTCGTACTCTTTGAAAATCTCTTTAGGTATTGGCCTTATTGAATTTTTAGATCGAGAATAGAATAGTCTGCTCTGAAGCTCATGAAAAGTGCAGTGAAACTCTTGATTGTCTTAGGACTGGTTTCACAATGCTCGGTTGGAGAATAGACAAAATATCACGAACGCTTTAATACGATTAATTGAAAAAATGGAATAGATTTTTCGTCTTTTCAAGGCAATTGTGGAAGAAAATTGAATAAGGATGCATGTATGTATCATCGTCTCTGGTAATTACAATGTGCAGACAATATCTCGTAAGCTAAGTCTAATTTAGATACTTACCCCTAAAATACGTCTTAACATTTTTAATTTATAAGTCGTTTTTTTTTAATTTTCATGTCTACTATAGTAAAAACTTTAACTTGTATTCTTTTACACTTTTTTGTGCAAACTGAGTGAATAAGAGAAGGAGCTTATTTGATAATATTCACTCGTTGCTCGCTACATTCTGTGGGAACTGTATGTGTTAGGAATGGGTTGAAAACTCAGTTATAATTTTTTTTTCAATTCTGCCGACGGTTTCAAATTAATTGCAAAGGAGAAAAAATATACAGGGTGATAATGCTATTGAAGGTACTGTCATTCATTTGACATAAATTCTATTAAAAGTTCTTACATTAATTAATAAAGATTACTAAAGTGTCATTGAATATTTTTTTGATTCTTATCTAAGTTATCCTCGAGCTAAAGAACATGTTAAAGAACTTCATAAGGATGACTTACAAGAAATTACGTATCCTCGTAAATAAGATCTCGTACCCTTCCTTCCAATACTTACCGCATCATCATTAACAATGATTGCTCTTCCTGCAGGACACTTTCGAGATACATCATATCCAGATCAGATACAATTGCACCATTGATAACCATTATTTCATCTCCTTTGATGATGCCTGAACAAATTAGAACAAGAACAAGAAAATGAGATTAAAAAGAAAGAAGAATAAAGGGAAGATAGCATGGGTAAACAAAGAAATAAATACAGTCTTCGAGATTTTGAACAACATCGAAGCGATAGAGAATTCATCAAGTCATAGAGGGAAAAACTGAAAGAGAGGGGCAGAGACAGAGTGTAAGAGAGAGAGAGAGAGGGAGAGGGGAAAAGATATTTCACCGGAAGGAAGTGAGTGTGAAAGGGAAGGGAAATATATGAGAGTATCTGTAGACTGCGCGTATGTCAGCATTGCAAATCATACCGTTAGTAGTTATTTTGCTTGAATGAATGCATGAATGGATGAATGTATGGAAGCATGATAAGATACAATACAAAGACGAACAGACAGTTTTTAAGAGCATACAATCAACGATTTTATATCATCACAATTTACACGATAATATATAAAAGGGCACGCATACACATTTTCACATACGCACACACGTATACACACACATACACACGTATACGCGCTACCTTCAGCAGGTGTCTAGAGGTTTTTTTTTGCTTCCGCACAAAATGATGTGAAAGGAATAATAAGAACAAAGGCATTCAATAACAACAAATACAACTGATTCAATTCTGTCATCCTTTACGACCGACCGAGCGACCAGAATAAAGCAGCATACCATCGACGATACTTAAGCAACGGAAAATCATTGAAGCTGAATAAAAAGAAGCAAGCATGTTAATTTCGACTTGGCCTAAATTTGTATACCTTACAACGGCACTAAAACTACAGGCGCCTCGTTGAATAATTAGTACCAAATAAAGTATAAAGTATGTAAAGTATATTGTAAATAAATAGTCAACATTTTCCTACGATTGTTCTCTGTGCCGTGATGTTTAGGTGTGCATCATTTAAACGACAGATAATGTGATAAATGATGTTTGTATAAATTAAAATAACAATAATTATTTATTCAATACGCTTTGGGCAAAAATATATCTAAAAATTTGAATGCTAGGAATAGTGCTAGAAATTGCATTTGAGGATAGTATCCTTTTGCCCTTTTTCAATCCCAACCAGCCTAAAATGACGAATAATACATATTCCGACATCTCTTTCCATTTCGCTGTAATCGTGATTTTAGCAGTCTGATGGGCGGATATGACTGAATCGATTCAGGAGGTGATTCTGGTCAAGAATATATATACTTATCTATACCCACCACGGCTCCTTTAATGGATTACAAACAGAAAAAATAAATGAATATACCGTTCGGGCGTAGGGTATGAATAGAAGAATGTTGCAGATGAGGTGATAAACATAAAACGGAAACAAATGGTTTTGTAAATATTTGTACGAAGAACGAAAGAGGGTGAGATGTTGAGTGGCTTTAGTGAGCCCGAAGTCATATGATTGTGAGCGTCTGTGGATGTGTGTGTGCCTCTCTCTCTCTCTTACTGTGTATCCTTATGTGTAGAGAAGCACACAGGGTGAGATGTGTCGTGGAGTGTGCATGACAGTTTAAAGGAAGTTCCATTGCCGATTTCCTGACATTCGTTGGTAGGGCGCGTTGTTTGTTCCGAGACATTGTGTTTTTCTATTCATATTGGTTGTTCTTAACGTCCTTTGTTCCTTCTAAAAAGTTTGCTTTTGTTTTATATTAATAGGATTATTATCATTGTATTTGCCGTCGCTATCGTTGTTGTGACACTATTATATTCCTATTGCGCTGTTATGGTAACTGTCATTTTTATCAAAGCCAGATTTCTCAATGATAAAAGCATTAATTCTTCTCCCCAAACAATGAATTCTGTAGGAACGTAGAAACGTATGCTCACATATGTACACATACCCACACATATGCCCACAAACACACAGGCATACAAAACGCAAACATACAACACACACACATACAAACAAAATAAATACGTACTCGCACACACAAACACGCTCAAACACATATAAACACACACGCACGCACACAGGCACACACAAACTCGCATACACATGAAATAAACAAACACACACTCTCAAACTAACAAGCGCATAGCCATAAACAAACACACACACGGCGAAGATAGAGAGAGAGACCCACGCACATTAGGTCCACCCGCGATCTACACTGTTGCCCCTTACGAATTTTCATCGGCTTCAGGCACCTGCTCCGATATTAACGCTTTGCCGTCCGCAGGTTTGGTAAAAATTTGTTCGTTTGGCACGGGCGGCGTTAGTTCGGATTATTTGGCTCGGATGAAATGCATCGAAGGTATGTATATGTAAATTAATGCAAAATTTGTTTGTTATATATATTGGTCTATTTACTTTTCCTCTAGTAATTATTTCTCTATCTTCCGATCGTTCTGTTTTATTTGCATTGTTTTGATAAATAAATGTTTTTTTTTCCAATCGGTCATTTGGCATAGCGTCGGACAAGCCCTCCGCGCATTTCGCGCATAGAAAAATTACTTTAATGTATGACATATTATTACCTAAACAAAACACCAACAGATTGCAAAAGATCCTAAAGACGCCGGCTTTAGGATAGCCTTGGTGTTATTTTGGTTATTTTGTGATTTGACTTCTGTCAAATTCGACGGATGGGAAAGACGACGGATACATGCGTATGTATCGTCAGTGGGTTTAAAAAATTAATAAATTCAACGAACCTTTTTGGTTCGACAAAGAAAGTCGGTCAAATTCACAACATTTAAAATAAATATGATCAAAGACTATAAAATGTATATCAATGTTTATTTATTTGTTCGAAATAATTAGAACTGATCAATAATTCTCTCCCTAAGGACGAATATTTAAATTTTTTCACACCTTTCATTTTCGAAATGAATTTTGGTTCGTTTGCAAAACTTTCAACGGAAGGATTTTTAATAACAAATATTGATTTTGGTCGGGCGGGAGTAGGGTGGAGGGTGGTCTGTTTGCCTATATAACGGCTTTTCCGGTCGGTGATAATTCATCATTATGAGGTTAAACTGTAAAGCAGCACGGTCAGATGAGTGTTCGCTGAGCCCCGACAAACGTATGCATGTATGTGTGAGTCTGTATGTGTGTCTGTTAGAAAGATGACAATGATTTGTATTCGCTGCAATATGTCACCATTATTTTCCTTTTTCTACGTTTTCATCAATCTTTTTAAAAATACTTGGGCACTCGATGACCTAAACAGGATTTGCTGAATCGATAGAAGCAATGCATAGACTGGCTCACAAAAAATGCACGAGATAGAGCAGTAGAGAGATAGAGAGAAGGAGAGAGAGATAGAGTTAGAAGAGGCAGGGGAGATAGGGAAAGACTCATTTTGAATATTATGGAATGCTGTAAAAAAATCTTACTCTCTTTGATCAAACAGTCTGCAAGAAGAAACAGGAAAAAGCAATAGGAAGATTTGGTCGGAGGGGGGTAGGGGAGGCAAAGAATATGCGAAGAGAAAACGAATAACAGAAAACTAATTTTGCCGCATGTGCATTTCTTTAAAAATGAATAAAATTATCGTACAACGCAATAAAAACAGAAACAAGTTTCGAAAATAAATTATTCTCACAAGTTCTCGGATCTATAAATTTATTCATATAATATTTTAATAATATTTTCAGAAGGAAATAATTTTTATAAAGTTTAAGTATATTTTATCAGATCTTCACCGTTTTATACTTCACACCGGAAGAGTGAAGTAAAAATGTAAAGTGTTACAAAAACCCATAAACAAACAAACAGTTATTGACTTTTATATTCTCAACAAAAAATTATCGCATGGATGACTTTTACATTCACAACAAAACAAAAAGCGACACAAAAACTTATAAAATAGCCAACACACAGCCAATGGATATCCAAATGAAAAATTAATTTCACCGAAATCAAACGCCGTAGATGGCACCCATCACTGAATGGGTTTATGTCCGAGCCAAAACATCACTAGAGATGACGGACGGACAGATGTTCATTAATCATCATTACCAAGTTAACAGTTATATATGATTCCAAACATTGTTTCTAACATTCTATTCTAGCAATGTAATAAATTTTTCATAATGGACTCTTCTTTGACTGACTCTGCTTTTATTCCTTTAACAAACGCGATCTTTTTACAAAGTTTAGCATTTTTAGGATGAATTTATTTGAAAACTTAATTGAATACCATTAAGCTATATTTGATTCACTCTTGAATAATTCTCCATAAAGAATATTCACATTTGAATGATCCCTTTATCTAGATTTTTTATCCAAATGGTTCGAATGAAATCAATAAGAAATGTCTTTTATATATATATTTTTTAAAAAAGAACAAACAATTTTATATAAATTTAAATATTTCCGGTATACTTTGGAGGACTGCATAAGGTGCCGTTCAAATTAAATGAATGAATTAATAATTAAATAATTAAGTCTTTCATGAGATAACTTTAAGAAGCCTAGGTTTAAATTTTCCGTAATTTTCTTTCCTGGACATACAGTGATTATATCACGGTCATGAAAATAAATTTTTGCTTTTTGAAAATTATTTTCCTCTTAATTTTGTTTTCTGAATGAAATTTTCACATTTATGAAATACTTTTCTCACACAATTAAAAAGTAATAAGAGAAATAAATAGGAGGAAAATTTAATGCAAAAACAAAAGTTTAAGAGAAAATTTAATTAATCATTCGATACTGCTGACTTTGAATTAATATCTCTGAGTTAAATTTGAAAGTATTAAAACTTTCTCCACTCGAAGACATAAAAAAGGTGAGAAGGTGAAATACATAACGTTGCAATCATTTTTGATACAACCTCACTCTCTCTCTCTCTCATACACTCTTTTAAACTCATGCTCCTTCACGACGAAATCGAAATAATTTGTAAATAACAGTGCTTTTACAGCAACAAAAATTACAACAGTGTCCACTGCAGAGTGAAGGAGTTAAAACATATACAACAGCAACAACTATAACAATTGTTGCTTTCGCTGTAAAACAGCTCACTTTCAGCACGAGCCATTAACGTCAGAACGAACGTGCGTTACCGCTTCGGGGTTTGTTGGCAACGTCAAATTAAAAAGTTAACACTTTTCGTCGGAAATTAACGACTGCAGAGGATAAACGACTTTATGGATGATAGTATTATATTCAGTCCGTTGAAGCAGGACATTTTACAAATAAAAAAAAAATAAGAAAATTACTTTAGGTTTTTTTCTCTATAATAAAACTTACGCTTGCCAAAGGCATCTCTACGTTTATTGGTAAGCCATTAAATGAATCGAAAAAAATATCACACATAAATTGAATCTCGTTACGAATAAATAAATTAATCCCGGTCTCGTTAGAAAAGAAATTTATATTTTAAACAGAAAAACTGAAGTTAAAAATTGAAAAAGAAATTTTGAACGGAATAATAAATGTAGTTCAAAATGTTTATGATTTCCTTGGCTTTAACATTATCATTATTATTAAGTCGAACTCTTAAGTGATCGTGTTTATTAGTCTGTATGTATTTATCATCTGTGTTTAAAATGAGGCAAAGTTTGAAATGGATGTGAATGCGTCCGTTGACATAAGGTCTGTTTTTTTAATGTTTCGCTTTGACTAATATTTTCTTGCAATAGAGGAAAATTCTTCTAATAGTTTTAATCTGTTTTATCCATTTTTTTCTGCGAATGAATACGTTCCTCACTTACGAATACATACACCAATTACGAATATAATCCGCCGCTATGAAAATAGTCCGCTGTTATGTTCACATAACGCTGATAAAATCTGTATAGCGTAACTTAGCGTAGCGGAGCGCTGATACGATGTTCCACTTTTGTTAACCCATTACGCTTCTACGAATATGCATTGCGGATACGAAAAACTTTCTATGTTATGAATACATTCCACTATTACTAATTCCTTTCCCCAATGTACTTTTCATTAGAATTTTGTCATCAAATGACATTACATTTTAAATTAAAATTTAACAATAGATTTTCTCGTAAAGATATTTAAACACGATTTTGGATTTAATTATTATTTAATTGAAATTAATAGAAAGAAAAATATTCTATTATTAATGCATCATTACATTCGCGTTATATTTTGAACAAATGCTTACGAGAGAAAAATGTATTCGGTTGGTATTTATAGTTCATTGTATAAATGACTTTAAATTACAAAGTTATCCTTTAATTGTATTAAACAGTTTATGCCTTCGATTTGCTTTGGTTGGACTGAATCGGATCGAACTTGTTGGAACTAATTGGATGATAATAATTTTAGTAAAGTCGGTGATAATCCGGTTAAAGACGACTTAGTAGCCGACGGCTGTCATACTTGTAGGACTCGTGTAATCGCACAAAATATGAATGAATATGAACCGAAAGTAGTTCTAATTTATCAGAAGCAAATAATATTGTGCATTGAATTTGATACATATTAAAACTAAAATAATTGCCTTAGTTTTCAATTTAGTCTTTCCATCGTTAAGTCTCTCTCTCCCTTTTTATCTCTTTCTTATTTAATTTCAATAAATTTCACAAGTTTTAGTTTTTTCGAAAAATTCGGAAAATTTACAAAATCAAGTAACAACGTAATAAAACCCAATATGGCTTACCGTTATGCATGGCAACGCTCTTGTCTTCTACGCGACTGACATAACAGCACAATTCGTCCTGGCGCTCGGCATTCTCAATCAATTCTGCCTCCACCGAGAAGCCCCACATCTGCTCGAGTGTAGTCCGCTGCAATTCCACTTGGTAGAGTATTTTCATGCAAACCTCAACGAATTCATGGTTATGCAACTGCAATGAGAAATCAAGTAGAAACAACAACAACAACAAAATAATGATTCGTTATTGATTAAACTATTTTCAAGAAGCTACGAAATATATGTTGGATAGAAGAAAATTTGTTCAAAAATTCCTTGAATGTTTTGAATAATTCTTTAGAAAACGGGTTGCTTTTCATCTCTTAGCCTCCTGAATAATCTCTCCCACCCCTTTTCTCAAAATTCTATAAACTCGAATTTGTTTTACTTTGGTTAATTAATGGATTTCTGCTTTCAATATCGAGATATTAAACCGTTCGCACAGTTTCGTTGATTTAGAGTTGTTGGTTTTTTCACCTCTCCCTCTCCGTCTTAGTCTTCTTCTCGATCACATATTTTTACTATTAAATATTTTATATTATTAATATATTATTAATATTTTATTTTAAATATTTTTATTATTATTTGTTGGAATAAGTTCCCTTTTGTTGATTGAGTCAATGAATAATTGGACCTTTTTTGTTAACTTGCTTGGTTTTACTGGCTTTCAAGTGACGTCATAGCAAGCAGGCTTTTTCTGATTTGCCTTGGATATTTTAAGTGTTTGGTAACGAGGAAAGTCAATATGAACGTTGAGGTAGAGAGGAAAAATTTAAAGCGGGTTCAAATAAATTTCAGAATTTTGAAAATTAGCCAGAATAAAAACGAAACGAAGTGTAAAAGGGAAAATATGAATAATATGAATATAATAAAACAAGATATATAATAAAATGATTTTGTAACTTTGGGCACCGCAAAGCGACAATAAAACAACTAAAAAAATAAACCCGTGAAGAAACGTTAAATCGGTTAAGTGGAAGAAGGAGGGGACGAAAAGAGCATCAGACTCATCTGCCGTAAAGCGTAAAGCGTAAAGCGTTAAATCTTATTCTAGTTTATACAAACGGGACGAGTTTTCTATACGATAGAGATACAAAGATAAATAAGAAAAAAAATTTAACAAGGATAAATAAATTTGTTTTAGCGCTTCTGCTTCTCGAAAGTGTTGCGTTAAATCAATGTAAACACGTATATAAATTAACTTTAAGGAATCATTATCGTTCAAAAAATTATCTTCAAATTATCCTTAAAGCAAATTTTTTTAAGCAATAAATTCAAAGTGACAGTTTTCGCTGGATTTGGTCTGATAAAGAAATGTGATAAAACAACAATAATAACAAATGTAATAGAAAAATAACAGGATTTATGTATGTTAGTGTTGTTGCTTTTGTTGTTGTTTTCCTCGGTGGCGTCTTATGAATTTGGAGGAAGTGCTCGCTGGATTTCACTTCAGTTAATCTTGACGGGTTTCTTGTTGAATTACGCGAAATTGAAAAACGTGCTCATGGCTCGTGGCGGGAATGACGGGCTCCTCCGAATTAGGAATGCGAGAGTGGAAGAACACAAGTAGATTGACATTTATTTATAGGAACTGAAAAAAGAGGATGCGGAAACGACAAGTCACATAAGATACGTTGCGCCATCTACCGACTTCGAAGAAAGAGACGTAGAAGAGTTAAAAAAACAGATTTTTCCAATTCGGAATAATTGCGGAAAGTGGTGGAGGGCAGAGATGTAGCAACTATAGCCACGAAATAAATTCCACGAAATAAATGAATTATTTTTAACCTCGTGTTATCTTGTCTCTTTCGTCTTAGCTTTCGCATATCTATTGATTTTCTTTCATACTTTTTTCTTTGGATCTTGAGAAAATAGTGACGTACATTTTTGTTAACGACGATTTATTTGCACAAATGTATTTTTTTTCTATTTGTGTATTTTATGCATGTATTTACATCTTTAAAATGTCAGTTCGTAAATCCTCCTCTTTAAAGCTCTCCCGAAAGGAGAAGGAATGCGCCTCTCTGATGCGTTGTGGGTTTCTTTCTGTCTTTACACTGTTAGCGATTTTCGGAACAGTTATTAAATCTCGAACTTTAGTAATCTATTTCTTTTGAACTAGTTGCTGAAAGACGTATGATTACCGAATTTTGAATTAATTTCGTTCGAATATTCTGCTGTACACTTATGCTGTCTGTTTCTTAAAAAATGATCATCAATGTGATTGGTGAGAATTTCTTCGGCGGCGAAATATTTACAGTTTCATGAGAAACGATTGATCGCTGCTTATCGTGCTTAAATACTATGCAATGGCGTTTGGATAGAAAAAGGATAAGAAACAACCTGGACCTGTTTGTTATCGTTCCTACTTCAAGGTCATTTTTACGCCATTTGTGGAAAAATAATTGGAACGAAAAGAGCAATAAGCGTTCGAATAATATTTCAATAATCAGAAATCAAACGCTCTTAATTCGTTTTTAAAAAAGTAGAAAGACCTCATGGCTGATATTTTACTTATAATTTCAATAACATTTTCCAATTTTTTTAAAATTTTTTTAGTCTTCATGAATTCAAAAAATTATTCCTTCATATTAGCGACATAGCAAAAAATAGCGACATAGCAAAATCACTTTTGGATTTAGAAGCAAATAATTTCGTAGCGTGTGTCGCTTAATTTATGCATCAAATCATAACCACTTCCTAACGGATTGAAACACGATGAGCAGTGACCAATCGCTTCTCATAAAACTGCAAACATTTCACCACGGGAGAAATACTCACCAATCGTATTGATGATTATTTGCGAAGAATGAGAAGTGTCAGGAGGACAAAGTTTATTTTAAAAAGTATTCAAAGTATTCATTAATTTTACAATCTCTTGCCTCACGCCTCACTTTATTCCGTTTCTTTCGTTACTTTTGCTTACTCCTTTATTTTGTTTGATGACACTCATTCTAGGTCTTCTTCTTATTATCACTTACATTCCCTTTACATGCAGTGCCTCAAACGATATTATTTAGTAATCGAAAGGATTTATCAAAGAAGTAGAAAAAGGACTCTTCTATTGATCAAATTTTATTTACATGCAATCAATGAATGGCACATGTTACAAAGGAATAACATAGAAACAAACTTTTTCTAAAAGATATGAAAAAACAACAACAAATAAAAAAACACAACTTTCAAAAGGACTGGACTACGGCAATGTAAGGCAGAACGAACATTAAAAGTTTTTTCCATCGAGTACCAAAATCGATAAGAAAGTTTCTTTTGAAAATGCTGGATGCGTTGTTTCCGATTTGTTTTCTTGTGTCCGTGTATTCATTATTTTTGTTATTGTTGTTGGTGTTTCCGTATTCCTTTGCGTTCGTGTCCAACGGGTTGTGAAACTTTCGAAAGCATTTAAATTTATTGACAACGAGTGAATCGATGAATAGTGTACGTTCGTGTGTTCGTTCTTTCATTTGGTTGTTACTTTTTCTCGAACAAATAAACGATAAACAATAATGCTGATAATGGTGTTGATGATATTGGTGATGTAGATGATGGTGACGATTAAAATAATGAAACTTTGATAGTATCGAAAATTTTGATGAATAAAGTTGATTGAAAGCGAAAATCAAGAAAAAGCAAATAAGACTTTAGTTTTTTTTAGTACTTTATAATTAATGTACTTGAACACAAAGGATGAGCAGAATTTTCTGAAGAGAATAAGGATGTTGTTAGGAAGGAAGTAAGGAGAAAGAATAAATCGTAAGCACAAGCAGTAAATATTTACTAATAGTTATTTCTTCGAATCCAATAAACTTCGATTTATATCATGTTTCAATCTTTTTCTGCATCCAAAGGTTTCAACGCCATTGACAACAACCGATTTATTATGAGACTGATCATCTCTATCATTATTATGTTTGCTTTCACGCCATCGCTATCACAATCACTGTCATTACTATCGCAATGTTTCCAATTTATGATTAAGGTGATTGCTTTGTAAGTAATTGGGGAATGTGTTGAAAAAGAATTTTCCAATTAAAAAAAATAAAATAATCTTGAAAAAATACGTTAAACTTAAAAGTTAAACTTAAAGTAAACTATTGTTGCCGATTACTTCAGTGATAACCCATCAATACTATTTGTCCTTTCGAATTAGCTTTTAAATTTAAACATATTGGAAAAGCAGAAAAACCTCAATTTTTTAAGGTTCTCCTTCTTCACCTTATGCTTTATTATACGCAATTTATCTCTTTGTTATTGCATTTTAACCGTAAATCACATTTTACTTTAACGCTAAGCACTTGCTAAATCCTCTTAAATCTTCTCTTGAAATCGAGAGAAAAAAATTGCGAGATTTGGTCCTTCTGTGAATCAAATCATTTCTTTCTCGTTACTTAAGATGCTACACATGTGTTACATGTCATACAGTGTTGCATTGTGTGTGTGGCGTACAATGCTATGCGATGTAATAAGTTTGTAAGTCATTAAATACTCCATGTCTACGAAGTATTTTTGGAAGTCGTTGTGCTTTTTTGGAAGGAGTTGGTTATTTTTTAACAGAATCTAAACTTTCATTCACCTCTCTTGTGTTCCCCCCTCCCCTGTTCTCCATTATTACATTTCTGCTTATGTCTAACATAATAACTTTGTCTGAAGGCTTAAGCATTAGCTCGTGCGTCTGAATATGTTTCAGAAGTGAATGTATGCTATGTCCTTTAAGCAGCTGAGTGCCATTTTGTCGGATAATATATGTCTTTTCCTGCTTCTTTTTAGTTAAAGGAAATAAAATAAAGCTGAAGGCATTTGCCCTTTATGGTATTTCCGTGAACTTTTGAATCATTTTTATCAGAAAGAAGGAAATACCTTTTAAATTAAAATTACCTGCTATCTCTCTCGAAGACTATCATGAAATTAGTTATTAGATGAGAAAATTGTTCGAGCATTTCAATATTTAAAAAAGACAGTGAGAGAAATTGAAGTTATGTCATGAGGTTAAGGAGATACCATGCTTTTAAAAATATGAAGCAATTTTAAAAATATTAGCAAATGAATACTTCAACGAATACTAAATATACGACTAGGTCGAAACATTTTCAGAAATATGATAAATTTAAAAACATTCGGGGCTTTTTTGTAAACTATTTATTCTTTTTACTTAAAACCATTTGGATAAAACGAGACCTAACTATTGATAGTCAGCTGCACTAGTACATAATTTTGGGTTTTTAATTGTATTTTTTCGCTTCACTTCCTCAGAGACCTCAAATATAGTGAGTCTCAACAAAATATATACAAAATTAAAAAAATAACGCAAAGGGAAAGCTAACTTTGGAATATTCATTGTGGCGAAGGAGTAAAAGAATATAAAGAAAATTCTTTGAAGTCAGAAGGAAAAGAAACTGTAAAACTTTTCTATAAACAAAACCCAAGATAAAAACAATTCCAGATATGAAAAAATTTATGAAAATTAACTTTTGTTTTGTAAGCAAACTTTTGTTTTGTTTTGAAAGCAATTAGAACAACAAATAACACTAAGAAAATTGCAGCAATTTGATTTGCTCGAGTACCAATAACTGCTCGAGTACGAACTCAAACAACAACAAACTGCATCGTGTCTGTCGTCGCGACAATTTGATTTATGAAGTTGTGTTTTCGAAAAATTTGTTCGCGTCTGAAAAATATTTTCTTTATTAAAATGAGAATGTTTTTTGCAGTTTTACTAACGCTACCATGGCGCATGGCGCATTTACTATAGCTATCATGGTGCACGTTACAAGGGAGAAAAGATCACGAAGGGGGAAGAGAAAAATAGGCAAGATTATTCCAAACCATGGAGAAAGTGTTTAAGAGAGAAAGAAAGGCGGGCATGGCAAAATCTGTTCAGGAGGCAATTCTGGGCAAGAATGTATATAAATACTTTTTATACCTACGACGCCTTCTTTAATGCGTTCGGGTGTAGGATAGTACACCATCTCAGGCGGGGACTGGCAGCTGAAGGAAAATTCACGAAAAACGAAAGGGCAATTAAAAGAAAACGAGCAAATAGATGAGAAGAATTTTATGAAATGGATGGGAAGAATTTTATTGGGTCACTTTCAGTTTGATGACGCTCCAGACGATATTTGGACCCGATTCTTCTTTCCCGAAGACTGGCAGACATTTGCGAAAGATAAAATACAGTTTCCGAGACAACTCGGTAATGTTCATTGAAACTATGCTTAATTACATCTTATTCAGTCCCTTTATGTAACTTGTAACCCAACCACCCACTCTCCTAAAATTTATCTTTAACTTTGATAATGCTTGTTTTCTTTCTAAACTTTTAAAATTACCCTTCTTTGTGGTGAAGTTAATTACTTTAGCCTTTTATATTCTGTACCTTCAATTGTTACAACAAGTTCAACCAACGTCTCCCACAACGCGAACAAACCCACAATCAAGCAGACGGTATCACTAGTACGTCGACAGCGTCTGTCATTCGAACACATGTTACAATCCATTTATTAATTCATAGAGAAAACCACGAAGTTCCCTTCGTCCCATCGATAACCTATGCTTCGGAATATTGCCATTTGCCATTGGTTGTCGTAACTGTCAGTCGCAGCCACATCGACACAATCCCACAAAACAGGGAATCATTTACGCCATGTCATACGTCATGTAGCGAAGGCGGCGCGACGAAGAGATGCTGCGATTTTTGTTACGGTTGCTTTTGCGGTTTGCGGTCTTTCGTCGGCGTTTTTCGATTTGACTAAACAATAATCGCTTATTACGTTGTTTCGCGCTCGTGTTATTACGGATAAGTAGCAGTTATTTTTACTATTTCTATTACCATCACTGCTGGTGATGATGGTGGTGTTATTGGTTTTAATTATGATGATGGAGACAATAATGTTGTTGTTGTTTTTTCTTTGCACTTTTCGAAAGTTTCCATACATTCTATTTTAAATAGTATTGAAGTTGTAAAAGTATGTATAATTTTCAAAGATTTTAAAAACAATTATTACGTAAACTTTCGAAACTTTGTAAAAGCTTCGCTTTCAGTTTTGGGGGTCGTTAATAAGCTTATAAGTTTTTCCTAAGACAGCCCAACAGTTTTAGGTTTCAGAAAGGCATTTAAACGTCTTGCACAGTTTCGAAGATAATGCTAATATTTATGATAATGGTAATATTCATTACAATTACTCTGTGGGCTATGATTTTTTCTGCTTTTGTATCCCACACAAGCAGCGTGTATTGCATTAAAGGAGACTAGACCGGCATAGAAAAGATACATGTTCTGACTCAGAATCATGTCCTGAGTCAATTTATGCATGTGCGTCTGTCTGTCTGTGAAAATAAGGATTTCAGGAGAATGAGTTTATCGCTGTTTGAAACTCAGTTTGTGTGTCTACCCTCACGTATGTACCTTGGTTACCTGCCTAGGTTATTAGAGTCAAGCTACATATCCAAACTATGAATGTAGCGTGTCTAAGCTTCGATCAGGCGAGGTTACTGTTCTTACTTAACGCTATTTATTACAGTTATTGTTAAAATTATTTCAAATGAGTTTAATGTCGTTGCTCTTCTCCGTTGTTGTTGCTGCTATTACTCTTATTTTTGCTGTTGTTGTCGTAATTATAGCTACCATTGTTGCAGCCGTCATTTTTGCTGGAAACAAATCGTTACAATTTCTTCGAATTTTTCGGTCTCCCGGGCATTTGAAGGTTTCCAGAGCTTTTAATTAATTAAAGTATTCTCCAGTGAACGAAAAGTTTTCTAAGGAATCCGTAAGGCACATATTACAAAATGTAAAGATTTACTACGAAGAACAAAGAAACGGCGCCGAAAATGATTAAGGTTAATCATTGAAGATGGCGGAGGTAATGAACAAATAAGAGCACATGATAAAGACGTACGGTACGTGACGCAGAGAGCACGAGATCTGGACAAACGGTTTGCTCCCAAAACCTGTTTCGTGTTTCTACGCATTATCAGATTCAATTCGAACGCAAGGATGCAAGTGCATACATGCGAGACGGGTTTGCATGCATACATGCGAAATATATTGGGTTGTGCGAGACGGGTGCGTGTATGCGTGCGTGCAAAACTATTCTTGGATTTTGCTTTCAGAAATTATATTCTGCTTTTCTTGGTGAGACACATTAACCCATTCGCTACGAGCGATGGTATTCGTGCGATGATCTGTGGTGTAAGGGCGTCGCCTGTAGTCAACGTCGGCATGACACACCACTTGACATTCGGATCCGCCATTTTTTTACGCATACTGCGCATCGATCATACTTGTTTCGTTCTGCAATATATACATTTCCTGTCGCGATTCTGTGTTAAGTGACGCTACTTCGATGGCTTGGTGGTCCGTTCAGTAGTGTTACTCCAGACACCCCTGGAGCGACACCAGGATAGAGAGGGTGAGAGAGAGCACTACTGCCGTACCGAGAAGGTTATCAAAATAAGTATTATAATTATTAAGTTATCCCATTATCGCTTTGAACGACAAATATATTGAGGCTGCTCCTGAATTGATTTATGCATGTTTGCAAATGTATTACCAATACCGAAAATGCATTAAAATAGACCAAATAGGGCCACTGCCCTTGGGGGCGGGAAGCAGCTTTGGGCTGTAAGTTAAGGTAGCAAGTTAGGGCAGCGAAATGATAATCAAACTTATCCCTGATGTCCATGAGAACCAATGTAATTTTGACAGTTGAGAAAATGAAGTCGCATCTCGCTGACCTGGCTCTGTTTAGTGCTTTATAAGTGTAAATATTGTTGAATTTTACGTTCATTTAGCAGGTCGAGAAAGCTAAATATAAATTTTCCGCCCTATTCCATACATTTGACATAGCGAGCATAAAGAGCGGAAACAGTTATGTGAAAATTTGCCGTAACGTGACGGAGAGCAACCAAATTTCGATTGGTTCATACGGATGGCGGCCACGTCTTGAATAATCGTTTGCATTGGTCGCGATAAGTTAGGATGGAGGGAACAGTCACGTCATGTTCCGTCACGTCTAATTGAACGTTTAATTGAACCGTAAGTTACTTTACGCGTACTTGAATATCTGTCCGGTGAATAGAATACTTGCGGATATGAATATATTCATATGACTGAATAACACGTACGTGAATCATACGTAATAAACGCGGAGAGAACGGTGTCATGAGATTAAGCAGAGAAAGCGCAGACGAAGGCGTGTATTCTTGTGGATTTTGGGAAAATTCGCCAATCGAAGTTTATAATATTTGTCTAAAGGTTTTTGAAAGTTATTACAGGATTCCTGAAACTTGGCGAGTCTTTTCTAAGTTCTAAAGAGAACTCTCTATTAGCTAAGAGTTGACGTCGTGATTATACTATTTTTATTCTATTTTCCTTTTACTTGATTAAAATTCGACTGAAGCTGACACATGCTTCGCACCTACTTCATCTTCTTACATCTTTTTAATTTTACTTACGTAATTTTCAATCAAATCATTTCGATGTGGCACAAAGTAGTTGTGGTCCTCCATGTCACGTCGTTTCTTCACACGCACAAAATGCTCCATTGGGTTGAGGTTGCGACGGGCGCACGCATTCGCTAAAAACTCCTCTACCGACATGGCGTCACGTAGGAAAACCGTCGAGCAAGCGTTGTCAGGCATCGCAACTTTGAAAGTTTTCTCGGGTTCGTCACGTGAATTCATCTAAAATCGATCGAAAAATAAAAAAGAATAAAATACTAAAGGAGTGAGAGAATTTTCGAGGATAGAAAATTTGATGCTAGAGAGACCACCAATAAAATAATAGCGACCGACAATCATTCACAGGCCAAGCATCAGCAAGAACTTCGGAATTGTAAACCTTCCTGCAATTGCTTTTGGAAATAGTCATATATTATTGAATTCCTGATTGAACGGCGTGGGACGTGAGAAGAAGAAAATTGGACCGGAAGATGATAGAGGTGGGTTTATCGCAATAGCTGTCAGTGTAGTAGAATTAGCTTGTCAGAGAGATGACAAATAAGCAGAAGACAGCTGCTCCAGAAGAGACATAAACACATGAAATAAATTGAAAGTCTGACTGGTGGACAGTCAATTCGACAAAGGGTCGAATGGGAAAGAAATGACAATAAAAAACGAAAAAACAACAAAAACTCTGGTAACCCGAGCATTGGAAAGGACCCAATACTGACATTGAGAAAACCTCTAATACAACGGAATTTTCTAATTCACTGACTCTCTTCTCGACTCGATTAATTATATATTTCGCGACGCATGATTTAGGAATCACGTTTAAAGCCTTGGATTAATTGAACTGAAGAAAAAATGAAAGCATAAATAGTTAAATTTTACACGATAAATTATTGTTGAATTAGCAGGCTCTTGGAGGCTAAGCCTCCCCATTTTTATGTAAAAGGACTGCTCTGAGCAGTCTCCTTCCGAGCTTGTTCTTTGCATCGATGCTTCGGCTCCAGATCGTTTGCTTATAAAGCATGTGAATTACTAAAACCATACGCCATTTATTGTTGTTGTAGAGGAATGCAGTAAGGCATGTAAACAACGAATGAATGAATGAATAACAATTGTTGTTTCCTGTTCCATTAGGAAGATGATGGAAAAAAATCAGCAGATCAAATGGTGAACCCCATTATTAAGCAAATAGATGTTGAATGTCAACTAGTATTTTTTCGAAAAATTATACATATACTTACGGGTACAAGTTAATAAAATTTTTAAAATATAGATAGCTTTTGAATATAAAAAATACTCAATAAGGAAATACTCATTCCGAGCAAGAGACCACAATTCCAAATTTTTTTTAATCCTCAGTCAATTTTATTTTGCTGACAAAATTAATAAAATGCTTCCTTGAAAACCACTTGTAAATTCTTGGCCATGACAATATAAGTCTTTTATAATTCGATTACTGACCGGCATGCATGATTCGTTTATTCTTTAGAAAAACTTCAACCAAAGAATGAGATTTATTATAAATGACAGTTAAATGACTGTAGGTAACTCTTTCCATTACGGTTTTTTAATGTTATTCATCAGCTTCGGCCGTCACGGACATTAATCCACACGAAAGTAATAAAATGAATTTTCCAAAAACGCATTTCGTGGATGTTTCATTTGATTGATTAATACATATATATTGAGATCAGGATATCAACTTTAGCGACTTCAAGTCAGTTTATTTGTTGCCTTATACTTCACTTATGTTGTTTTCTATTTTTATTTTTTTGGTGTATTTTATCTATGAATGGAATTTATTTTTTCTATGGTTTTAGCAAAGATGTTTTGGCGAAGATGCGTCCTTAGATACCTCTTTCTTTTGGGTCTATAGTTTTAGCTGAAATTATATTAGGGTTAGGGCGTTATGGGTTGGTGCGAGTTTGACCTTTTTTTTGCGGAGGCTTAATTGTAAATTTGGTTACATTTGAGTGTATATTAGTTTGATTGGTGGTTTATTGGTTAGACTAATATGTTTGCGTTAAACTGATACGAAAATATTAGTTGCATTTCAGATGGATATTGCCATATCAGATAAGTTGACTTTATATTATTGAGGTTTATGTGGGTTGCTATACATGATCAATTTTATTATATTTTTACAATTACATTTATTGCGAATTTTAGAAATATTTATGGAATTTTTGCGGCAATGAAAAACAAATTACACTTTAAAAAATATTCAACTCAAAAGGACTAATTTGTTTAATCACTTCGACTAAAAATCATAAATTGAATTCGATGAAAATTTCCAAAATTATTTCTAAATTTATTATCTGATTCGGATGGAAATGATGTTAGGAAAAAAAGAATTAAGTTTGAGTTTGCTAAATTAGTTTTGCTTCATGTTTGTCCTTTTATTGATTTTTTCGCATTTGTTTTATTAGGGGCTAACAACGTAAATGAAAACCTGTAAAAAATTCAACTGGTAGGAATAACTCCGAATAACTCTCGATGATTTTGTTCGAAGCCTGTCGAGTATGAAAAATTATCATCATTAGCTTGTAGTTGTTTGTGTGTGAATATCGACGTCGACGTCGCTACATGTGCACCTCTTTTTATGTATGAGTGCTTCTCGAATATTTCTATATGATTTTTAAATTGGTAGCACGGACTCTGCACTAAATCTGCCTGTTCTGCCAATTCTGCTTCTGAACAAACAGTTGTAACGATACAATTTCTAGCCAGAAAACGCAACTGCGAATTAGTGCAATATTTTCTTGATAGTTATTATTTTTTGCATCCAGAAGCTATTGCTTTGGGGGTTAGTAATTGCTTTTTGTTATTTGTTTATAGTATTTCTAGCAATTAATAATCTTGGAGTTAGTATTTAATTTTTATTTAAATTCAATTAGTAATACTAATTTTTAGAATTATTAATTTTCTCTTGTAATCAGTCGATTGCAAGTCTATTGTAATCTAATATTATAATCTATTATTAATCTATTATTACTAAGTAATCATTATCCATATTTTAACATTAATAATCACTTTAACATTGTCTAATGAACAATTGACAATATAAGAAAGTGCCATCAGAAATAGTAATCGTGGATTAGTAATTAGGTTTATTGTTAAGTATTGTGTGGTAATCACTAAAAAGTCTTCAATTATTGCTAAGTAACTTCTGGTCAATAGTGATTCATTGATAAGCGACATTCAATTAATAACTTGTCTATGCCACTAGTCAGTACATTAAATACGTTATTTAATGGTTAGCAATAGTCTGTATAATTATTACTCATATAAGAGGTAAATTATTACAAGCGTGTGTGTGACATTACATAGTAGAATATCTCATGATATAGTGGCATTATATAAAATGTAATTAAGAAGTATTAAATATTCATTGTTTTATTATATTTGACATGGCTTCGCGTGCCAAACTACTATCAAGGGATCTAAATTTAGATCCACATTTCAGTGGACGGCCTAGGATGAAATTGGTCTAATTAAGGCTTTTTTAAAGGAAAACTAAATAACTCTAATTTCATAAATTCCTTTTTTCGTTGCTAGCCTGAAAATGAACATTAAGGTGAATGCTTTAACATTTCAAACTAACCTTTTTCGTCGTGTGCTTCCCAGGTGCGATTTAACCGGTAATTTCGTTTGCAGCAGCGCATTTGATTTAATTTATTCAATCACGCAATTTATGGATATAAAATTCCGTAATCGGTTTAGATTTAATGCAAGCATAAATTCTGTTAAAGGGAGTCTGAGAGTGACAGAGCAAGAACATGTTAAGGTGGAAGGATTGATGGAGAGGGGGAGAGAAAGATCAAGAGAGGAGAGAGAGATAGAGCGGGTAATAGAAAGTAGCCAAGGGCGAAGGTTGGAGAATAAGTTGTGGAATGGAATGTTCAACGAAAATTGTCAACGTTTGATATAACCATAGGCATCGTTGTCATCGCCTTCACTGCCATTGCCCTCGCCAGTCGATATTATATTACGTCGGGATGCGCTACACAAGAAACCGCGAAATTTTGTTATAATCTTTGGTAAACTGTTTTTGTAGTTGTTGTTTTTAACTAGTGCTCTCACTAGCACAAATATTTCCGCTATTTCGGCGGTTAATTTATTCGTAACGAACAAACTCTTAATTCCGGTTCTTTTCTTTGTTAAAATAGTAAAATTTTGATTTAAAGTTTTTCACTGTGATTAAATTTCAGTTTTCATCTTCTAAAGTAAACATAATTTTAGTTTCAAGTTCGAAAATTTAAATTTGAAAGTTTACAATCTAAGAGAATAACCGACTGGTTTAGATTAGAATTTAACTATAAATTCATATATGATTTAATCTTTACGATAGTAATGGTATACAATATTGTCAGTGATGTAGAATATGGAAATGCGTCTGTGAATAATTGCTTTAATTGGTTCTGACAGTCGTTTTCAGTTTTGTTATTGTAGTAGTAGTTGTTGTTATTCCGTTAAGATCGCTAACTCCGTTAAAATTGCTAAAAAGGTTTACTTGAAAATTTATGACAATTTACGACAATTGATGACATTGAAGATATTAGTGAAAAATTTTCGAATTCAACTACTAACAAAATAATATTGCTAGTAAGTATCGTAAGCCATTAAACAATTTAAAAGTGTGATAAAAGGATGTTTCGTAAACCAAATTAGACTTTTGCTTTAAACCTGAAACACTTGAAATTACCCGACTAATTTCATTGCTGTTTTTGCCAAGTGTGTCATGCATTCACTTGTGAAATATTGAATGCTGTTGATTTTTCGAATTAATTCGAATAATTTTTCGATTATAATATTTTGTTATTTTATGAATTTTAATGGCAGAAACCACCGCAGTGGCAACTTCAATAACACTAATACGAATTGACATACAATATAATAATCAATAGATTATAATCATTAATGCCAATATTTTTATTTATTTTTAATTCAATGAGATTCGATCATAAAAGCGTAAGTGTTGCTGTTGTTTTTTAATATTCAGCACTTCGACGTATTTACGAACTTACGAATGAGTGTGTGGGTGGGTGTGTGTGCGTGTGTATGGGTGGGTGGGCATTTGTACGGTAGTATATACATGCGTTTTATCAAATTTTTTGTATCCCAACTTTCTGTCTCTCTCAATCTCTCCTTCTCTCTCTTTCTATCTATCTCTATCTCTCTCTCTTTTGAATCTCTTCAACAAAATCTAATTTAATTTTCTGATACCGTCTATTAAAAATGAAATTCTGACATTCTGCGATGTTTACAATCGCATTTATACAAGTACATAACTGCTCTTACAAAATATCCATATATATCACACACGCAAACATACACATGTACGCACCAATACACCGTGCTGTACACTTTTATATGCATAATTTGTTTATCTCGCTCAAGCTTTTCGACGATGTCGTACTAGTTTTTTGAGGGCTGTTTATGAGATAGTTTTTGTTTATTCTTTTACAACGTATGTAAAAACTCAAAAATGAGAATTTTGTTCGATTGTCAGAATTGAATTAGTCTTCGTTAATGGAGAATGAATGTATATTCTTTTTTTTGAGCATTCTGGAATATTAATGGAGAATATTTAGTTAAACGGCGTAAAATTTTCTCTTTAATAATGTCAAGAGATTGTTTTAAGAAAAAGGCGCGGCAAAATAATTAAACTACATAAAAATTCGAAAATATGAGAATTTAATAAAGAATTGGTTTAGTAAAGATGGGAAAAAATATTTTGAATTAATAAATATTCAAATATTTCATATTTATTTCATTAATTTAATTATAATAATTTTTAAAATACTTTGTTTTTTTAATATTTTTTTAAGATTTTTCTCATGACTGTTCAAAATTATTTGAACGCATAATCATTTAAGTTTCATATTTAATTAATTTAATTTAATTTTCCAGCAAGCTTTCAAAATAACTGTCACTTATAATTCGATAGCTATTGAATTATGCACGATAATAACGTTAAAAATTATTACGATTATTCCAAAGGACCTTTAGAAAGCTTTTTCATAAACTGAAATTGATTTTTTTGAAAGGCTTTTTCAAAAAAAGTTCGTGTTATAAATAAAGTATATATAGTAAAGTATTCCTCTACTAAATCATACTTTTATTACTTTAATATTTTTAGATTTAATTATAATTATTTTTTAATTTGTCTTAATTTTGTCGTGGTTCGAGATTGATTTTTCGAACTCTGAAATACTTTATTATTCACTAATAGTAATAAGGTCAGACCAAAAATGGGATGAATGGCAAAATCATTTAAATTAGGGCATTTTCGTTTAATGCGGGTCACGGGTGTGGGTCGGCTTCGAAAATGCCGAATAGTCCAATTTTCGTTACTGCGGAATAACGCGTAAAATATTTTTGCTTTACGCGTTTATGAGTTGGTTTTTTTGCATTAATTTCTTTTTGTTTTTGCTTGGGGGTTGAGATTGCTTATAATTAATTTACCTTTTTTCTCTCTTTTTTTTCTTCTCTCGTAATGATAAAATGAATTGCATGCGCTTCATCGAGCGGACGTGAGCCACTTTTTTTTTGATGGGGGCTCCATTTTTAAACGGATTTTAATTCAATTAACTCGTACACTGGCATAAGCCCTTTCAACAAAAAATTAGCTTAAAAAAGAGATGTAATATTCCGTTGGAAGCGATTGGTCAGTATCTACTGATTGCTAATACCATTAAATACCTCGCTTTTATGCATTTGAAGTAAATGACCTTTTCAACAACAAAAAATCAATGTGTTTTTTTATTTGATTTAAGTGGTTTTCAAGTTAAGCGCAGGTGCAGGCACTATAGAGCAGGTAGGTACAGACACCGTCGGTTCGTTACTAGTAGGAAATATTTGGGTTATTTGGGCGTTTTACTTACACCCCCACAAAGAGTAATTAAGTCAAGGACTAACTAACCGATTAAGATTAAGAAGGTACAAAAAATCTATTGGTTTTGGAAAAATACATTGTGTGCCGAATGAATGTCAAACAAAGAAACTGAATAAAATTGAATTGAAATTAAAATTGAGATATCAAAATAATTCAAGGGTTGGAATTTGAAATCGAAATGTTCACAAAACTAGGAATTGCTCAATTACAATGAAGGAATTTATAATTTATTTTCCACTCACCTGCATTGACCGCCGACTGGAACCGCTATTGGATCGTGTTAGCAATGGTGGCCGGCGTTTAGTAGCGCCACGTCCGGCCAGTAAATTGTTGAGCAGTGACGGCGAACGAGCGCAAATGAAAGCGTGGAACGAGGAAACCGTAAAAACGCCCAGCTTGTTCAAGATGTTCTTAGTGGGGCGTGACACGTGCGTGAGCAGCGACTGAAAAAGTAAGAACAGTTTGGATTAATTCATCTCATGGTAGACGGAGGGTTAATTTAAAAAAAAAATAACTCATCATTAATATCGCCTCGGTAAATGATAATGCTACTGTTGTATAACAAAATTGCATACCCAGTTAATACCCTGTCAATCTGCACCAATATATCAAATTGTTTTGTTTGAACCACGTATTTTATTTTCACATGCAATAACAGAAAGATTACAGCCTTAGATTACAGCAAAATTTGCTTCAATTATTTACTGCCTGACATGCAGCTAGTCTTGTACATGGTTGCTGCAAACACCAACCTCTCAGTTACTTCCTTGTATGGATAGTAAGCATTGTAAGTGTAAGTATTGTACGTATTTTAAGTGGTCAATTAAGGAACGTGCAAAACATTTACAACATTATGCTGATGAAATATTGCTGCAGCGTTCTATCTCAGCTGCACCTTTCACTATTTAACAAAATAGAAATTTCGGCGCCATAACTTTCCATTCTAGAATCCATTCTTTAATTAACAGAATGCTAACAGAAATAATACCGTTGACATATTTGTTTAACTGTGTGGTTGTGCGTGCATGTCACAGGCTCAGAATGAAAAATTGCCTTTAATGTAATTTTGCTTTTATTCCAATTTTTTTAAAATTATTTGCGAATAAAATCAGGGTGAGTGTAAGGACTTTTTGAGACATACCCTTCCTTAACAAAGCGATATATTCATCTTAATGTGGATAAATATGTTTTGAGATGGAGGTGTTTTTTCATGTTTGGTAGAGTGATAAAAACAAAACCAAACAGGAATAGACAGAGAAAAGGGAAGCTTAACACACTCTTGAAGACAAATAACCTGCGGGCAGTTTGTGCTCTTTCAGGATTTTCTATTTACGTTCTTACGACAAAATGTCGCCATACCTGAAAATTGTCCTGCCTGGACGTCTACCGGTAGATCGTCGGGCCATGGGGCGTTCTGTCTGTTGTGTCCATTGGCGCACTGCTAACATTTGTTGGCAATAAATAGTGGTGTTGAAGCCCGGTGCGGTAGAGGATTTTAATTTTTTTTCCCAACAATTTGTCATTCTATCTGCTTAACTGTTGGGTGAGGCTTTTAATGAATGCCTGTGGGTTTATTTGAATGTGTTGGTTGAATAATGCGTCGAGTATGGGCGTGTGTATGGGTGTACGAGTGAGTGCTTATTTTTGCCTGGAGTTAAGCAACCGAAAAAAGCAATCACAACCGTTAGCTCTTTGCAAAAATGCACTCAAAGGAATTAGAAAAAGTTAAGAAAAAATCGTGCAAATAAATAAAGAAAGGGATAGATAGATGAATGAATTGTAAGAGATAATTTGCCTAGACAAACGATAGATAAGAAAAGAAGTGAATGAGCGAGAGGCTAAACAATTAAATGTGAATGTTAAATTCCTTTCGTGAAAGACAATTGATTGGGGTGAATTGTTGTAAAATATCAGAAGAGAACAAATAGCTCAGTTATAGCTTATGATAAAATAACATGATCATGATATGATAAAATAATATGATTATTAAGGATAATTGTACACAGATGGTAAGAAATAACAAGAGTCCGAAACAGCTCAAGAGATACGATTTAATTTGAAAAAAATTATAACTCTGTAAAAAAGGGTTTCGGAAATTAGGTTGGTTCGATTTGTTGACATATGTCTAAATTCAAAATTTATAGAATTTTGGATTTCCTTTGGATTTCTATTTCGCACCACCATGCACCTGTAATTTCAACCTCCATTAGGGTAGATTATATTTTAATATACTTGTCATGCTACGTTCAAAATATTATTCAATATATTAATCTTATTCTGATTGCTACTTCGTATTTGGGACTTGATTTTGTATCCTAATCACTGTTTTCTGCTCTCATTGACTCACCTTCGGATTCGGTAATTCACCACTCTGCAACGAAGCCATGTAGCATCGTAGGCGGAACTGCTCACATTGCAAACGCTCTAAATTCTCTTCCCATTGGTGAATTTGATTTTGAATAGTCATTCGAGTATCTTGATCAGTCACTACGGATTGCTGTAGTTCGGCCATGTGTTTCAGCTTGTGATCCTGCAATAAAGAGAAGAAAACAAGTAAAATGATTGTTTATAGTAAAAGGATATAAACGGGTTTGATGTTTCGAGTTCATTATTACTCAATTCGGGATGAAATTAGATGAGAGAAGCTCGAATTTTGTTTGTACCAGACGTGAAACACGTAACTTTAATGTAGTTAAAAAAGCTGGTATTAATCTGAAGGAACTTTCCATCTAAACACTTATATTCACGGGGAAAGGAAAGTAATTCGCCAAATTCTTGCTTCATTCAACACTCTTAAGAACTCCGATTTAGAGTATCGCAGCCTTAATTTTAAATCCAAAATACTATAAAGACTGTATCTCGTCTGCCTCATGTCGAATATTTATCAATCCGACGTCGTGGACAATAGAAAAACAATCATTCGGCTTATTACGAGTATCTGCAATAGCTGTCGTTATTGTTTCGTTTCATTTTTTATCGTTATTTTGTCTTATTAGGACTCAATTTATCTTTTTGTTTGACTTGTTTTGGCTTCTGCCGGTGTTTGCCGAGATTGCTATTTGTTGCTTTCGATGTTCAAGCTGGGTGATTGTTTCTATTTTCTTTGTGAACTTCGGAAACCCTTTATACAGAGACTTAACAGTTTTAAATTAGAGCAGGAAAAATAGAAATCAAACTGCTTTTCTCGATCTTCATAAGAGCTCATGTAATTTTGATAGTTGAGAACACGATGTTAAACCCTGCTGTTCAGTCTGTGTTTAAATCTTTAGCCAAAAAATATTTCAAATTTATTGTCTACGATGCGAGCGAGAGAGAGAGAGAGGACAGAGACAGATAGAGAGGGAATATGCAGAAAGGAAAAACGGTAGAGAGCAAAAGCAATAAAAGATCAAAATCTTTAAATCATAGCTCATAACACTGTCGCGGATGGTTATTATTTTAGTTTTACTTTGAAATGAAAAACGAGAAAATCAGTAAATCTGGAATTACTTTTAAGGCAGTCGAACAATCGTTTGTTACCTTTAGTAATAAAATATACTGCAATGAATAGAAGTAAAAATATAGGTAGCCCATATGACGAGGTGGTGTTGGTTGACGGTGGTGTTAGAGTGAGGCAGATAGAGAGGCATCGCTACCTTAGTTTTTGATCATTTTTGTTATCACGATCGTAATTGTTTTAGCATGTGTTTATATTCGAGTACGCTTTTGTGTTTTTGTTAAAAAAGTTCTGATTTTTGTTTTTGTTGTTGTTGCCCTTATTATTTCGAAATCTTTTGTTTGCATCCTCGTTTTCTTTGCCACCAACGATATTTTAATAATGTTCTAAGATTGAATTTTTCGCTTTTTTGTTTTATTCTACAATTTCTATTCAATGTTTTGCCTTTTTGCGAATTCTGCCATTTTTGTTTTCTGTTTTTTTTTCTTGCATCTAAAAAAACGTGTGAAAGAAATTGTCAGGTGGTGCTGTTGCTGCTGTTGTTGCTGCTTATCTGCAACATCTCAATACATTCATCGTATGTTTTGTGCGTGATATATATATATTTTCTTCCACGATATGCTTTTAAATGCCACAAAAGCTTTTGGGCTTATTCCTTCCTTTATTTTCTTCCCTCATCGCACTTCCTTTTTTTGGTTTCTTCCCTTTCTTTTTTTGCCTCTATTCTGCGCAATGTTTTATATAATATTTTTTATATTTATTACTTTTTGTGAAATTAAAAGAGTTTTCAGCACCTCGACAAAGCTGACGACCTGCGTATACATTATTTTTTCTCTTCTTCTTTTTTCATGTTTTGTTCATTCGTCGTTGCAAATTTATATTTTCGTATTCTTATAACGTGAATTCGAGTGTACAAATATTTGAGAGGATTTGTGTACGTGTGTGTGTGTGAGCATAAATAAGTTTGTTGGTGGCGTCTATGCACGTTTGTCTGTACATGCAAAAGTATTTGTAGAATGACCCAAATCCGAAAGCTTCAGTATGCAAAACCATACCCACCACCCGCGTCATGAAAGCAATGGAGCACGCTATAGCTTGCTCGCTCCCTCTCTCTGTCCTCACTTCGGTTCTTTATTTTAAATGTTTTTTGAGCAGTAACGAAGTATGTTACATTTTTTATGGTAAAACAAATGGACACACACACATACACGAAATAGCACACCCAGTGGTGCATTTTCACATAGCCCTCACTATACGTTCATTCACTCTATTATTTTCTCTCCTTTTCCTTTTTTTCAAACAGCGAAATTAAAGAAATCTACTGAACTATTCATAAACATTAATTTTTTAGGAAAAAATATGGATAATTTGTTTCTCAGTTTATTGAAATTTTTAATTTAATAGAACCTCGCTTAAATTACAAGCAAAAATCAATTAAATTTTGATAACTTTAAAAATGTTATAAGGCAAACAAAGAGATGAAAAGAGGGATGTAATGGGAAGGAATAAGGAAAGAGATACCAATGACATAAATGAACTCATTAAAACAATTATAAAAGCGTTCTACAAAATACCAAAAGAGTTATTAAATCACCAACAAGTCATAATATATTAGTAAGAAATTCACCAGATCACAAAAAGACGGTGGGAGCAAAAGTTCTTAAAAATATTTTGGAAAAGTCCAATTGTTATAATGAAGCCTATAAATCATAGGAAACCAAGCAAACTACTAGAAAGCCTCAGGGACCTGGAAAGCTCATTATGGAACTCAGCGATGTCCACAGGGATTGTAAGAAGGGAAAGTCGGGAAAACAAAAACATTCACAAGAATATTCCAAAGAATATCGAAAAGATCATCCTGACAATCAATGGGTTAATTTTCAACTGGTGTCAAACGGGGAGGTGAATAGCTTAAGAATATATCGTAATAGGCAGCATTTTCACAAAGCAAAAAAATTACTGCCCCAGATTTAAAAACAAAACTGTTTAAATTGCATTCAAATCAAAGAAATTTAAAGTAAACGAAATGAATAAAAATAAGGCAGAAAAAAATGAACGGAATCAATTCATCACAAAACAATGCAAAAACAACAATAGACAATAGAGTTCCGATTTGATTAAACAGGACGAAAGAAGCGGAGAAGCATAATAGCAATTGAATTCATTCAATCGTCAATATTTAATGAAAACTTATAAGAGAGCTGACAAACTGAACTGAATAAGCACCGACAAACCGATAGAGCCTTTAAGTAATGGGCGTGGTACTGACCCCACAACGCCCGGTTTGTCTATATTCCTTGAATTTGACAAACTCGAATGTAATGTCTTCCATCCTGAGTCAGGATACTTTTTTATACCGGTCCGTTAATGTTTTCCTTAATTCGTTACAAACAGAGAAACGAACTGAACATATCTTTCGGGTGTAGGGTATAAAAAATGAAAGGAATAAATAGAGCAAATAGACTAACAAATCAGTTTCCAGTTTGCTCAGAATTGAATAGCTCGTCAGATCTCTTGAATTGACGAGTTTCTCTCTTTCTGTTGTTGCTTTCGTTATTTTTTGTTGTTATTGTTTTTCTTTAGTACAACAACAAGAATAACAATTTCAGTGACCAACAACAGACAGCAATTAACCCTGATTTTAGACATTGTCTGTCAGTCACTCCGAAGTTGACAGCATTGCTGCCAACTGTCATGATTGCTCGGTTACTTAGGAGACAGTTAAATTTTAGATGGTGTATGTGAGTGTGTGTGTGACACATCATTTGTACCCCCGAAGGATCAGCTCTTTCTGTAACCACTATAACAAAATATTTTACTGATTTGTTGAATTCAGTTCTTGATTGTTGAGCAATTCATTGATTAATTGATAAATTGGCTGATTAAGTTATTTCAGGAATTCAAAAATACATCCAATACTGCATCGCAAATGAAATAATTCCGTCAAGTTTCTTCAATGAATGCTTTCGCATTCCCTCCTTCCCCCTCTCTCTCTCTATCGTTGTTTTCTGAATGTCTCTATTCTCTCTGCCCTCTCTGACTTCCTCTATACAACCGTGTGAATACTTCATTATACGCTTGCTGGTTTCATAGTTGCCTCTCTCCTTCTTTACCTTCCTGTGATTTCCTCCCTTTTCCTTTGTGTTTTCTTTTTGACTTTCAGTTTACTACTCGCCCTCAAACGTCTGTAGTTTAAAAACAACGAACAAATGGCGTCCCAACAGAATATTCGTGGCAGTAGCTAACGGTTTATTTATGCGGTTCGTTGGCATTACATCGTGGTTCATGGTGGCTCCCTTCCCATGCCCTTCCAACTTTCTGGTAACATTAAAATCCAGCCTGTACGGTTGGTGGTATTTTCACTCATGCGTCACCAGCTTGCCTACCTTACTTCGGTCGTTTATGTTTTCCTTCCCCATATACTTTTTTCTAGTCTTCATTCCTTCCCGCCTTTCCTTTTAAGAACTGGACATGCATCCGATGCTGCCCAAAGGACGACACATACAAATATCACATTAAACGAGTTGACGACTGATGAGAATTTAATCATTGTCGCCTCGTTGGTATGCGCCTTTCAGCGGTGCCTTCAGCCAACTGTGCGCTTGCATACGCACACCTATCTATACGACCATACATACATACGACGATACCAGATCGGCTTTGGTTGGTTTGTATGTGTGGCCTTGTAGTATGATGGAGACGGTGAGAGGAAGAGAGAGACCGAGAGTGAAGAAGACAGACTGCCAATGGTATTTTACGCTTCCAAAAGCTACGGCCATCAAACCTCTCCAACATTCAGCACTGATACTCTGTGGAAGAAGAGCTGTTGCTTTTTTATGTATTGTTGTTTACACAACGGCTGACAATGATTACGTTGGTCACGTTGGCACGAGCTGAGTTTGAATATTTGGTGATATAAATAGAATGAAGCGATGGACAGAAAAGGAGGAGGGGATGAGATGACAGAAAAATTGGCAGATTGTGCTTGACAACGGCGGTCATTCATTCACAAAAATCAGTTTCGTTGTCGAATTTCTATTGATTTTGTTGATCTATTTTCAACAGAAGTTTCGCAAAGCGAAAAATCATAAAGTCAAGTGGACACACTTTGAAAGCTAAATTCGAACGCTGTGCCAAATTGAAGTCAGTAAATAATTTTCAAAAATATTTTACCAAAACCAATGCAAACCCCTAACGGCCAACAATCGATTGAATATTGGCAACAAAATATCTCGATAGAAATATTAAAGGGCTATACCAGAATAATAGAGTAAAACAAGTAAAATTCCTGTCATTAATACTTTTTAAATCGCGTCACCTTAAAACTCACCAATCTCCTTTAAACCACATCCTGTTAAAAAGTCACTGAAAAAACTATGGAAAATGACTCTGGTCATTGTACAATCCTTTATGGACGCACAGGACCGGTATTAATACAACTTACGTTTTAATTTACGTTTACTTTTATTACTAGATTTACTGAGCACGATAAGAGAGAAGGAAGGGGCAGAAGCAATCTATCAAGCGACTCGTTGCGCTTTGAATAACTCTGTCAAAGTACCCAATAGTGTTCATACGAAAAACCCATATAGTACTAAAAAGTCATAAAATAGGGGTGGGTTTGTAGTAAAAAATGTCACCTAACCAACTCTATCCCCCGTCAGTACAATGAATTCAAGCAAAGTCAACAACAATTGTAAATGGCGTTGGAAAATCTCTAAAAAATGTGGAATTGAAAAAAAATCAAGGATTTTTAGTAAAATTTTAGAAAAATTCAAAGTGAAAGAAATACGAGATAAATTCCCGCAATGAATTAACGAATTCGCTAATCTTATACTTTTTGTTTTCCTTTTCGAGTTTAATTTTGGAAATATTTATGTCGAAATTCTTTTGTCGTGAAGAGCTAAAATCAGAGATAAGGAGATAAATGTTGGAAACACCTTGCACGCCTTCGATATATTTCTATACAATTTCCGCTAAATGTGAACAATAGTGGTGAGTTTAATTTGAAAAAAATTAATGGGGCAATACGGAGATGGACAGCACCCCAGAATCTATATGAAATATATAATTCCTAAAAGCTTACCAAAACTTACAGATATGCTTAACTAATTTTTAATATCAAGCTTCGTTTTATAGCAGTGAAGTCATTCGTAGTTCGGTTTTTGGTTTTGTTATAACAAAATAAGTTCTAACTACAATTATCTTCAGTAAATTAGTACACATTGTGTACATGAATTCAATAGACCATAAAAATGGCTATTATAACGAATTTTTAATTTACACCAACGAGTGTCCTATCTCTTTGCCTCTTGTAGGAATAGATGACACACACACGGTGTCAAGTATGGCGTTGTACTCATTTGCAACCGCACAGCAGCAAACAAGCACAGCAAGAAGCGGAACATTCAAAATGGCTATTGCAACGAACTTCGAATTTACATCAACGAGTGTCTATCTCTGATTTGTGGTTGTTCTTATAACGGAAGATCAGCGCCGATATTGACTGACAGTGGCATAGGGAGAGGGAGAGGAAATTAGATTCATCCGCGTAACTCTGAAAATAAAGACAATTTGAAAAGAAATTCGTGGTTACGTCGTTGCGAGTTGCGAGTAAAAAGATCTGTGTATGACAAAATCAAATTCTCGGTACTCGTTACTTTTGCAATTTTTTTAAAAAAGAAATAAATATCTTTGCGTCGGTTGCCCTCGGTGTTTCTTTATCTAAAAAGGCAACATATTGCGTAACAGAAGTATTCTGATTATCCTTACTGCGGCACAAGTCGGCCCCTGCTCCCCCTCTTCCTCTTTTAGCATATATGCGTGTTTACTTCTGAGATCTATTTTTTTAACTTTATATTCGCTTAATATTTCTGTTTTTTGTGGGCTTTTTTGTAAAGTTTTTTTAAAAGACAAAACTATCAAATAGTAAAGATAAGTGAGACAAGGAAATATAGAAAGAAGGAATGAAAGGGAAAAAGAGATGATATGTTGAATTTGCACTGGTTTTCACGCTCTAATTATTTTAGCTTTAGCAAAGCGTGTATATTTTTTCAGTTGAATGCGACTACGTACAATCCATCACATACATGTACGAAGTCTGTATGTGTATTTTTTTATACATTATGTTAGGCGGGTATTCTTTACTGCGTATTTCCTCATTTTCTTCTCTTTTAATTCTTTTAACGAAACAGATGACATTTCTCATTATTCAAAGTAGACACGAGTGACTTCTTCAATGAGAAATAACAAAAGAAGACGAAGACGAAGGGGAGTATAGGAAGAGATCAAGTGAGGCTCGGTACGGGAAGATGTAGTAGCATAAAGTAAATTGTACTGAAATATAAATGTAAAGATATTAATGAAAAAGTAGCAATCGGTCAGTCATTCATCTATTCAGTCAATTTACAGAAAATTTGCTTGTTGTCCTTTTTATATCCTGCTGCCGAAGGGCGTATTAACTTTGTTCTTCCGCTTGTTACGCATTGAAGGAGGCGTGGTAGATATAAACAATTATGTCTTTGGTCTTTGGTATTTGGTGGTGATATAAATAAGTTATAATTTTATATCATAGGCGTAGGGCATTGGTTAGGCAGAAGTTAGCGTTCTTACACATTTTAAGATCAATCCACCCATAAACCACAATACTCAGCACCTTATTTTTGGCCTCCCGTTATTGCACCCGGTTGATTTTCGCATCCGTATCGAACCTCTCATTTCTCATTCTTATCTTTTGTTTTTATTTCCTAAATCTCTTTAACTTCAGTCAATTGTAACTTAAGCGCTTCTTAAAGAGTACAAGACGCGATTCTAAGACTGTTGACCGCCGATACAGTACAAAAAAAAAAACTTCATACCCGCATTCATTTTTCTGGTTTTAATTAAATAGTCTTGAATTATACCCATTTTTTCGCAGCAGTTTGAACCATTTATACCCATTTGTTTCCTCCTCCACATCCAGAAAGTGGAGGAAGAAAATTAAAAGTAAGCTCTAGAATTTATTTCAGAGATTTGTTTAACCTCTGTCAAAGCTCGCATCATTTTCGGTTTAGATCTGCATGACCAACTTTCATGAGCGTTTATAACATACACACATACCCACAGTTTGCCTTCTGAGCAAGTTTTGCATACTCGGTATTTGTGTTGGGTTCTTGTGTGCTTTTGCGAATGTGTACGTATGTGTATGTATGTGTGTGTGCGTGTTTACTTCTAACAAATTAAATTGAAATAAAGACACCACCGGACTGAGAGGATTGATGGATAGAAAGGCGGATGAATGTGATTGTGGTGGATGCTGGTTCAGTAGCCGTTTGCTTATTTTGTCCTGACCGGATGCACCAAGATTGAGCATCCGGCCGCTAATATTAACTTGATACCGACAGCTGGTCTAACATGATCAGTGTATTAAAATTTGTATTTAACTTGCTTTGTGTATGTGTCTGTAACAGGTTGTAGCATGTATGGATTATTGTTTATGAGTGTGTTGAATTTGGGTATAGTGGCTAACACCAATCAAGTTAGGTCACCATCGTCTAGGAATATGTGTATTGCTTACATATAACGGTCTTCAAAGATATCAAAAGAAGTGGTTTGTTTGTATTCGTTTATATCTGCTATAAACATTAGTTGATACGAACGGCAACAATAGTTACTTGCGTTAATATTGTCCAGAATACCGAGAGATTGAATGTCAGGACATAACGAAGTTTTTTAGTCGAGAGTAAGTTTAAGAATGTGTTCATAATTTCCAGTTGTAATTAAAGTCGAAGAGATTTATTTATATATTTTTTGTAAGGACAAGAACCACGTAGAAGTGAGGTCTCTATCGAGTTGAGAATGGTTTACAATATTTCTAAAATTGGTAGAATAGACAAGGGATGAAATTTTAAGAGTTATTTTATCTTGAGCATAAAGGTGTTGAGCTCCAAAGGTGTTTTATTTAGATAACTCCTGACCGAAAATTCATTTAACTTCAAACATTCGCAATCAAACCATTTCAATAAATGAAACAAAATTATTTCTTTATTATTTCTTGTAATTCTGATTACGTCCCTTTGTCATCGTTAAATTAATATGCAAATGTATTCATTAATTCATTCGTTTATTCATGCTCACACAATTTTGATAGAGTAAAGTAATTGAGAGAGTAGATGAAAAAGGTCCATCAAATCTCTTTCACGTGATGCTACAATTAGACGTGGTAGTGAAGAAGCTGCAGCAGCGTCTACCAATGCCTCGACAACACATTTGTTGCACCTCAAACCCGATCTTACAGTGGCAACCGGCAGCAAGGAGAAATTCAATAAAAAGCATATGTAGCGAGCATAAAGTGTCATTAAAATAGAATCTTATTTGGCAGCAGTTACGCTTCCTTTCTCTCTTATGGTTCCTTTCTCTCGCAAAATGTTGTTGGCTGGAGAAAATAAAGTTGCGTGTCGTTACCAACAACATATATAGAGTTTATAAAGAAGAGAGCATAATTTTTACAGTTCTAATGAAAAATAACCAACATGTTTGTTCACAACGGATATGTTTAATAAGCGAAATGACGATTGTTGACGAACAAACGAACATTTTATTTGGAACTGCAGAAAACATGCTCTCTTCCTTATAACGTCTATATATACTATACTGAAGTTGAAAACAATACACAATATGTCTGGTATTTACAATAATATGTGGCAAGATTTTGTGAAAGCGTAGGAGTTGCTGCCAAATAATGCTGTCTATTTTTACTGACGCTGCCGGCAGTATGCTCGTTCCATTTGCATTTCACTGAATTGCTCGTTGCTGTCGGCTGCCTATGCTAGATTGTGTCCGGGGCGTTAGGAGGGGGCGTTGGTTAGACGTCAGCGAATCTATTCAATTGTTCGTTTCACGGAAATCCCTTGAAATTTGAGTTCATTTTCTTGGCGTTTAATAAATTATTTTTATTGCTCGCACAAAATAAAACAAAATACAAATACAAAAACAAAAAACGATAAAAGTCATCCGGAAAGTGCTTTGGAACTTAAGAATATTAAGGCAGCAATGAATGAAGCCTGTTTAAAAAATAGACCAAATGGAAGACTACGAGAGAAGACCAACAAATGATTTCAGGTCTAAAATTCAGCCATGATGAGAAAATGGAAGGGGATGGTAAAATCGGTCAAATACACTGCAGTTAGACAAACAGGAGAATTCAGGATGGACGCTGTCAGATTGGTAGCCAGACTGACAGAATGACAGACAGGTTGAGAGGCAGGTAGATATAAATTGTTTGGCTAGTCGTTCGTAGGAACATTCTGTTAGCCCTCTGTTAGCCAACTCTAACAGAGATAGTAAAGAGGGAGGCGGAGATGGAGGGTGTCAGAACTTTGTAAAATTGATATAGATTCGTTAAAGTTATGTTAGCTTTAATAAATTTTGCTCGAATTCTATATGAAACAAGATAAAGATCAAATACATATAAAATTAAGAGAAAGAAAACTTAAAATAAGTTTCTAACTTCATTCCTAACTTTTTTCAGTTTTAAATAATTTCATTTGAATTCAGCCAGTTTCAAAGAAAGGTGAAAGCAAATAAATATTCAAAAGAATAAAAGGATCGAGGTTAATAAACCCGCGTTGATTTTTTATAAAAAATTTTCAATTTGAGTTAATTTCGTTTATTTTAAATTTCTGCTTGGTTTATGTTTCTGTTGTCTTTGTCGTTTCTTTTTTTTTTGAAATGATTTAGTGTTTTCTCCTCTAATGAGAGGGGAAAAAAGATTTGAAAAGATTTACGGCATGCTCTGACTAAAAGCCCAAAAAACTTGTGGGGGGGGGGAAGGTAAATTTTTAATTATATGATTTTAGTGAACTTTTGGTCTTCCTTGTGATTTTACACACCCCAGATTTCTCCCAGCCTCCCTATTTCTCTCTCTTTTTCCGCTCTCTTCTATGGCGTTTGAGTGTAGTATTTGCGATATAGAAACTAAAGCGAAAAGAAGGCAAACAGACTGCCAGACTAATCAACTACGTAAATAACTGACTGATTGACGGGTTGACTGGCTGAGTGACTAGACTGAGTGGGTTTTAGAATTGCAACGGAATTAATTGTTTAGAAAATAAATTATATTTAGAACAAACATTCAGAAGTTATAAAGTAAAACCACGCATAAATACAAGCATATGCACACACATACATACTCAACACATTTTATGTCGCCAAAACCATCAAAGTTTATTCAACTTTTCTGCCACAAATATGAAAATTATTCTGCGAATATTTTTTAGAAAAACCTAAAGTTTGCAAATAATTTTAAAATTTAAATATTGAAATATATTGATTCAAAGGTGAGCGGTTTCTCTCATTTCGAGAAATCTGGTGATAACTCACGTAAATGCCAATCAATGAAGGGTTTATACCCTTTTCCTACCGAAGTCAGTTTAGTTATTTTTCGAGCAACATTAGACAAACTTCGTCATTTATTAAAGTCTGTTTAATACAGGCGAACCTAGAGGCAATATTTATGAGCGGGCGTGATAACATAAATTTTTATTTATTACACTTTTTGATATCCCTTGATTCCTTATTTCTGCAGAGGCAGAACAGCAGCTCAACAGCTTAATAGAGTTATTACATAGCAGAGGAATAACAGTAAAAAGTTGCAATATGAGTCGGAATAATATGTCTATTGACGACAACAAAGAACAAAATGCGCAGACCCTAGAATTGTCTGTTTGGCAGAGAGCTACGAATTTACTGAATGAAGGAACGAATAGACAATGACCAAACTGGACTGCATTGGCACGAATTGTGGGGCTAGGATGTCGCCTTCGTAGCGACTAGCCGATAAGTATCTCCACCAACAGTCTCCTGACTATTCCTAACTACATTTCGTCGTCCTTATCATTTAGTCGGTACGTGGTAGTGCGCTCTTTCCTACAGTAAATCGCGGAGTAATTAGCGAGCACAAAACAACGTCAACAGCGGGAAAAACGACAACAACAACAAATATAACAATAACAACAACCATAGACTGACGAAATAAACCATAACTTCAAGTCTCGGTTGGGCATTTCGAGCAGAGTTGGAAATTCCGTTTTATTCGTTTTTATTTGCCTCCGTTTTCCTCTTTTTGTCTTATATAATTCTCATTTCCTTTTTTCGAATTTTAGCGGAAACAAAATTAAACAATATTATCAGATCAAAAAGGCACTAGAGCAATATTTAAACGTGACCGGAGAAAAATTTGCATTGAATTCGAATTCAATCCCTATCCATTTTTTATTCAAAAAGTAGTTTACTTTAAAAAAGTTAACGAATTTCATTCTTGAGGTACAATCAGTTTTCCAATAGGTTGAGGTTTTTTGAGATTTTGTTAGGATTTTCTGTTATCCTTTGTTAAAATACTTGTCGGAAAAAAAGCTTTTGGGGATATGACATATTCAGTGTGTATATTTTTTCAGCTCTTCTGTTGGGGAACGTATATTGACAGTAAAGATGGTTCATCACTGGATTGTCTCCAAACCGAATTTGACTAGGGATGCATCAGGGACTGCATCCTGGTCAAAATTATCATTTTATTATCGTAACTTTTTCCATTGTAAGATAGCTATTTCTTAATGTTTTTGGTGAAATATTCTAGTAAAGTGATTGTGTGAGAAAAGGTACACCACGACGTATGAATAATAAACGTATGATTAACAGACATGAAATTGAATTAACTTTAAAATATTATATTCAGCTCATTAAATTTATAATACTGACTTGGTGGGTGTTTTCATTTGCTTTCCCTTTTAATTTTTATTGCTCCTACAGATTACGTGATATTTGTTATATGTTTGCCTTAGTAGAAATGTGGTTTTGTGTGTATATGTATTATCATTATGTATGATAGTATTTTTATTCTGCAACTTCTGAATCACGTTCAAATCAACTATATTCCAGAAGAAAGCCATAGTCGTCAGCAACTAAAAATGTCACCAACACAGAACTTTGCGAGATTGTTGTATTAATTGTCGTTGTTGTTACTGTCTACTGGCGTGTTTGTTAGTATAGCTGTTGCGTGTTTTAATACTTTGTATTTATTGTTGTTGTTGCTGTTATTATAAGTTTTTTCTGGCTTTGCTGTCGGTTACAAAAGCCTTACAGCATGTGCTTCATGATTCTGGAGTGACAGCTGGCTTTTGATGTGATTGAAAGAAGGCTTGGTGACGGGGGTGGGGGGTTACAATGAAAAGAACGGATAGCGTGAAGGGACAGTCAGAAATTACTCTTACTGTTGCAATTGATTCTGTTGTTTGGGGCAGAGCAATTGAAATTATAGAAATGAGTGGAAGAGGTATGAAAGGGAGGAAGATAAATGGTTCTCAGAAAATCAGTTCTCAGAAAACGATTTTCACTTTGTAAACATAATTTTCAAATGGTTTTATAGATTTTCCAATTTTGAGGAATATCTCTGAATAATACAATTGTATGTACACATTTTTCCGAGTACTTACCGATTCAATGGCCTTTTCTAGACGAAATATTTCCTCCTGTAGAAGATGCAAAGTTCCAGTTTTTCCGCGATGACGAGCAAATGCAGCTGCACATGCGCTATGAATGCTATTGACCCAATTCTCCAGTTCAACCTGTCAGCGAGAAAGAAGAGAGAAAAAGAGAAGAAAATTAGAGAGAAAGAAATATGAGACTATAATACTACGGAGCGTGTTACATAGGTGTAAAAAAAAGTGAAATATAAAGTGCATTATTTATCTAAAATGTAAATTGTTTGGCTTGTTGCATGAAACAAACAAATCAATCAAATGGATCAAATGGGTATCATAGAAAATGTCCTGATTATTATATTCAAAGGTTTGGTTCTGAAACAGTTGTCATTCATTCATTCATTCATTCATTCATTAACTCAGCCTTCTCATTACTATTGCCACTAGTCATCCACATTGTCCACCAAGAAAAAAACGTGGATAGATGGGCGGGAAGGGGCGCCCCACGTATTCTCCTTTTCAAATGTCACCGCCCGTCCCTCCGGCTAAGATATCGACAAGTACAACGAGGAAGGGCACTCTTTGCCATAGGCTAGCTTACGTCGTGATGAGCAAAGAATAAAGCCGATGCGTTTTTATCTTCAAGAGAAACGTAAAAAATGGTGCAGAGACAAAAGCGGAAGGACGCCAAGGTCGGTGTAAATTGATGTCGGTTTAATGTCGGTATAAAGTCGTTAGATTGGATGAAATGGCTGCAATCGTTGATTGTCAATTTGGTGCTAAATCGATTTAAAATTTAGTCCATAATTTGTTTGACATTTTGGTCGGTAATTTGGTCCCCGATTTTGTTTAATCGATTGTTGCTTAATCAATAAGACTAATTTAATTTTTGCCCATTCTGTGGCCGCCAGTTTTACCGATTGCCCAAGCCGCGACTTGGTTTACAGATCGGTGACTGAGTCACTTTCATCAGGGCAAGTTGGTCGGCCTTTCCAACTATCTACTACTACTATTTACTACTAGTGGGTGGGTCTCATTTCACCAAATGGTTTGTAAATATCTTCGTGGTTGGTTGGTAGCAATGTTGGTCAAGGAGATGCTTCCGGTAATACACAGCTTTATTCACATACGAACGGTTAAAGTGAAAAGAACGCCGTGTTGTGCAGTCTAGCATATGCTGCGGGCAATGAACCGCTCGCTTTTGTTGTTGTTAATTTTCTCGCAAATTATCTTTTGAATGGCGAACGGTATGATTCGCATTCCGGAGAACCTCGCAGCAATTGCATTACAAGGACGTGTGTGTGGACTGTTTTATACGATGCAAAAATTTTCGTCCTCTTTCAATGGATTTGTCTTAGCATTTTGGGTTGTTGTTGTTGTTGTTGATTTTTGTTCTTTTCATTCATTCTGTCTTTCTAAAAGCAAGAAAGAATGAAATTCAATGCAGCTCTAGTTGCATTCATTTATTCATTTCTTCATTTATTGTTGCCGCTGATGATGTTTTTGTTTCTGAGTTTATCGTTGTTGTTTTGTTGTTGTTTTTGCTTTTGTTGTGTCTATAAAAAAGTCGTCTTGCCTTGACATAAATAATTTGCTGCATGGTAGAATGATCGAAAAGTTAGAAAGATAAATTTTTGGAAACAATGGTCGATGCTGAAGGCTCTAAGGTTGGCGGCACAATTAAAATGAATGCACGGATGAAGGAATGAACGTATAGAAGGATGAACGGATGATCGAGTGTGCGGACACTCAGAGAGAAATTCAGTCAGGAAACTTAAGAAATTTAAATTTTAAATAACGCTAAGGTCACAAATCTTCTTTAATTTTGACTTTTGAAAATATAAATAAATCATACTTTGTTGTCGCCTCTTGTTTTTCTTTTGTTGTTTCTTTCGTAAAAAATCTTTTGTATGATGAATGAATTGAATGAAGACGATGAATCTATATTTATAGTTGAAATGGGTAAAACATCATTCACCTGCGGGGGTGGAAATATAATCAATCTATGATAATTGCTTGGAGAGAAAGAAAGTTTAAAAAGTACTTTGCGTTAAAAATAAAATAAACGGGGATGAAACAGCTGCTATCTCACAAGAAGGGATGCTTTCGCAGGCAAGACGTGACAGAATGGATAAAGTTTAATCAAATAATGTATAATAAAAATTAAGCACAAGACGAACTAGTCTAGTGGCTAGGATTAGGGAGAGATCAGATCGAAGTATTTCCAGATATGTTCATTCAATTAAGGGTGCTCGAGATAAAAAATAATGAGGGTTAGGGTGATTTAATTGGATCAAGATTAAGATCGAGGGGATGTTAGGTAAAGAAAGTTCGATAGAAAGAGGATCAATATTAATATCGATCAAGATTAATATCTGGAAATACTAAAAAATCCAAGACCCAGAGGGATCAAGGTCAAGGAGGAGCCATCCTAAGAGTGGGTAGGAAAGGTTATATTCAAATAAATTTCAGACGTTTCGTTTCACCACCAAGCCATAACGTCACAAAGATAAAACGAATAAATCTTTATCAAATTAAGCAAACGATGTTTAAAAATTCATTTTTAAATGATTTTATACCCATGTGTGTGTTTGCATGAGTAGCGTGTGCGCGGTTATGGGTGCGTTATTTTCGATCATTTCCATCAGGATCTCGAAAAAATTGCTCTACGAATTTATGCAAATTGCTTCGAATCGAATTGTATAGAATCCTTTCTCCGCCCCGAGAGAAAAATTTGTCCTGTCAAATTGTGTACGTAAAGACGTACGTACGTTGTTGTTTAACGTATCGTATCTTTTAGTTTTTGCTTAGGTTTCAAATAAAAGTAAAAAGTGCCCAATTTGGTTACATTTTTATTAGCGATGTTGCCACCGTCGATGCTGCTGATGACATCGATACAACGATGAAATATTTCCAAGTGTTAATAAAAGTATGTATGCATTTTTCAATTTTGATAACGATTTTAGCTTTTCCGTAAACGTACCGAGCGGAATGTTTGAGAGTTGTTGGGAGAGGATAGTTGAAGAGAGGAGAAAGAAAAGGAATTTTCTTTATCGCTCACTCACCTGGCAGGGCGCCTGGAAAAGGTATGCATCACCAAATGCGGTGCTCAAGCAGAAAATGTACTCGCGCTTCGGATGCTCCGGTATCGGTTGCATAATCGCACCGTCAACAATGATTAAATGCTTCGGTGCTGCTTCGACGCTGCGGCCCTCGCGCGAATCGCACGGATAGAAGAGCAGTGTGGTGCCCTTCAGACACACCCAATAGCCCTTCCAGCCACGTTTGCGTGCCAGTTCGATTTGATGTTTTTTGCGAAGTAACCATTTTTTCACCGACAGGAAACTGCAAAACAGAAATAAAAAGAAGGCAATAGAAAAGTGATAAAAATAGCAAGTACGACGAATTGAACGATGGAAATTATTAAGGTGAAATTTGAAATATTTGAATGGTCTTATAAAACGAACAATAATGGTGGATTAAAAAGGGAGTATAATCGTCATCTCCTGATGCTTTGACTTATAATATCAAAAACTCAATATGCCCGAGATAGACAGAATTACGAGTGACAATACCAGACGAAATATTCATAAAAAACCGAACAATGTTTAATTAAAATATTTAATTGAAAAAATAAACAAATGTCGTTAAAACACTTTTAAGGAAAAGGAAAAACTTCCTTTACAGTTGAAAGCATAAAATCTTAGGAAGAAACCTGAAGGAAAGGAAGACAGGAAGCTAGAAAGTAAGAAGGAGAAGAGGTGCTTACTTACCCTGCTTTACGGACAGCACCAGTACAATTAAATGATGATGCCGATGTACCAGTAGCCTTTGTCTTATATGGTGACGCCATGACACTTTCGCCATCATCTTCATCAGAAACGGCGGTAGTCAAGCTCATTCGATCATCATCAGATATCTAGAAAATTGGAATGAATAAGAAAAAAGATAAATAAGAATACAAATTATTAATAAATAAATAAATAACACTATAATAAAGACATATTACAGTAATTGAAAGTAATGCATTGGAAGAGTATTCGAAATTAATTTCAAATACAATAAATTATTGTCGAATATTTAATACATTTTAATATAAATTTTTATCTGTAATTTATTTATCCGTTTGTTTTTAAATTGTTCAAGATCTTAAATCTGTAATCGCTATTTTCAAAGTAATGGGTTTCAAAACAACTAATCATGATGTTATATTTTATTATATGTTAATAAATATGTACCATAGCTATTTCGATACGTTCCCCCTACCAAAGAATAAAATCTCCGTCTACTTTCATCTTCTCCTTCTCGTATTAATCGTCGTTGAATCATGATAATACGGGTCCAAAAAATGTTTGACTTTCTTTAAAAATCGAAGTAATTCGAACAATGAAGAAAACTGAATTGAAAAGAATGAGGAAAGTAAGTAGAAGGAGATAATGTCGGTACCCAAGAAGAATAGAAAATGTATGGCAGAATTGAAATGACTACGAAAATTAGCGAACCTCAACAGAATAAAACAGATTGTCATTATGATGTAAATAGTTCTCGTTGAAACTGATAAGGATTAGTTGAATATATGAATAAATAAGAAGAATAAAGAAGCGAGCAAGTATATAGAGCCATTAACCATGAAAAAATATGTCAAAATAAATTGTTCAACAACTAATTTTCGTATATCTGCGACGCCACAACTAGTAAAGACGGTGTGATTATGCTTGTGGATAAAAATATGTTAATGTTATCCATTAATGAACTTTTTCAGCGATAGAAGAAAAATAAGATAACAATGAAAATGAAAAGGAAAAGAAAAAGGAATAAGAAAAGAAAGACTTTGATTTTTTAGGCAACGAATGAGGTCATGAAATCATTTGGAGACAATCGGTTTGTTATGCTTTTGGGAGGACTTTGTCTCTGGTTGTTTCGTAATTATCTATTACTTTAATTTGATTTGGGCGACGGTCGAAAGATCATTTATTTTGCGAAAAAGAAATGTCTCTAAAAGAAATATCGTCCTCAGCTTTTTGAGTGGATTAAAATACATGTCCTAATCCACTGACTTCTATAACTCCTCGAATTCATTACTGGGGCATCGAAGAAATAAACGTCATTAACGTAAATTGTTTTAGACAATACATAAACACATAGAAAGATGCCAACGTTGCTTTAAAAGTTTGTGAAATGTGGCAAATGCAGAACTAATGAATTTGCAATTGAAAACAACAAAAAACGCGTAACAGTTAACATTTTTTGACAGATTCACTCTGGGAGAACGTTTTCGAAAAGAGTCGCCGTGCCGTCTTGAATGTGTTCAATTTAATTTTGAATTAATCTTACGTTTAAGATTAAATTCTCCATCAAAAGTTTGAAATCTTTGATTGGCATGCTACAACTTCTCAAACAACATAAATATTCTTAAAACTGCGAGAGGAGCAAAAAGAAGAAAAAATTAAATCGTAACGGGTAGAAATCAACGAAAGTCACTTACGAGTCAATTGATCGATGAAGAATCGGAGCTTGTGCAAAAGGTATAAAGCAGAAAATGTCTATTTGTGTTTCCTTTAGATTTTCCTTTAGATAGAATTTTATCTTAAATATTTTAAGGAGTCTTTGCTAACAAATAGGGTTTTGTTGGCGTCAAATGCATCTAGGTTTTAATGGAGATTCTTGTTGTAACGTAAAAGTGCTAACGTATGAAAAGACAACGGAAGTGGATGCCGATGCGCACGATGAGAAATGATGAAGAAATGGGTCACGAAAGCGGCAATTGTGGTATCCGCGTCGTGAGGATAATAAAATATTGTAAAATAAAACAGAAGGAAATGAAAAGCTACTAAATTTTGGTTAACTACAAAGTTAAGACTGTAAATGGGATCATCGGTAAGACAAATTGTTTCATATCTTGGTGATTTTATGTAACCCATTTCGAAAAGAATACTATGAGTTACTAACTCACAACATTTTAATTAAAAAATAAAAGAATTAAATACAAAAATCAGAAATAAAAACAGCTCAAAAACTCGATACGCATTCAAGGAAGTTTCTTCGAAAGTCTTAATGGGGCAAACTCTTGAAGCGTACAGTACATAATTGCATATGACGTGTGTGTGTGGGTGAAGAGAGCGTAAAGAGCAAAGTTTAATTCGTTCCAATTCAATCCGACTGGAGAATGACGGCAACAAAAGTGGAAGTGAATGAAACAGATGTACGCGCCTTCGATTTTGAGTACCTTTAAGTACATGTTTTCAAAGTTGAATTAAATAAGTTCCTTCACACTCGAACGTAATGAAACTGAAATATAGATGAGAGTGGAAGGATTCCTTTCAGGAAAAAGTTCAATGTTATCCGTTTTCATCAATATTGATTAAGTAAGGAATTGACGTGTAATGACGAAGATTGTCGATTTCGCAAACCTTCATCGAAACTTTAACTGTGTTTTGAGGTTGAGAATGATTATGAGTCTTAACCGTAATAGCATTTTATGTTAATGACATATTTTATATCTTAAGAATCTGTAATTCGAATGTTTGATTTAATTAATACAAAAATGTTTTTATGTATATCAATTTATTTATGTATATCAATCTCTATTATATAGCTGGATGATTAGAACATTGTAAAATAGATTTAAATCGTATACTGCGCACATTGAAAACTGTGTGACAATAATTCGTTCAATCGAAAAAGTTACTTTTAGTCCTGCACTTTAGACTTCATCAAGAAAATTAAATTATTAAATTCTATAACAGATTTTTGCTTATGTTTAATGAAAACATTTCCATGAGCAAATAATTATTTTTGTTTTTTCTCTATTCTTTCAAAACATTTTAAAGTTTTCGTTGTGATATTTTATTTTATGCGGTATATGTTAACTAAGTAAAAAAGTTTTGTTTTAATTTGTGGTGAACTTTTTGAGTTGCTTATGAAGTTTATGAATAATTTTTTTATGCATTTTACGGTGCGTCGCATAAACTACATAATCTCCCTTCCACTTCTTGGGGAAATTGCGTGAATCTATTTAAAATTTTTATTTATGCTGAATATTTGTATAATATATTTATACAAAAATAACTTTAGTTAATGTAAATTATATAAAAAATTCGACTAATTTTCAAATAATAATTGATATTTGTTAATTAAATATATAATAATAATATTGAGTTAATGACAAAAGTGCAAAGAAATTTATATTTATGTAAAAATGAAATTTGTATTCAAGTTAAAATGTCTGTGACATGTTAAATTTCAAATGTTTAAAGTACATTTTGAAATTAAATTAATTACAATTTTAAAAATATTTCTTTGAATAGGAAAAATTTCTGTCAGTTATAAATTTTAAAAAGTTGAAAATTTTAATCAGAACTCAAAATTAAAAAAAACCGTAATTAATGTTAAATTAAATACTAATTTAAATTAAGATTTAGTGAAGTGTTGCAAAATTATATATATTATGATGTATAGAACACCACATCACCCCACCACACTACCCCATCACACCACCCCACCACATCTCACCACAACACCTTTTTTAAAATCTAGTATGCATGCATTTTCTTATATTTTTACTTCTGCATTTTGATCGAAATTCGGTAAGGTCTGAATTGCCTGGAAATAAAGAATATTCTCTGCTTCAATTTATCTTCTATTTTCTCCTTACTTTTGTGCTTTTTCATGCTCGTGTATGTGGGTTATTGAATTTGTGTACAGTAGTAGTAGAAGTAGTAGTAGTAGTAGTAGTAGCAAAAATCTATGATTTTTTACCAAGAATCTCAACGAAAACAGAAGTGCGTTCTTGTGTTGTCCGACCCTTCTGAGCGCATGTTCCGCTCCTCTTGTAGTGCTTCTCTAGCACTAACTTCTCGTTTTTTTATGCTTTCTGTGCAAAGTATACATGCACTTAAAAATAAAGCGAATTGACTTCACATTCAGTAAAGGTTCCTCGAAAAAAGCGTTGCTCAACAAATTTCCAGCAAGAGATATGAATATTATTATGCTTTAACCAAATAACTCGTAGGTATAACAATTTTTACTTAACGACTATTAGAATGAAATGTTAGGGAAGCTATTGTTGTTGTTGTTGTTATTGTTCCTCTAAAAATAAAATTTCAATAGCTATTGTTGTTTTCGAAAAACTTTATCATTATCTTCTAATTATTAATTGAATTCAAATCAAATCCATTTGAGAACTATAAATACACTTTCGTATTTTTATTGAATAATGCTTGTTCTCAAAAAGCACACCCTTTTGCCTTCCACCCAGAAGTAATTAGTAAGAATAACAGCAAAATTTATCAATTATAATATTATCGATTTCATTAACATTATCAAAAATATCGAGGGATTCTTAATAAATTAATGTTATCAAAAATATCAAGAATTATTGCAAAAATTTGTTTCATTACTATTTGTTATAACTTTTCTATTAATGAGAGAGACAGACTGTCAGAGAGATGAACGGGTTGTTGTCTTTTTATACCTGTCACGCTTTTTTGATGTGCTGCAAACGGAAGCACAAACTGAATACACCCTAACCCTTTGGGTGTAGGGTATAAAAATCTTAAAAGATTGAGGAAGAGTCTGAGCTATTCAAATTAAATATATAAAATATTGTGTGTTGCGCCCTTGCGACGTGATATGTCGTGTAGCCCGCTGGTTCTGACCGATTGACTATGAGTGTTTTACAATCAAAATGGAGTAAAACATACAACATAAATAATCCAACCGTACATCGATCCATCGCTTTCAGCCACAGCACATTTACATATTCAAGCCGCAAGAGAATTGCCTTCGAAATGACAGACCTCCTTCGTCTTTTATTTCGCCTATATCTTCCCGATGATCCTGCATGATTTTGCTTTTTATCATTCTCCCTTATGCACGCACAATCAATATTTCACACACGCACAAAGCCATACCGACATATATACATACATACGCAAGCAGTTGTAAGGTGTGTGTGTGTGAATATTTTGCGTAAGCGTGTGTTGTGCGCATATTGCATAATGTACGCGTTTCCATTCAGAAATTCTTGGATTTATTTTACTTTTTATATTCTCTAATAAATTCATCAAGATCAACAAAATGATGGAATATACCATTTTGTGCTTTTGTAGTTTTCATTCTTAATATTCATTCTTATTTAATATTCAATGGATAAGTCTCAAAGGCAAAAGAGTGCTCATTAAAGGGTAGAAAATGTCCGACTAGTGTTTCTTTTCTTCTAAACCCTCTTAATAAGATTTTTAAAATTAACGTTAAAATGTTCGCTAGGGCGCGTCTATAAATTACTTTCATTCTAAACTGCTCTTCAGATGTCCTAAAAAATACATCAAAAGAAATCTCTCTTCAGGGTTTATCAACTCTCTTGGAATGCTTCTCATACAATTTTTATTCTCTTCTTAGGAGCTTCTCTTTAATGTATTTATATAAGCTTATTGAAAAATAACATTAAAAGAGAATTTGCACTTAAAAAGGGTTCTTTCTTCACGAGCTTTTTAAAGTTTTGTTAAACCTGCATTAAGCATGAATTCCAGAGTTTCTTTATAAAAAAGCTTCCTCAAACAATTTTCTGTTTGTAAATGGTGTATGTGTATATGTGTATGTGTGTGTGTCTCTTTCCAAATAACATTTTACATAAGTGCCAGCCTGTTATTTAATATGACAGACATTGTATCATTTAATCAAAGTTTAAATTTTTAATTAAATCAGACAAACATTGTCCGTAAGAATTTTAAAATGAAAAGCTTAATCGGAGTATTATAAAAGTTGTGCAAAACTTTTAAAATATTTATTAAAATAACGTGAGAATCAGAAACATGACGAAGATGGTGATGATGATGATGACAAAGGTGATAACGAAATGTTAAATAGTTACAGTTTTCACCTTCAGTAACGGGATTTTGTTCATTCCCAAGTAGTATTAAAGCTATATATTTTTGTGTTGCTGTTGTTGTTGCTGTTGATGTTGTTGGAATTATTGCTGTTATTTATTATAGAAGTTAATGGGAATTTATTATTAAATGTTTTTTAATATATATTTATGTTTCTGTAAATTAATTAACTCTTCTTAAAGGCTTCCCATACTAATACAAAATAAGAGGAAAAATAGGGAGAAAAAGCGGGAAATAGAAAACAGGTTATGAAATTTTATTTAAAAACTTCATTGATATAAATATCTATGGAAAGTTGATAACTTTCAACAATTCTAAAATAATTAAAAGCACGCTCAGTTGATAGACACTCCTACCCCTTACCCCTAGTGAATTTATTTCTGCTGGACTTGTGATCCTAGTAGAGTTGTGTTGTTACTTGTTGGACAAAATAAATAGAAAACATAATTATAAGTTATTCGTTTTTAATTAAGTTCTTCTTTGTGTTTCGTCGATAACTTCGCAACAAATCAAAAGCACAAGAAAAAAGATGTTATCTGTGAAATGGACAAATTGTGACTATAGACATCTAATTCACCTCTTTCATCAAACTCGACGTCTCAGGGTGTAATTCTCCTAAAAGAACGCTGTGAGCCAGCACCAGTCAATTTCTAATCGCAGGGATAAAAATATTATTGAAAAAGGTCGTTGTTGTTAAGCTTAGCCTACTATTGCACCGCCCTCTATTTCTGAGCCGAGGTTAAAATATTAAGTCTCCAACTTATTGCGAATTTAGCTTAAAATCAATTCCAAAGTTTGTACACTTTGAAGAGACCCAAATTTTGTGCTTGGAGTGCTTGGAGTGGGTGTGGATGGCTAGTTTATCCTAAATAATCCATTGCCACCGAATTCTGAGTCGTGTTTAAATTTCAAATCCCGAACAGAATCGAAAGCAGACTAATAAAAATGTGTTCCCTTTCTCTTTTTTTTCTCACAAAAAGAAGAAGGTGGACAGGATAATTCGTAGGGAAATACGGGAGGTGGTTAGGCGCCTAAGACTATTTTTAACTACGACCTCAAGAAATCATTTGGGGAGTGGGACACTCCCAGGATATAATCGAGTATATAAAGGCCTTTACTGAAGAGTTCAAAAGTTGTTGCTAGAACTTACGCTAAAGACATGTTGGTTTTTCGATTTGTTAATTGATAATTCATATCGATAATTAGGGCCTAATAGAGATCTTTGATCAATGCAAATTATTTAAACAAAACGTAAAGTTTTTAAAAATATGATCTAATCTGACTTTGTTCCGAAAAAAACGTATACTTAATATTTATATTTATATTTAAACTTAAACTCATATAAGTTTAGCAGAAATGAAAGACATGAATGGGCCAATTCTTCACGACTGGATCTATCACTGAAATTATTTGAAGAAGAAAAGGCGAAAGGTGTCAGGGCAGGGACAGGTGACGAAGACAGGACAGAACGAAGGATAAACACTAAAAATATATTAAATACAGAAAATAAGTTGAAACGAAGAAAAAACAAAGAATTAATAAATAATATTTGCTTCAAAAATATCGCGCGTGTTTTGATACCATTTATAATTTTCGAAAATAAATACCCACCAATACACACAGACGCACATACAGCCCCATTCGATTACCTACGTAATATTCAAAGCAACTCTTTGAAGGTACTTTAAATTTTACTTTGAAGATACTTTAAGGGGGCGCGTATTTTGTCGGATCGACAAATGATGTTATCAAACCCGCCTAATCTCGTTCTGACTGTCATTACTACGTTGGTAGTGCTTAAGTGTGTATGCGTGTGTTAAGTGACTGTGCTTACAAGAAGCCCAACAAACCTCAACAAACGCAAAAAAATACCATAAAAAACAAAGAGTTATCTTGGTTTAGAAAAGAAAAAGAAGCACAAAATAAGAGCATTTTTAAGATTGGAAGTTATCTGAAATGCCGACCTTCTTATGGGTTGGTAGAACATCTGAGAATAAATAGATAATGTAGGTAAGCGAGACCGACAGGGTAGACGAGCCAGACTTTTCAAATGGCAACCCGTCACTGCGCAAGCTTTGGTAAGGTTATCACTAATAAATCTTGTTTACGTGCGCTGCTAACGCAATCCAAGTGTGTCCAAAGTAAGAGCCAGTGGACAGACAATTGTGAAACTGTTTGTGTGCCTGTTTGTGTGTATATATGTGTGTGTGGCTTCACCAGGAAGCCGCTGGTGAACAGCATGTGTGACTATACGTTAATCCTCTATTTCTCACTATTTATAATTTTTCTTGGCGTTGTTGTTGTTGCTCTCTCTTTCCTTCCTACTCTTTGTGATATGAATGATAATAATCAATTTGACAGTTTCAAATTGATGTTGTTAAAGCATCCATACTCTTATATAACGTGCAGCAGTGATACCAGCAATGTGGCAATAGCACGGGCAATACTACTTGTAGTATCTTTCACAGTCTAAACAAAAGGAACAACAACTTCAGTATCCTTGTCCTTCAAAGCCACAAACACACATCGAGAGTGTGAATAATGATCTTGAATTTGTCAAGCATATTCCGGTCTCCGTTGCGAATTTGTTAATTATGTCTTAATTTGCTTTAATTTAATTCAATTTAAATGAACAGTTTGGTAAATGATTTGGTAACAAGAGAGCAATTTTTGGGTTGTCATCCAGATTGGCCTGTGGATATGAACACGTAGGAGAATCAAAAATAATCACTTTAACTTAGCAAAATTGATTCACATTCATTGTCCGTGAAGAGTATAAAATGAAAGAATATTAAGACACATTTACACAATTGTTAGAATCTCGCCTGTTAAACGAAAATACATAATCGCTAAATGTGGGCGTCAATAAAAAGTTATAAAAGGGGCCGTTTTTCTGTATTTTCCGTTTTAATATATTTAAAAAAGTGCATAATCATTCATGAGATATAAAGAAAAAGTCAAACAACAAAGAGGAAGACGCCAAAGTATGGAAGGAATAGAAAATAATGATTTTTTAAAAGGCAACAAGTCACTTTATATCTGTCCATAAGATCTATCTATCCATAAGATCTAACATTTCAATAATTTCTCTTAAGCTGAAATGAGATTTTTAACTAGAAAATAAAAACAAAATTCAGCAACAATTAACAAGTACAACAATTTTTTTTTGGTTGAACAATAATTAGAATGATTAGGAAAAATGTTTTGGATAAAAAAACTGCGAGATCAATTAAAACCATTTCATTCTACCTTAATTACTACGATTATTTATTTATCTTTCTTGCGGATTTTTGGTTATCATGCAAACAAAATTCATAAGAAAGAAATAGATTGTGGCCTCTAACACAATTTTAAAACAATTGCGGTAATTTTTATTCGAATTCTTTAATCGCAAAGAATTTCATGTTCAAGTTTTGAATGATTAATTAGTGTAATAGGTCGATGGTTCGATTTATTAACTGGAGTAATAAAGTGTATTAGTAAACACATAAATGTATTTCGAATAAAGCAATGAAAAAAATGATTAATAAATTTTCCTTTTCATTCAATACGAGTTGGAAAAAATATTGTACGCTTCAGTACCATGAAGGAAAACTGTGGAAACATGGAAGAACAGCGAATACAAACTAGGAAAACATTGATCTGCGAACTTTTTCGAGTAAAGGGAAAAGGGAAAATCAAACGGGTGGCAAGAGAGGAAATAAAGAAATAACGCCAATCATGAAGAAGTTTAGACATTAATTAATTAATTAATGTGGTGTGATTACCATCCGCACTAACAGGAAAAAACCCCTACGGAACCACGCCTGATTGTAATGGATTTTCAATATTCAACATAATATAATATTTACAACAATAATATTTACAACCTAAAGAATTATTTACAATTCAAACTAGCAGACACTAATAGACACACATTAATAGACACTAATAGAAACTAATAAACACACACATATTTGCATTCAACTACTTGGTTAAGGAGATACTCCTTATGAATCCATTCAAATGTGTTTTTCTGCAAAACGTTTTGTAATAAAATGAATTAAATGGATCAAATGAAATTATTGATTTTCTGTTTTGCAACGGCCATTTCAGAGACCCGAGGCAGAATATAAACAGAGCACTATGCTATTTAAAGAAACCACTAAAAGCTAAAACGAATTAAGGAAAGCACAAACTCTGAGTGGGTGTGGTCAAAAGCAGGGTGTGGAATGAAAAGCATGAGTGCGAATTAATTCCGGTAATGAAGATTCAGGGAAAAGGAAAACGAGAGTATACAAAAGATATAAAGATTTAATATCATGAAGAATGAGCTGATCACACGATCCAACCGCGTGGCAGAACTGAATTTCACGAAATACTAAAAGGATACAAACTAAATTATTTGTCTACAGTTATTTTATTTATTGACTCTAGTCGACAATTGACTCCACTGCAACAAACTGGCCGGACACGCGAATGTAATGGAAATAGACCTAAAAGGGGAGAAGAACAAGAAACGAAAACAAAAAGTCCGATAAATAGCGTGAAAAACAAATAAACACAATCGATAACGTTTATTTTACTGTGACCCCATTTTCACGTTGCCAGGAAACATGGCAGCCCAACAATGACATTGCTGTTGTTGTTGTTGTTGTTGTTGTTATCGTCGCTTCTGGAAGTGACGTTTTTCGAGCTGACAATATGATTTTTACTGTATGGAGTGGTTATTACTGTTGATGATTATAATGGTTGTTATTGCTCTTGTTCTTCTTGACTTCATCGATACTACTCATACTATTGACTATTGACGATTACTACAATTTTACTGCAGCATTTTATACAACTGCGTGATTTGTTGTTTTTTGTTGATGTTTCTCAATCACTATTACGATTGATTTTATCTTTATTTCCAAATTGATTTCCATTTTTTTAGGCTAAAACGTTCCCATTTGTGTTGGCGTGCCAAGACCTTTAAAGCGGTTTAAAGCGTCCCTTTCCATGCGAACACGCCCACAGAATACAGTTTGAATGAATACAGAATTACCTCTGAAGAAACTATAGAGATCCAAAAGAGGAAGAAACTAATTTTCAATTGCTCTTGCGATTGACCAACACTGGTAAGAAAACAGATTCACACATTTTGGGTCTCCCTGAAGGATAATATCATAACGGAGTTAAGGAATTTCATCGTAAGTTCGGAGTAAAGAGTCAGGAGTAAGGAGTTTCACCGTAAATTACTATATTTCCCTTTTTCTCGCACATTTTTTGTTTGCTCTCTGATTTATTTTCTCCGATTTGAATCGTAAGCAATCAGATTCAGATTCTTTAGCTAATTTCTTTTGTTTGTTTATTCAATCAAAAATTAATTAATTCGAAAGAGAGAGAGAGCGAGGCGGGAGAGAGAGTGAGAGTAATTGATTTTCTAGAAGAAAAATGAGAAGAAAAAGAGGAAAATAGTATGCAAATATTTTCCCATACATTTCCATGTGTTTTTGCTTCACTGCATGTCTTAAATCTTGGTCACACATGGCTTAACTATTTTATTACAATAATTCTACGAAACAACAAAACAATGTACAATGACCGTAACTACAATTATATAAACAACAACAACAACAATTATGTAAACAATTCTGTAAATACTCGGATTTATAAAAGCACTAAGGTAAACTGCATGACCGTAAGTTATTACATGGAATGGTTTCTCGATCTATCTGTCCTTCGTTTTGTTGTTTGTATTGATCAATACACGATGAATGATATTATTTAGGTTACATTTGTTTTCGCAGATACAATAAGATATTGCAATATTCCTAATGGTTTAGTAAATACAGTCATGTTTTTTTTGGAAATCGAAAAAGTTGTTTCAATTAAAATTACATAACACAATCTTACGATTACAGAAAACCGAAAGTGGATATTCCCAACGAATTTGGCACAATTATTCTCTATTATTATCAACTGATAGTTACAGAGCACACATAAATCCCGGGAGTGCAAGTTAGCGCAATTAGGCAAGTTATGAAATGATCGTACAAGAATCGGTCAAACGACGTCGACGACGTTTAACTCTAAGCCCTAAACTTAATCCAGGAAACTCATAAGTGTTATAATTTGTTCACTTCAACGTTCCTACGCGGTGATGAAAATCTCCTCTAATACGAAATAATCCTCCTACCTTGTGGAACGATGAGCTAAGGAAGAGTAGACGAAATCCAAGCCAACTTGAGAGCCGAACACAAAGACATACTTCTATCTATCAAGAATAAAATTTGAAGGCTAGGAAAATCTTTTAGAACGACTTCTGTTGTTCTTCTTCGAAGATAGAAAACACAAATGAAGCATCTAGGTAGAGTAGGATAATGGACAAACATCTCGACTGCACAAAACCAAAAAATATGTCGACTAAGTCTTGTTAACCCATACTTATGCATACACCCTAATGGATACTCTCTCTGTCACTCTCTCTTCACAAACACACACACATGTAACCAGTGAAGAGAACTAGTACAAATATTTAACTTATTCGCTGGAAGGAATTGAAGCGAGAAGAAACATTGCATCCCTTCTTCTTCAAAGTGTTTGGAACTCTAATCGAAAAACGGCATTTTGGTCGCACGAGGACGAATATTTTATATACGATGAACATTCAAGGAAAAATCTATCTGTCACAATTTTTCTATAAATTCAGGACAAAAAAATTCGACGGATCAAGAAAAAATGTAAATAAGTGAAGTTTTTCATATCCAAAGAAAAATTATCCAATGGGTTGTCGATAAAACGCAATGAACCGTAAATTATTGCGACCTCAAGGAAGATACAGGAACGAATTATTCTTCGAAGGTATTTCTTAACGATTTTCTGCCCCTAACCACAAAAGTTATATTTGTTGGGCTCCCAAATTGTGTCTTATATTACACAGAATACAGCATATATTGTGTTGTCGTAGAAAGTAAATTATTATATCTTGAAAAGAATTTCTACTTTGTTGGAAAAATTTTCATTAAAATAGATTGATAGAAAGTTTTCATTAAATTTTGATATATGAAAAAAAATATTTCATTTCCAATTTTAATTTAAAAACAATCAAAAAAGTCCAAATAATTTTTTTATAAGTTTCATCGCTGTATGCTCTTTCTTTCTCTCTCTCTCTCTATCTCCGTCAGTTTTCTATGTCGTTCGTGTCACATTAAATGAATGCATTACATTCAGTCGATCCTGTTCAAATCAAACCCATTTTCTTTAAATCGTAGCGAACGAATTGCTGATGAAAATGAAAACGGAAACGGAAGCGGAAACATACGACAATCATTGTCTGTCTATTGAATTGCATCCGTCAATGATTGAGTTCGTTCCCGTTTCTCGTTGTTTTCATTAAAGCAAATCTATTGATTTGTCACATTCTCGTTTATTCGTTTGTGTGTTTGGTTCTTGGGTCGGTCTGGTGATTTCTTGGTGGATCGATCGTAGAAATGGCTTAATGTCGAGAACCTTGAGTCTATTGATATTACGCTATCCAACCGTCATTGCTTTGTGAGTTCGTTCGTTGTTGTTGCTTTTGGTTTTGTCTTTGTTGGTGCTTTTATTTCTAACGTGTGAGAAGTTTGACATGAACTCTAAATTGACAAATGATTCAATTTCCTTTTTTAGCATTTGAAATGTTAGAAAAAAATTGGGAAAAAACTGAAAACAAATATAACTAAATCATAAAATATTTTCACACTCACAGAAGTTTAGTACATTTTAGAGATTGCTCCGAAAGCAGTTGCGTTTTTAAGGATATTCACCTTAAATATAGCATAATAAAAAATTCTGGAGTAAATTTTTGCAAGCCATAACAATTCGTAATATAAAATATCAGCATTCTCACAGCTTTTGAATTACATGTAAAACTGCAGGAAACCCTACAAGAGAACTACAATAATAATGATAACAAGTATGAAATATAACCCTTTGCAATTTACGCTGAAAATTTTCATACACGATTCGTGAATGATTTCATATGTGATTTTCATATATGATTATTCAATATTATATATGAATCAAAATAATCGAGATATAATTTATCGTACATGCAGCCAAAAATCAATACACACAGACGAATGCGGAATACAATCATACACATATGTGTGCGAACATACGCACATATATGAGTGTATGAACTACAGACTCGTCATACATTATGCATAATGCAAGAATCAGGGCGTTATGAATTTTTACAGTCATCGAGACGATGATTGCTTTCGATTGCTGTCATTTTTTATGTCGTTGTTGTTGGTTTTTCTATTTTTGTTATGTTAGGTCGTCGCTATCAGCAGCTTATTTTGCTTGAGGGGGAAAAGGATTTTCCAAGAATTAACCCCTACCAATACGCGCCCACAAACGAATCTATGCACGTATATATACACGTGTGGGTGTGTGTGCGAGTGTACGCGTGCATGGATTTGTAAAGGGAAGAGAATGAAATAATTGTTGCTTGTCGGTTCAGCAGCTTGTCTTGTGAAAGCAACAGATGACGAATAACGGAAACAGCAATAATAGCAAAAACAACAACGTTTTAAAGTCAATCAGATAGCAATGGCTCTATACTAAGAGATATTACCCAATCCTCTCGGGAACCTCAACGAACACCAATATAAAATAGCTGTATGCACTTATAATTAGAAGAAGAAGAAGAACAGAAACAACAGAAACAACAATACTGTTTGAATTTTTGAATTTTTTTAATTGTGTTTTACTTCCTGACAGAATGAGAAAAACTATTACTCGAATAATGACCGTGGTGCTTTGGCCGAAGTGTTGAAATGTTCGCTTAAGAAGAATCTATTCGCTGATTCCATCCGTGGTGCGGTCAAAAATCGTCGGAAAACGATCGGAATACGAAACACTCAAACAGAAAGATATGAAGAGAGAAACAACAGAAGAAGAGAGAGTATTTAGCCATCTTGTTTAGAAAGTAAATAGCGGTGTTGTTGTTGTTGTTGTTGTTGAGCGTAATGGTGCGGTTGATGTTTTATTTTTAAATTTTTATTGCTATTATTATTATAAATTGTTGTTGTGTTGTCCATAATTGTCCATAATTAATTTTCGCGAATATGTAATTCTTTTTTCATGACACAGACCGCGTATCACGGTTTGTAGCGAGTGCGTGTGAGTGCATGCATGCGTTATTATATGTGTGTATGTGTGCGTGTATCCTTGGCTCGTGAGGCTGTCCTGATTGATATTTATTAATCGTCACCATAAATTTCCATCATTTTGTCTTTCTGATCAATATATTTTTAATTTTATTATAGTCATTACAATCATCAGTAATCATCATTACAATCATCATCAACGTCGTCGATATCTACTGCAGCAGTTTTGATATTTACAATAAGCAAATATGGCGTCGGTTGGTTAAATTTGATTTTCATTCGCTGCCATTTTGGATGACGAAAATTAAGTGCAACGAATTATTTAATAGTGGCGAGAGAAATGTGCAAAAGAGGGAGAGATAGAGAAGGAAAGACAGGGTGGAAAGACTTTGATCTACCGATTTTTTCAACAAACTTTCAAACGTACATGGATTGAAATTCAATTCAAAAAGTCATTTTTATTAAAAATTTATTTAGTCACTTTTTGCAATCTGTAGAGGTATCTTTTCCTCAAAATTGGAAATATGTCTCTTTTTTCAATGTGTACTAAAGTGTACTCTCGATGTATTAGCCTCTACCACTTGGTGAAAACCTCCACACGTTACGATAAATCATTGCGTCATCCTTAATTCGCTTCTAAACGACAAAGTTGACAACATCGATTTGATCTATTATTTGTTCTTTTTATTATTCTTTTTTAGTTTTCTTGTATAATTTGAAAATTTTTTTAGGTGGTCTTAACTCATTCCGGTCCAGAATTTACTCTTGCTGAAGTTAGAAGCATTAACGATAATGGCAGGACGTGTGTCGAAAGGAAGAAAAATTGATTGGACATTTCAAATTATTTGATGGCTTTTAGCCTCTTTCTTTCAACCTTCTGCCCTCTTTCTCTACCAAATTCTTGCTATGACAAAAAATCAATCACAAGTTTTTTGTTTTGGTTTTGTCAGAAAACAGCTTTAATCCTTTTACTTGCTAGTTAACCGTCGGTCATTTCCTCTCTGTCTCTTCATTAATTTTAGATCAAATAGGATCATGCTTTTACATTACATCTCCCACCCCACCCTTTTAATTCCTTCATTATCCAGTTATCTGACTTTAACTGCTCCTAATCAATGTTTGAAAATGTGTCATACCTTTGACGTCAGTTACCGTTCAATGAGAAGGAAGAAGAAGGTGATAACGATGGTGATAATGACGATTACGATAACAATCTGATCGCTAAAACACTTTTTCTTTATTTGAAAAAGTACGTTATTTTATTCGTAACAAGATAATAGTTTGTCGTCCGTATAAAATGTTTGTTTACTTTAATGTACGACGATAAAAAAAGAAGGGCACGATTTTATGCTCTTCATCCAAAGGATTAGGAATTACTAATAAGTGTGCTTCTCCGTTTGTAATGCATTAAAGGAGGCGTGGCACCTATGAAAAAAATGTATATATTGTATCTTGCTCAGAATCATCTCGTGAGTCGATGTAGTATTGTCCGTCCGTTTGTTTGTTTGTTCGTTCGTTTGTTTCATTGTTTCCTTGTTTGTGTGTGTGTTCGTTTGTCCATTCTTCTATCCATCCTTCAATCCGTCTGTCTATCCACACAAAAATTACCGTGGTCCGTTGGTTATTGGATTTAAACTTCGACCAAGCTGAAATGAGAATTCTCATTTGTTTTCCCTATTGGTTACCCTCCAAGGATATCCTTGCTTTCTATTTCTTGCTTTGATTATGCATTCCTATTATTTCATTTTCACTTATTCAAATTCGATGACCCCTTAAGTACAGTTTACTTTAATTTTATGTAACTCTCAGCGAGTGAAATCGAACTATGGTTTAAAATTTCATTTCAATTCATTTAAGGAAACGCGCCCTTTTAAAATGCATTACCGCGACATCCCAATGTCCTGAAAACGTTAAAAGTGCTCTCGGTAATAACGTGCACGGAATTTAAAATTGATGACTCGTAAGAAACGCAATGCGAAGTAGTGTGAACATATATATCCTTGTTGGAAGATAAACGCACGAATCAACGAATCAACCAACCACCAACCAACAAACCATTTGGCTCATTTTATATTGCATCTTCTCAAAAATTTATTGCTCTCAAGCGAATATCATTCAAAAGGCGAACGTAAAGCTTTAAACACAGACTGAGCACGGAACGACTTGAGACTAAGGCAGCAAGTTCGGCACTAAATTAATAGGCAGAGAAGCATTTTCCAGCGTCTGTTCAATTACAAATGTAAAAACAACAACAAATACATAAACGGACATAATAAAGAAGAACAAGAGCAGTTTTGCGGTTGTTAAAATTAGAATCAGCTCGACAGCAAGAGACAAGTTTGGGAAGAAAATTAGAAAGTGAAAAACTTACAAGTTTTAGAGAATCTGTTTCTTTAACTGAAGAGTAATTTTCCTTTACCTCCATTTTGCTTTTTTTTTTGTCATCGAAATATTTCTTACCTTCCTTAAAAACCGTTGGTTGCATTCCTTGGCTGTTCCGCGCCAGTGTCTATGACGATAACGTGAGTTACCCAATTTAAGGGTTCCTCGAAGCTGAGCTGCTTCACTGACAATGCGCCAAATCGTCTGGTACCGCAGACGATTGCAACGATAAATCGGTTTCAGGGCCATTGCACCATGCTCCGGTTCCGACTCGGCACCGGAACGTACTTGCTCATCATCGTCATCCACCCACGCACTTAAAACACCTTCGACAAAATTGTACAGCATTTGTATATTCGATTGCATTGGTGCCGAACCGGACGGAGCTTGTTCAGACTTGATTAGTTTACGATTCTGGCACACTTCGCGCAGTAAGTTTTCGCCGAAGTGCACAGTTTTGTGACGACGACGCCGAGAGTTAAGTGACGCAGCTGAAGCAGATTTGATTAATTTACCGTTGGAGCCATTCGAAAGATGTCCCCCACCATTTTGGGAATGCTGCGGTTTAGGGTGATTTTTCGTAGACTCCGTATATCCGGCGCGGGCTATTGTCGCGCGTGAATCACCCCGCTGCAATGTATTTGGTTGCGAATGGCTCCGATGGTACAGTGGATGTCTTGGCTGCGAGGCCATATCGGATGATTTAATGTCGTGAAGAGTGGCGGGCGGTTGAGCTAGTGTAGTGCGCAGTCTATTAAAGTCTGCAACGCAACGAGGCAGTGAATTGCATTTGCCGACGTTGGAGCATTTAACGTTCTGGCAGCGCGGCAGGGGAGCACAGGAACGGCATTCTTGGCAGATGATGAGCGGTTTTAGGTCAGGCTTCTGCTGCGCAGCAACCAAGGGTACCGTGGTTCGCAGGGGTGGTGATGGTGAGGCGTCCGAGTCGGTGTGTTGAGGTACAGTGTGCATTTGCGCCTGCGCCACTTGCTGATACCGAGCAAGGTTTGCGGTAGAAGCGGATGTAGTGACACGGCGTTTAACTGTTTGGCATTCCAAAAAGCGGCAGTGTGGATCGGTGCAAATTGGCAGTAAAGGGCAAGATGGATCATTGCAGGGCGAAGGCAAACGCGGTGCACGTTCCGCTGATGAGGATTTACGCTTTAGCGAGCCATTATGCTGCCCGGACATGTCAGACACGGTGGCTGAACGTTGTGTTTGGTGACGACGAGAGCGTCCACGTTTCGCTGATGACGAAGAATTTGCATTTGTCTTAGCCACGTCCGTGTCTCTGACCATGTTTTGGTTGCGCTCTTTTCGAGGCTTCGCATAAAGTCGTTCAACTTGACTGGGTGCGGTTGACGTTGTCGTAGGCGTTACCACTTCACTGGCAGAATGTTGTAGCTTGCGCTCGCAAGAACGTTCCAACGTGCGATGTTGGTCGTAGGCATGTTGGTTTTGTGAAACACGGTGTCCCGAGGGTCTTCGTTGTATCTCACCACAACTGTCCGGCACGGTCTTACGGTCAGTTGAGAGATTGGGTGCTTTGCCAAGAGACTGTATACGACTGAGCGGGTAGGCTATCCAGTCGGCTTGGATTTCTTCTTCACTACGATCACTGTATCCGAGCGAATGACGTTTTCGGGTAGTTTTTTTGGTCGTTGCATCCTCCTGCGAGTGAGAACGCGGTGTGTCTCCGCTGCCATTTCGTCGGTGATGGCCACGCCGCGTTCTGCATGAAGTAGTAGTCGTGCTTTCATTTCGAGTTGATTTTGACAACTGCAGTTTTGTCAGCCATTCAACAACGTCTGTCTTTAAACCCGCAAAGTCAGTTGGACCCGAGCTCTGACGCGTCAAAGGTTTTTTTAGCAATTCAGTTAGCTCTTCCTTCAAGGACTTTTCATATGAGGTGGCGCTACTCTTAGAGTCGACCGGGTGTTGTTGTCTTTCCCGTATGGAATGTTTGCGAGGCAGGCGTTCGAGTAGCCATTCTGGTACGTCGTCTTTCGGCACGATTACCTCGCTAGGGCCAGAAGAAGTTCGTGCTGGCCCACGCTGCCTCTCTAACCACTCAATGGTTTCCTCTCTCACTGCCCCACTCTCAGCAGAGCGAGCCGAGTGCCTCTGTTGCGCTCGACGGTCGAACCATTCCAGTTCATCAGGAGCTCGACTGTCACCCCTGCTTATCGGAACTTCTTCTGCGCTTTTCTGTCGTCGCGGCGGCAATTGAGGGCGCTCTTCTATTGCTTTCGTCATATGTTTGTGAAGTCCGGTAGAAGCATGAGAGTGGCTATGGTGGGTGTGAACCTGCGGCTGAGGTTGCCTTGGTGGTGGCTCCAAGGGCAAACGCACCGAACCTTTTCTTTTGATTACCTTTTGCTCTATCGTTTCCTCATTTCGTGCCCGTACGCGCCGCGTTATTTCGAAAATATCACCATTGATTTGGTGATAGAACTTTTCCACTTCTACGCCGCGTTCGAATTCATCTTTCGCTTGCAACGATCGTTTCGGGATGCGCAATGGTGGGCGTGGAGGCGGTGGCACGCTTTCTCCTTTCTTTTCATCACCCCCATCTGCGTCAGAACCGTTGGGGTCACCGTCTAAACCAGTTTTCATATCCAAAACTCCACCCATAGGACGAACTAAGTTCGTTTCGCCCGAATGTTTCGGTTGTTGTTGTTGAAGGGACAGGCGTTGTTGTAGCAAACGATCTAACGAGCCGTGGTATGTCTTAATTGTCGGCCCCAGAGGGCCTTCGCCCAGTGATTGCAAACGACATTGAGCATTGCAGATACAGACACCGCGTTTTTTACTCCCGAGGCGAAATAGACTGTTTGCCAATTGTGAAACGCCATCGCCGAGTACACCACCACCGCCTCCGCCACTGGTAGCACCAGCGGCAACATCCCTTCCCGAGGCCGTTGTTGCTGAAGTCAAACGGCCGGCCTGTGATGAGCTAACGGGCGTTATGTCGACTATCACGCAACAGCAATGCAACGAGAAGGTTTTCTTGTCGCTGCTGCCGCCGCTAACAGAATTATTGTTGTCGCTTTCACTGTTTTGTGAGGCGGCCACAATGAGTGACAAGCAACCAAATCAAGATAACAAGATACCAGCGACGGCGTTGGCAGATCGATGTAAGGAGCGGTATTGGTGGTGATGATGATGCCGTTGGTGTTGGCACTAATGCTGTTAGCAGATCTCAATAAGAGTATATGATATGGAAATAGTTGTGCGACTGTAGTCTGTGGTAAGGTTTCAAAAAGGAAAACAGCAAACCGCTTTTGTATTCCGTAGCGTTGCCTAAGTGTGTCGCCGTCGGGAACGCGTGCTGGTCGAGAGCCAAGAAGAAGACGAAGCGAGAGTAGTTGATGTGGAAAGGAAATAAACGTTATTAGAGTGCGTTTATTTTGGAATGTGCCGATTGTTATTGAGGTTATGGTTATTATTGTGTCGGTTCCAGAAGCCAACATGTGTTCGTTATTGGTTACTGAAACTGTTTAAGGTTAACTCGATACTTTGATTTGTTCGCTGTTTGATGATTTTTGCATGCGTCACTTTTATCAGACTTATTTTAATTTTGATTTTGGTAACGAGTAGATTCCGTAACACTCTGTTAAAACAAGTTGAAACCTTTACAGGCTAAACTCGATCGAATATTCTTGCTCGCGGCTTGAGTTACATTGCGTTACTTTTCACATAGACTTTACACAATGCACATGCTTTTAAAGAAATATATTCGTAGTAACATTTTCGAAAATATTTACGGCATTCACGATTTAATTTCGGCTTTGCTGTTATTGTTATTGTTGCTTTTTATAATTGAAATTTAAATTATTTATCGATTTATTATGCATTCATTTTAATTTCGTTACTTTTTAAATGATTTAATTTACATAAAATTTATCTAAGAGAAGTGCGCGATTTCATTCGTCACTGAAATGTTGAAAGCGGAATAGAGTGAGAAAGGTATGAGCAGAAGTGCCACACCCCTTTACGTCTATATGGCCCAAATAAAGGCAAATTTTGCAAGGAATGGTTGCTGTCTTTTACACAAATAAAATTAACGTCGAAGGACACGCTAAGAGAGATTCAAACGAAAAGCAGAAAGAAATTAGAACATGAAAAATGGCAACTGAAATATTTCGTTGTATTTTAAAAGAACTACACACGCACAAACACACACACCCATCCACCCAAGCATAGACACACACACAGAGCCACGCACATGCACGCACACTTTATTCTATTTCTCCATCCTCTCAATCGACAATGATATGAAAAAAAAACATATAAACAGACACACACACACCCACACCCGCAAGTACATTCGTTTGTACTCTGCAGCTTCTGGTACAGGGACAAACCATATTCTAGGCCTCTCCGGCTGTTGCAGCTTGATTTTACTGTTGTTGACAATTTAATTGATATTCGCGTTATGTTGCGTTGCGTTTACAAGCAGTTGCGTTGGTGCAAATGTATCAGAGTTTACGCAGGGAGAAAAACCACAGCACGAAAGAAAAGGAGAGAAAACGAGAGATAGGTGTGTTTGTGTGTGTGCGTGTGCATTTATATCATCACAATTCACTGCAAACCACTTTGTTGTGCTATCGTCGCGTGTCATTAATTAAAGATATTTCTTATCACTTTAATTTAAGAGGAAGGAAGAAGAAGAAAAGGAATAATAATAATAATAATGCCAGTCAAAATTTTATGAAAATCTACGAGAAATAGTTTGCAGTAATGCAGTACTTTAATGCATTGAAATCGATTTATAGTCATAAACACTGACTGATGAAAAGTGAGAACCTTACGTGCAAAACTCTTTAATAACATTTTGCACCATTTTTCTAATCACCAAAACCTGCGTTTTTTATGACTCAAGGCATAACCAAAATGGATATGCCTTGGATTTAATCAAAATAATTATTGATGAATTAATAAAAGCTTTTTAATATTGTTAAACGCCCCGGAACGTACCAGGAATGCCCTTCCTTGAAATCTTTGCTCGCCTTTGCGAGCTGCTTGTTATTCAAAGATAGTTCTTGAAAAGTTAATCGTGGAGAGGCCAACGAACTATCAATAAAATATTTTAAATTAAACCTTATTGCTTCGCCTTTACTAACGGTTAAGCTAAGAAGCTGTACTGAAGTGATTCTGGAAGAAAGTAGAACCAACTTTTGTACAGAAGAAGGCGATGTTTTTCGATTGGTGGTTTAAGACGGCAGAGAAACGGGTGATTGTCCCGAATGATGGTTGTGGCGGTTTACGGTTGTGACGAAGAAAATTCCATTTTCACTTTTCCTTAACGACGCAATTTCCAAAAAGAGACGACAAGGAAAACAAATACAATTGCGGGTTTTATCTTCACTAAAAAAGAAAACTTCGCACAATTAAAACTTCTTTGTGTTATTTATTTTGTAACTGCAAATGTTTTCGGTTAGTTTATGGGTCAAAAGTGTTTTTCAAAGAAGGCAAACAAAGAAAAACAACTGCGAAGAAAGCTGGTATTGCCTTTAATATTGACACTTCTGGCGTCTGGGCAATGTTTTACGTTTATTAGTATTTTCCCAAAGGGAATAAGCCAGCAGCGTCTAAGCGTCTTTCGGGGGGCAAACCACAAATGCCGTCATTATTTTGAGATACAAACCAATAAACTGTGCTTCAAAAATTTTCACTTTTGAAACTATGAATCATGAAAATATTTGAAGCTTGAATAAACTTTAGAATTACCCCACCCCGACCATTCCTTAATCTTTGATTAGGAGAAAGAGAAAAGTTATTAAGACGACGTATTCATTTCAAAAAGAAATGAACGAACACGCAGACGAATATTTTGATTATGAAAGTTTGAAAAGTTTAAAAAGCTCGCAGAATTACATTTTATTTCTGATACTTTCGTTTATCTTGACTTTATGTCAATATCTCTTTGCCATTTTCTTGACAATCTTTCAATCTTTGTGAAATTATAGACGTCGGTTGAAAGTAATTTATGCACCTCAAGCGTTTTGGTTTTAAATAATTTATTCCAATCAGAATATTCCGTTAGAATTAAATTCTAGAAAAGTGTATTTATATCTTTTGATTCAGTTTGAAAAAACTATATATGAAATTGCTCCCTCCGCCTATTCGATTATCCTGTGATCGCTTTCGCATATCCTTCTCTGCCATTTATCCTTTTTTTTTTTGTCAGACACTTTAATTATTCCTTTTTGAATCTTGTCCTTAATACCTTCAAATTGAAGTCCGAATTACAAATTTTTGTTTGTTTATTTCTTGTTGCGAGAAAAGAAACTTTTGTAGCTGTTTCTCAAAAAACAAAAATTCACAAGATAATTTATGCAATTGATTACGTTCCAAGTTGAAAGGTAAACAACTAAATCCCTCTTTTCATATCCTTCTTCATCTTTTCTTTTCATCTTTTCTTCTTCTTCCTCTTCCTCTATTCTTTTATTTGCTTCCAGACCAATTGATTTCGTTCACGATTTTGCACTTTTGACCTCAAAATCACAATGAATTAAGGATATATGAGTAAACCACCCCACCCCGCCTTGTCACTCACCCATAAAAAATTTAAAGAAAAAGGAAAGAAAAAGAAAAGATATAAGAACAAAAACAGTAAAACCCAAAACTTGTTAAAAAAAGAGAACGTTCAAACCAAACAAAAAGTAACTAAAAACAAAAAGGTTTGCCCTAGAAAAAAATCGTAACGTCACCAACAACAACACGAACGGAGAACTGTGTTCGAAAAATCGAACACTTTCGTCTTCGGCTTCGTTTTTCGTTTCGGTCTACAGACGCTGTGGTTAATGTTGCAGCAGCAACATCCTTGTTCCTTGTTGTTATTGTTATTGTCACAATTGTTGTTGTTGGTGTTGTTGGTATTAGTGCAACAAACAACAACGCAAGCTATGACGTTTATTTTATCCTTGCATGAGAATGACGTTCGCTGTTTTCTCTAACACAGTTAATTCGAACACAGTTGTTGTTGTTGTTAGTGTTATTGTTGTTGTTGTTGCTGTAATTTTGTGTTGCTTTTGTTATATTTTGACCATTGCTCTTACTGTTTGGGATTGTTGTTTAGTAAATTCTTTCATATAAACGCCCTTCTAAGTAAACGGAACCGGAAAAGGTGGCGACAATGACGGACCACGACGACGACGATAACATTTAAAACGAAAATAAAAACAACAACAAAAATAATCTCTTTGGTTTTAATAACTTGAGCAATAATAACACAATTAGGATACCAGCGGTAAAAAAGCACTAATCTTGTAAACGCTCGAGCTTGTTTTAATGAAGGACGTGGCTTTTTGGCTAAGCGGCATTGGCTATTGGGTGCCGAGAGGGGCTTCAATGCGAGAAAGAAGAATAACTTTCAGCCTTCAACTACTAACAATATATTTCACTGGCTATTCAGATTCATTTGGATTATTTAATTCTGTGAGATATAATATTTGTTGTTTCTTTTTTGCAGGGCATCGTCTAACAGAGTTATTATTGTTAGTTTTCAGAAGAAAACTATTAGCGATAATATTTAATATTTATTACATCTACTTCATTTATTTCTTTTGTTGTTTCGCTCTTCGCACTTTGGCGTTATTTTAATTAATACATTTTTTCTATTTTCACAATTTTATATATGAATTTTTCCTATTCTATATCATTTTTCTTTTTGTATTTATTCTCTTTAGCACACACTCCCAATCGCACGACGCGCTTTTGCAGGAGTTCCTTCGAAAAAGGCGCACAACATCCGACGACGTACCCGCAAAGACTGAACGAAGTTTCAAGCATTCGCGTTGGGAGCCGCCGTCGTTTGCCGTAAGGATCCATTCGTGTTTTCAACTTGTTTCGTAATTTTTTTCTTCCTTGTGCTTATGAGGCAACCATTTGGTATTTGTAATTATTATAGTTGTTGTTTAAGGCGATGTTGCTACAGTTTTCACCATCGTCATCGTTAGCATTCTTATCGTTTCTGTTTGTGTGCGTGCGAGCGTCTGCTAGCGCCCATGTTTGGAGCAGGTGCTGTCGACGCCAACGAATAACGAATAACATGTGTTTTTTGGGCCTGTGTGAATAACAAACTAACTGAGAACGAAGAGCATTGGAAGCGAGATCAAGAGCGCAAAACTGAGCGAAACTCAGTATGTGTCGATAATATAACCCCGAATGAACTTTTAACTTTTGCAAATATTTATCGTTTCACACATCATTTGAGCTTAAGTTGAATTCGTAAAGCTTATGGGGATTATAAAGAGACGGAAAGAGCGAGAGAGAGAAGGGGAGAGATAAAAGAAAGCGCAAGAATGGCTTGAGAAGAGCGAAATATAGCAATTAAAATAGAAGAAAGAGAAGAGTAGAACAGAAAAATTACTGCATCTCTCTCGGCGCATAATTTCCGGAATATTTTATAAACAGTCATGAAGTTCAAGCTTTCGGATAGAGAACAACCTATTTCTCTTTTAAAAAGCCGAAACACTCGTGAGTACATGCAAGTATTCTTCGTGAAAGAGGTACGACGAACACAACCGAGTGAGTAAATTAGGTAAACACAAGATAGCACAAGGTAATCAAAGCATCTTGCAAAGATACTAAAGCTGTGACCAACCAAGTGACCCATCATCCTCCACCTACACCACCCTCCTGACCAACTACAAGAATTATAACATTTTGGTAATGAAAGTGAAATTGATAATGTTAAAGGAAAAGCTTTGCTCTCTGCTAAGCTTTTCGCAAGTACCGAATTAATCCACAATGTACATGTATTATCCCCACATATATATGTTCACAGATATAAAAATAGATGCATATGCAATATCAATGTGAGAATATAAAACAATTTATTTGAGATTTACAGCCAAACATAAGGAATGATAAAACTTGACTTTCTACTAGAATTGATAGGCAAACAGCACTTTATATATACACTTAATTAATAACAGTACTTAATATATATATATATATATATATATATATATATATATATATATATATATATATATATATATATATATATATATATATATATATATATATATATATATATATATATATATATATATATATATATATATATATATATATATATATATATATATATATATATATATATATATATATATATATATATATATATATATATATATATATATATATATATATATATATATATATATATATATATATATATATATATATATATATATATATATATATATATATATATATATATATATATATATATATATATATATATATATATATATATATATATATATATATATATATATATATATATATATATATATATATATATATATATATATATATATATATATATATATATATATATATATATATATATATATATATATATATATATATATATATATATATATATATATATATATATATATATATATATATATATATATATATATATATATATATATATATATATATATATATATATATATATATATATATATATATATATATATATATATATATATATATATATATATATATATATATATATATATATATATATATATATATATATATATATATATATATATATATATATATATATATATATATATATATATATATATATATATATATATATATATATATATATATATATATATATATATATATATATATATATATATATATATATATATATATATATATATATATATATATATATATATATATATATATATATATATATATATATATATATATATATATATATATATATATATATATATATATATATATATATATATATATATATATATATATATATATATATATATATATATATATATATATATATATATATATATATATATATATATATATATATATATATATATATATATATATATATATATATATATATATATATATATATATATATATATATATATATATATATATATATATATATATATATATATATATATATATATATATATATATATATATATATATATATATATATATATATATATATATATATATATATATATATATATATATATATATATATATATATATATATATATATATATATATATATATATATATATATATATATATATATATATATATATATATATATATATATATATATATATATATATATATATATATATATATATATATATATATATATATATATATATATATATATATATATATATATATATATATATATATATATATATATATATATATATATATATATATATATATATATATATATATATATATATATATATATATATATATATATATATATATATATATATATATATATATATATATATATATATATATATATATATATATATATATATATATATATATATATATATATATATATATATATATATATATATATATATATATATATATATATATATATATATATATATATAATAAAAATTTCATAAAAATACTTAATACTTACCTGAAGGAATTTTGACAGTTTCGGAAAAAATACACTTAACATATTTAAAGTAATCATGACATTTTACTTACCTAGAAGAAGAAAAGAGAAGACATATATGAAAAAATATGAAAAATATTTATATCAATTAAGTGTTTATATTATATACCATTGATATTTTAAAAAGATATTAAAATTATATAAACACATTTAAAACGAAAAATTAAAAACGAGTTCTAATTGTGAATTAGTTTATTTCTCGCATTTGTTTAATTTAATTTATTTGAAATTTCCGAGAAGTTTTGTAATAATTTTCAGTTTTTATCTTTAAAAAATAATTCTCACATTTAATTTTCAAAATTTATTACAAAAAGATGTGCCTTAATTTTCGCGCGAAGTGAAATTTACAGAAGTGAAATTTTGGTTTAAATCGAAAAGGAAACTTTGGCATCCTGTGTTTCTAGCTGTTGCCCACATTCATTCTTGTGGTTTTCCATGTGTGTAAATGTGTAACCTTTTACAAATTTATGTTTGTATGTTTGTGTGCTGCATGTGTGAATTTTATCCGCGGCGAGGGGAGCTGAAAAATAGCAGCAGCACCAATTTGGTCGCCGCTCGCTAAAACAGAATCAAGTAAATTTATCCACACACACACACGTGCGTAATAGCGAAGACCATCAATATTAAAGCTCAAATAACAACAACACATAGTTGGCCGCTAGATATCTATATGGACAACGAAGAATGTGAATGCATGATGCACAACTACTCCCGATCGGAAGCTGGGTCATGGTTTAGTGGGAATTATGTGAATGTACCCATTTCACTCTCACATCCGTCTATTGTATACCTTGCGTCACTTTCTCACCACTAACACACACACATACACATACATATCTACGCAAACACACACACACACACTCAACCCGCCAAAAATAATGATAACAATTTGCACTGCACTAATTCTGCGAAAAAAGGATTATGAATTTGTTAGCGGTTGTGATTTACAGCAGCCTATGCTCATGCTGATGCTACGACCACATACCCTACTTGTTGTTATTGTAGTTGCTGTTGTGATCCCTGTGGCTGTTGTTATTGTTGCTGTTATTGTTGTTGTTGTTGTTTTCTTGTTGTTGTTTTGCCACTGCAACGACTACTACCGCCACTACAATCTGCATCTCATTATTCAAAGCCTCTTCAAACAAGTTGATTTGAGCTGAGCTGAACACAGAGAGTCGAGTCGAGACTCACATAAACATATGCGCATATAAACGCACAAAGGCACAAACAAAAACATACGCTCGTATTTACGAATATTCCCCAAAAAGCAACAAACAAACAAACACAAAATCATGCAAATAAAATGAAAGGCTTATGTAAATGCTAATATAAATTTTTTTCGTGCTTTTTTGGAAAGATGTACGACGAGAATACTATGATTGCCGGCAATCAAATGATCGTCGGTGCAACCGTTTTTTTATGTGAAGAATGTATTTTAGAATCATCGTGCGCCGACGATTAAACAAAACAAGAAGAGAAATATTTTTCAAGAAAATTAAGCATACGTGTGGCTTTGTGACGTCACTAGTATTTATAAATGACGTTAGTAAATAATGATTACCATCTCACGTCTCTTCGACGCGTTTAAAACAATTTGGGATAAAATATTAATGATTTTAATATTAAACATCTGGGATAAAATATTATTGATTGATCAATACATCGATTGCAGGAAATTGCAGGAAATCAGATTTAATTTCAAAATAAATCTCTTGCAAATAAATCTCTGATACAAGCAGAAAGGATGACAAGACTCACAAAATAGTCACCGTCGTCGAAAAAATAACAATAAATGACCCAATATTAAATGATTTCCCTAAACCTTTCCTTGAACTGTAGAAAACACCCTTATTAATGTCAAATACGATTTTCAACACTTCTACAACTTGAGTCTCTTCATGTACGTCACAAGCTTTTATTGTCACACTTCAAGGCCTTCACCAATTTACACTTTCCCGCTCTCTCTATATCTCCTTCGCCGTTGTTTTTACCAATATCAGAACTAATTGAATTATTGACTCAACAAAAGTGTCGCAACTAACCAGATAACAGGCCGTGAGGGCAGGAGGGTATATTAGATAATGCATATTGCACACCATTAGTTGGAATCGCATGTTGCGATTGAAAAGATTGGACATTTAGATTATAAATTAAGTTAATTCTTACGTCAGAAGAAACAGTTTCGTAAACCAACAAGGTATTGTCAAGTCTACGTGTTAACCCCAATCTACCATATTGCCAATAATCACAATCCTAATAAAATTCACCTCACTGTGGTAAAAAACTTTGTGTAAAAATGACAACCCAAAATTCAAAAATGCGAAAAAACCAAATAAAAAACCAAATACAATTCTGATCGAATTCTGACGAAAAGAAAGCGCCACCAGTTTTTCAGTCATAAAGGGAAGTGAAATCATATTGCACGGTTCAGATTTTTAATATAAATTAAAAATATTAGCAATATTTTTAACAAAGGAGCTTTAAAATTTCTGCCAGAATACTAAAAATTGACAGTCATTAATTTCTTAAGAATTAGATTTAGCATGGTGGATTTTGCTGACTCTTCCGAATAGGTCTGTTGGGATAAACCTAAAATAACATTTAAATCCTACCGCACCTCCCTGCGATCGAACGTGAGGTTTCTCGAGTTGCCTCATTTAAATTTTATATTTTTGGAAACATATTTTCAAGTATAACCAACAACCCCAACACACCCCACCCCGCACTCCAAACGAATCCGAGTCACCATACAAATATTCTTTTGTTTCATTCCTTCTCCTTCGTTTTTTCACGGTTCAACTTTGACCTTCATACCGAAATGCATCTCTCAATCCACCAATGACAACTACTACTGAGATATGACGCTGCTGCTGCTTCTAAAGCAGATGCAGGCGCAGATGCCGATAGCAATGTCGTTAGTGGTGACGGTCCTCGTTCTACCACTTTCTCTGTCGTGTTACCGCAGTCCTTACGTGAATCTGATGAATTTGCATCCGCAGCAGAGGTAGCGGCAGAAGCACAACAACAGAAGCAGCACAAGCTGCAAACTTGATTTGCATCCGCTTGAAATTATGAAGGTTTAAGAAGTGGATGGATGCTCGGCTCAAAAGGAGATGCATGTATAAATATTCACGATTATACTATAGTATACGAATTATATAACTTTTTGAGTACGAATTATGACGAGTGTCTGTTGACGATGCTGCCCATAATCATTATGGTAAAAGCAGTAGCAGCAACAACATCAGCAATAAGGACAACAACAATATCGATGTTTATAAAATGACGACAACAAAATACTAAGAATTTATTCGAATTAAGGTCGACGATTATATTAAAGCGTGATAATAATGATGATTATAATTATATATGTTTTCAGTGGTTACCATCCTGAAGATAAATAGTTATGAATTACAAGTTAGAAAGCATAAATGCTGATTACAATGATAATGATTAAAAAATTGTGATTAAAAAATAACGACGGTAATACAGATAAATGCTATAATTGTAATATTGGTGATGAATAATTGCTGTATTGATTGATGATTGTAACAGCTATTATAACGGATAATATTTGAGTTAATTTTAAGAGGACAAACAGCCATAAGTTTTCTATGAATAACCTACATTAGGTGATACACTCTCTTTGTAAAAGAAAACCACAGTAGGCTCCAAAAATTGTGATTATGATCATAATGATAATATATTTATTATGATTATAACAGAGACCGATCAAAACCGCAAATAGCGATAAAAGTCATAAAGTTACGATGCTCTTAGGTAACAAAAGATGATAATAATTATAAAATGTAAAAACGACCATTTCGTACACTATATTTCTATCACTGAACCATCGCTAACATTCAGTTTGTCCTTTTTTTCAACTGCTTCTAAATTTAGGTAAATTTTTGCGTGAGAGCGGTAAAACCATATAAATTGAGTAATTTTTTAGTTCAAAATAATTTCTCTGTAAAAAAATTAAGAATTTATTTTTCACAGTAGACTAAAATTATTCAATAATAAATTAAAAGAAGGCTGCCCGAGCCGCACGCACACATATATGCAATATTATTATACACAACCCATAGCGAAACAATTTTTATTGTGATAAAATAAATGAGAGCTTTTTCGTAACTCTTCATATCAAAAAGTGTGAATGGGTGAGAGGAATAAAGCTGGTGTGGTACAGCGTGTGCAACGCATACTCATACACATACATTTGGCTAAATATGTATGCGCTTGTGTGTGCATGTGTTTGTAGATAGTCGTTCATAGAAAATGGTCACCCTCACTTTGGTTAAATGTGCGGATGCCATGGTGATTTAAGCCACAGCATTTTTGCAAGCAGTTGCTGCAACGCACCGCTGCTGCAGTTTACACCCGTTGAAAGGCGTTGAAATGGGTTGTTGCGATCGGATGAATGCGGTTGCGGTTTCGGTTTCAAATCAACTCATTCAGGAATTCAGGAAGTCATCGCCATTACGCAGAACTAATAAATCCATAAAAATTGTTTCTCTCCCTTAACATCAAATAAATGTGTCCAGCATTTTTTGTTGTTCTAATGAACAAATTTATGCTTCTTCTATTACATCAAATTTTTGTGAGTAATTTGAATGCTAGTGACTATTTACAATTCTTTTTTTGTTTAATACGAAACCAATACAACATTCTCATCATTATCGTCATTGTAATCATCATCGTCATCATTATTTCAAACATGCCTGCTTGCTGACGTCATTATTACATAAGGCTAAAAAATAAGTGACTCACAAATCATTGTCGTTCCTTAAGAGAGAAACAAATAATTTCATTGCAATTATTTGAAACAACTTTACTTCGTTTGTAAATAACAAGCAACGAATAAGGCGAATAACAGTGGAAGACGGATAACATACGAGACACCTCTTCAATCAAATGAATCTCTCGATGTTATTAATTCGATAACAAAAACTGCACGGAATCTTATCAATCTCGGATTCTCTCAGCCTTGCCTTTTCCTCTTCCTTACCTTCTCTTTATCTTTGGTTCTCTCTTTACTTACTCGCCCTGAGTTATTTTGTAACTCGAATTATTCTGATTTTTTATCTCTTCCTTTCCCAATCAATCTACCTATTTCTTTCTCATTTCAGTTTTATACTTCTTTCGTCATGATTTTATCCCTCGAGGGGATAGGAAGCTTTTTTAAAAGCTTTTAGAATCGTTAATCTTTAGCTAAATTTTTCTAGGTCAAAGCTTTTTAGTTATTCCTTTGGTTGTTTCTGTTGTTGTTGCTGCCTTCATTTTTTTCTTGTTATTAATCCAATTTCTGTAATTTACAGAGTGACGGAATATTTAAAAAATTGAAACAGAAATTGGAAAAAAATTAAAAGCAAAAGAAAAAGAGCTACTATATCTGGCTTTTGGGAAAGCGGATGAATCAAAACAAATTAGATTTATAGATAGCTATACATTTCTCTTTCTCGCACGAACAGACAGTACCGCTTCTCTCGCTTGTTCTCTTACTATATATGATGTATTCTCCCTTTATCGTTTCTCTGTTAAAAAAAATAGTCCAACAAATCGCCACGGTGTTTTCTTTCGATTCAGAATGCAATGCGTTGCAGCCGAAAAGCAATGAGAGGATTACATTACGATAAGTTTGGGTAGAGGAAGCATAGATTAGCAATGACTTTCTTATTGTTGTTTTCAATTTTTACTGCACTTTTACGTCACAATAACGTTGCACATAGCGATATTGCCGCAGACTCGTAATCGAAGGTTTTGCGATCGCTCACAACGAATTTGCGGACGATGATGGTCCTACCAATTATTGCAATTTTGTTAGTTTGTTTCTTGCGTCTTCAATTTGTTTCATTGGGAACAATTTAGCAAAAATAATCATAGTACTAACAACAATAACAAGAACAATAATGGCAGTAGCGGAAACGACGACAGGCTCAACACGACGGCAAAAAAACAACAACAAATTGACTGCAAGAATGAGAGAAAATGACGAGTTATAATATTTTCTTCGATTTTTGTCGCTGTTTAGTAGCCAGTTAAAAAAACCAATATCTAAGTTAGGATAATTATCTATAAATTAGAAGGGATTAAGCTAAAAATTTTCCTTTTAATTTTCTTAATATTTTAGTTAAATTAACATTTTTTTGTTAACGCCCAGCATTGCAATATTACAGCGGCCAGCAATGTTTCTAACTCTCCATAATCTTTTGAAAATTGCAACATTATTTGCATTATTTTTCTCTCTCTCTCTCTCTCATTCTCTTCGGAGGAATTTTAAAATATATAAAAGTAACAGTCTTTAGGTCAGTTTCTAGTCTCGTGTTTCATGACAAATGGTCTAATGATCATCACCGTTTCCCTCTTAATTTGTCTCAACCAGCGAATAAGTGCATAAAAAATCTAAAATCGTCTAGACCACAGACAATTTTTAATGATTTCACCAAGAATTGTTGGCTTAAATGGAGTTCATCATTTTGTTGTCTCGTGGTCATACGTACTGCATATATATTCATACGGGTTTAACGTATATAATGGTCTATGTATGAAAAACATTGAAGATATTTTCGTAGATTGTCATTAAAGGAAGATACAACACACACATGGACGCACACACATCAGTATAAAAAGCGTTATATACACTTGTGCTCTAGCCTAAAACTATGCTACAAAAGAATGTTATTACTACTATTTATTCTTTCGACTTATTCGTTTCGCTTTCCTCAGAACAAATTGCACATTTATTACTGTTGATATCGTTGTTGTTGTTGTTGTTTATTCCACCCTTTCTCTTTTTCGTAGTTTGACTTGTTCAATTTTTGTGTCTCGTGGCCAACCGAAAGAATTAAAAGAATGAAAGAAAGTTGAACAAAATAGAAAGAAAAAGTTTATAAAAACAAGAAACTTATATTTTTTTGAATAACAAATTAAAGGAGATAACGATGATTTTTTATAGGTCGTATCATTTTATCTGTTATAGAAGCAGCTGCACAAATAGGAGCAATAACAGCGGAGAAAAATGGCAGAAATAAGTGTAATTTCCTTGAAGTATTTTACCGTTTTCTGAGCATTTTTTCAAATTTACAGAGTAACGTATTTCAGACAGAGGTCTGTAGCATAGATGGGAACAAATAGCAAGTACATCATTCATCCACACTTTTCCTCTTCCTTTTTATAAAATGTTTTCAATGCCATGCCATTAAATTGCTTAGGGCACGAGGGTGCCTAATTACCCTCATTTGAAACCTTGAAATTTTTTTAAACAAAATCCCCTGAAGGTTTTGAAGATCTCTGAAACGTAACGGAAATTCTAGTCGTAACGTAAATTTATAAACGAATTATTTAATAATGGAAGAACCATAAAATATTGACAAATCCTAATTCTATCAACATAATTCTACCTTTTTCTCATAAATTTCAGAAATTTCAAATGACAGTAGTAAAATTAATCGCTTCAAAAAGCGTATAAAAATCTTTTTGCAAAACAATAGCTGCATCGCTAACAAACGCAACAACTACAACAACAGTAACAGCAACAGCACGAGTATTATACATAAGCTGTTGCCATTATTTGAATGTCAATGCATGCATATTAAGGAGTGACAGTTTCAACCGTTGGAGCCTTTGGCCAACAATTTGCGTTAAAATAACAAAATCTTTTCTTCTCATTTTCTTCTTTCCATATCTTTAGCATTGACAGTTAGTTACTGCTTTTGCTGCTGATGCTGCTACTGCCATTGCTGCTGATGCTGCTGTTTCTATTGCATACATAAATTTAAACCGAGGCAGCCTTGGCTTCAGCAACCTTAACAAGTTGCTCCTTCGCCAGTTCGGTGCCTTTGATAATGACAATAGTTGATGCCGCCGCTCTTGTTCCTACGGTTCCTGATGCCTGATAAAATTCTACCCCTCAGGGACGAAACTTGAAATTGATATGCAAGACGAAGGAGAACAAATATTAGGCGGGAAGAAGGAAGTGTCGTTAAAGTCATCAGCAAAAAGCTGAATAGTTGGTGAAAGACAGCTGAACAGCTAAAAGAGCAATTGAGTGACAGATGAATGGCTGAAAGAATGGCATGAATACCATGAATGGCATGAATAGAGGAAGAGAGAATGAAAGAGTGAATAGAACAAACAGAGAAAGGGAAACATGAAAAACCGATGACGTTGATTTGAAAATAACGAGTAAGAGTCTTAATAGACCTGACGATATCGAACAAATGTTATGAGTTTACCCCACGAACCCTTGAGGGAACTCCGATATATATACTATGCCTTTATTCTTAGAGATGAAGAATCAAAGCAATTGTTACTAGATAACAATAAAACCTATTGATTTCGCTACAATAATTTCATTATTTTACAAATAAATTGAGGGCAAAAATTGAAAAATTTGACATTGAGTTGAGTTTGACACAGTTTCTTAATATAAAGGCCTATGATGTCAAATAATGTGAGTGGATTTCAAGGAAAAAAGAAAACAAGTAAGTGCGCTAAGTTCGGCATGGCCGAAATGCAATATACCCTACACTTGTTATATAAATTCATAGCACGAACCTTATAATCAGTGGGCAGTTCACGACCCTTTTAAAACCTCTGAAGGACATTTAAATAGGTGGCGTCATGCGTAAATAATACTCTCCCTTTTTACAGAGAACAAAGTGATCACTGTTAACAGATTAGCTTTGGAATTAGAATAAGAATGGTCACTAATACTTTCGTATTGTAAATCTAAAGGTTTATGACATTATATGGTGGAATTATAATGTAATGAGCGCAGTTTGGTCATGTGTAGTACAAATTACATCCAAATTGCAAATTACATCCAACTTCCTAATACTTATTTTCAAATTGTACCAAAGTTGGCAAAGTTTCACACCACACGAACTTCACTACTGCTTAAGAAGCACAGTTCAAGAATTCTACATCGTGAACATTTTTTAGTGATGCTTAAGCCTGTAGATGTATTTTTTTAAGATTTGTTGTAAGTCATCAAGAAAATTCTAAATATTCAAAAAATGCATCCACAAGCTTAAGATAAGAATAATATTTCGTGAATAATTTTATATACTCATCAGTTCCTGCCCAATCAATCGATGTTATGTCGAATATTACGTTCGCCTTATTAATTACTCTCTCTTTTACCATCCCTATTTCTACCGACACTTACATCCGTATTCGTACGTTTGATCGCCCCTACATTTACCCGGACATGTTTAATTTCATTAACTCCCGCCCACATTCAACGATCGATTCTGACGTTCCTGACGATAATAATAATCAACAGGTAAATGACGATCGAAGCGACGAAGTCGGCTTGAGTATGCGTAACTCGTATTCAAAATGCAGGTAATTGACCGGTGAAGTTAAGCATCTTGCGGATTCGGCATCGGAGCAATTCAACTGCATAAATGTCTTAAGTAGCGGAAACTAAAGATAAAGCACGTGCACCCACCCAGTTTTGTTACCATGGAATAGGGTAGTAAAAATTTGAAAAAACTGCACAGCACACACCACTCTAGATGGATGTAACGTTCACTTAAAAAATAGGAGTTCTAAATATTCCCAAAAGTGCATCAAAGCGAATTTGGCAGAGTCGATTTTGATAATCTGCGCCTTTGACACTCATTCTTTGGGAATTAATTAAGAAAGGAATACTTCAATAAGGAGTCACTGGAGAACAAAGGAGAACATTTTTATTTAGTAAAATATTTTAGTAGGATTTAACTGAAGTGCAGTTTGGTTGTATTTATTTCGCACCTTTTTAACAATTTTATTCTATTTTTTATAATTGAAGAAGAAAAGACTTCATTTCTTGGTAAAGAGAAAAGAAGAAAGACGCGAAGAGTAGAAAAGAAGAGAAAGAGGAGGTGAAGGAAAAGTCTCAATTCTTTACTTCAAATATATTTAATTCTCTTGAAGTCTCTTTGAATAGACAAGCCGATGACTATAACATTGTGTGTGTGTGTGTGTTGTCTGGGTGCTGGCAGGAAGGGTGGTGATAGAGTAAGGTCGGAGGAAAAGTAGGACAAAAGGGTTGTATTCCTATAAATCTCATTTAAAGGAAATTATTCAAATCTCCGATGCGAGATTCGATACAAAAATAAATTAGCCTGTCTCTCGAAGGCTCTCTTTCTCACAAGGTTTTCTCACAATGGAATCAATTCATTAAATCCTAATTCCTTCGAAATTTTAATTAATTTTAAATCAATTTGCATATTTTTAGTTTGCGGATTTTTATAGAAAGCCCTAAACACAAAGGAAATCTATATTACATTTACATCGCATTCCCAAAAGTATCTTCAGTCAGCTCTTCGGTTGGCAACGCACTGCAGGAGGAAGCAGATATAGAAAACTGTATATATTCTTCCTCAGATTCAACACCTGAGTTGATTTAGCGAAGACCGTCCGTCTATCTAAGTGTCTGTTTTTGTGCAAATCACGATTACGATCGAACAGAAAGAGATATCGAAATGAAATTAGGCTCGAATATTCTTTCCAACTATAATCAGTTTGGGATTGAAAACGGCATAGTGACATTACTTGCTTATTTATTTCATTATTATTTCCATTTGTCAGCCTCTATTAATATTTTTGAGGTGAATTTTATGGCCGTGATGGCTGTATTGGACATACTACCAAAAAACTAGGAGTGACACGCCTACTATTATATATAATATACCACGTATTGAGTTCTTAAGTAAAGTTGCGCTGATTATGATGAAGAGAAAACGCAATATTAACATTTTTATAACGAGTGCATAATCAGCTCACTGAAGTTATCGTTCCTAGTTGGTTTATTTAAACCCTACTGAATTTCTCCTCTCGCTTTACCCTGCCTCTTCGCAATCATGATGTCATTCATTCTTAAAAAAAAATTATACTTATATTGTGTTTTTGTTAGTTGTTTGTAATACATTTTTGTTTGGACACTCTTGGGAAATTATTTTGCTTAATGAAGACCTACTTATTTAATTCTTTTATACCCTACGAACCTCTTGGTGCAAACCGTATACAAAATTGTCACATCTCCCTCACGTTTCCTCTGTCCCTAAGCCTATGGTTTGCTTGAAAGAATGGATAAGTGACGGAATGAGAATGGATGCGTGCAATTGACAGAATTTATCATTGGTTTTGAACAAGTATCAAATTATTTTAATAACATTTATTGAATTTTAATAGAAAGTCATTGACTTAGTAAGAAAAACTGCTAAGAAAATAAAAATTTAATATATGGATTTCATAAAAAATTAAGCAAAAATTATGTACATATATATTTGCCAAAAATATTCACCGAAACTGAGAATTGATTACTTATAAGAGACCCCTCCTAAAAGGTATTGTCTTACACCCCACCTCCATTAGGAATTCTTTTAAATAATTTTTGAAAATTTGGAAAATATTCCTAAAATAGTCTTTGAAGCAAAAGTTTAAACAATTCTTAAAAAGGATCTATAGCCACAAGAAAGCCTCAACTTACTCAAAAATTTTACATGTCGTCACATTCTTTTACTAAACACATGCCTCCGTAAAAATCGGCTTGCAAAAGTTTGTCCCAGCCGCGGTTTTAATTTTCAAATTTCGCACAAAGAGGACCGACTGCAGAGTTAGGCCATATACAATGTTTTTGTCTTCTTTTCGTCTCATGGATGAAATATTGTTCTCAATTTTTAAATATATTTTTAATATAAATCTTTTAGGTTTAGCAAATTTGAGGTGAGGGTAGAAACGGGCAGAATGAGAGAATCATTGCGGCTTCTTTTCCTTTTTCTTCTTCTTCTTTCTTCTTCTTTCTTTCTTCTTCTCCCCTTTTTTTGTTAATAGCAAAATATTTTTCATATACTTTTCATATGCTTGGTACTTCTGACTCATGATGCTAACGCTCTGCTGCGATTCTTTCTTCAACATTCGCACTAACGAAATACGTGCACAAAATTCAAAAATTTCATCGGTAAAAGAGAAAAAAACGATGAGTGAGGAAAACTTATTGAGTATGAATATATGCAATATGGGCCGATATTCAAAGCGTAAAGAAAAACGGATGTAGAAGAGAAAAAGAAACTCGTTCCCATAACGAATTGTTTGGAATTCTCGATTTGAAACGTGTCCATTCTTTGTGATGCAGCAGACTGTCAACGACAAATTCAATGATGGAAACTTCGCCGTTGGTATGCCGTTGCCAAATGGAATGCACTGGCTTTAGACGCGTGACTGTCCAAATTGAGTAATAAGAACTATTTTGAATTCGTAAAGGACATAAAGAAATAGGATGCATTTTCAATATTTGATTGGTTTTGGTTGTTTTTGTTAAAAGGTTGTTGTTTCATTTCTCGTTCAATTGCCCTCCTCCCTCTCTCTGTCTCTCTCCCTCACTAGATGACTTTACGCTTCGTTCTTTTTATTCCTCTTAATTCTTTTCAACACTGCCCGAGTTTTACGGCCAATACCATTTGTCTGTTATTTGCCTTTCCTTTCATTCTTAAAATTGCCATTTTCGTTGGGAGTATTTGAAACGGCATTCCCGGCACTTGGAGAAAGCTATAATTTCGAACCTATAACAAACACTTCAGTGACCACGAAACACCGTAAACGCATTTACTCTTAGATGATACTCAAACCGCCACCACCACCAACAACAACAACGTCAGCAAGAACAATCACCACTACCACCAACACCATCGAAAAACTAACAGAAACAGACGAAGAAGACAACGATGGTGAAGAAGAAAAAGGAAGGTAAGAAGAGCGTAATTCAGGCAGCTCCATCGAGAGCGATACCACAAAATTCTATCATCGTTTGTAAAAACTATTTCAGAAAACCAGCAACAACAACAACAACTGCAACAACAACCAAAGATAGCGTGAAACAATTTCAGCGGAAGGAGCAGCAGCAATGCCAACAACACAAAAACAACAACATCGATGAATAAAACGAAAAGCATATTTTACATGCGTTTTATTTGAAGAGGGGTGTGTGTGTGCACGCATAGATATGTGTCTGTGCGTAATTTGTCCATGCGTGATTTTCAACGCCAAATACTCGAGAAAACCACCAACGCCAACGTCACATGTTGAGATCGCATCATGCTGCTGCCGCTGTTGATTTTGCTGTTATTGTTAATGTTGTTGTTGTTATTCGTACAGCTATTATTGTTGTTGATGAACTTCAAGCTTTAATTGCATTTTTGCATCTTGTGGCTTCGCACTTTTTCGGATTGAATAGGATTGATTCTGAGTGATCCTACTTTTGATTTTCGTTTGGACAACAACAATAACACTCGTTCTCTCATACTTGAAACAGAGGCAAAAAGCAACGATATGCAGAATCGCATGGATGCTTAACCGCAGGGCAAAAACCGAAAATTTGTAACACATTTTGCGACTAAGCCGCATCAACAACAACAACAACAACGACGACGACGAGTATTACCAACTGCAGCAGCAGTAGCACCAGCAATAAGTCAACACCAGTAAAGCATAAAATCCTCACACCGCAAATCCAAAAAATCTTCACAAATAGTTGAATCTACGTTCATTGGAAAATTCAATTGAAAAACGATATGGTGTCGGTGCAAAACGTCCACGATTCAATCATTGCAAGCTAAACTTTGGACAAGACGTTACTTCTCAACGAGATGAGGCTTAAGCCGAAGGCTGAATATTAGTAGGGTTAGTCGAAGACTAGAAAATTGTGCGAACGACAGAAAGTATTTTAAAAATAACGTGATCGCTGAATAACGATGGTATGCGAAATCATGAAAGACATAAAGCCAATACGTTTCGAAAGTCAATAATTTTAAGTTCCGGTTTAAAAATATATAAAATTCCGGTTTTATAATTTTGCTTGAATTTACTTTGTCTTCAAATTTAATTTCGAAATTAAAAAACAATATCGAGATCTTATCACTCGCGTTAGTACGGTTCATTCCTCACCACTGGAGATCTCGGGAATTAATTGCTATAGAAAAAATATAAAAATGGAAGATACGATTCGATTCGTTGGGGTAAATGTCCAACAATTGTTGACAAAAGTACATTTATCGAAATGAATTAATTAGTTAGAAATAGTATGTCATCAATTATTCGTATTGCTTTTAGTCTTACCATAAATTAATATTAATTTAATTTAATTTAATAGTAATTTCGGAATATCGTGTAATATTCTGGATACCAAGAAATCAGTCAGATCTTTCACAAGTATCCAAATATTAATATAATAAAATAGAACAAACAACTGTTTTGCGTAATACAAGCGACAACAACTGCTGTTGCGTCATCCAAACAAACGGCAATAATAGCAATGACATCCGTTAGCAAATGTTATCAATCCTCATATAATTAATATCACCGACACCATCATCATTGTCACCACTTCCAACGCAATGACGATATTTGCATCAATGGCAATCGAAACAACAATAACATCAGAAACGACAACGACAACAATGACAATATCGAAAACCGCAGAAACTATGGCGATAACATAATTCTGTTGACAGCACTTACAATAACAACTAACAACAGCAGCCGGAGATGCAACAACAACAGTGACAACAGCAGCGAAAATAAGAATAAACAATATTCTGAAAGCAGACGCTGACGACACATCAACTGATTGTGAAAGTTTACTTGCGATTACATTAGACAGGTTTATATGCGTGTATTGTATATTTGAGTATTTGTATGATGTATGTGTGTGCGTGTGTGTGTGTGTGGGGGGGGGCGTATCTATAGAACACAAGGACGTACACCCCCATATCACGCTCACCACCTTAACGCCCCAAACACAACCTCACAACGGCTTTAACCAACAAAAAGCAATTCAATGAAAAGCATATAGAATTCAGCAAGTCTTATATGGTGTTTCCTCAAAGCGGTTTTCAGCAGTTTTAGGCAAAACGGGTTTTCAGGGGCAAAACCTAAAAATATTCATTGAAATTGTTGTTGTGAAATTAAATCAAAACCAGAAATAGCTCTAAATGTGTGCATGAAACTAGTTGGATTTCGCCCACTTTCAATAAAACAGCCTACGAAGATAGATAATATTCCTGGCAACTTGCATGGCAATTCCTAATTGTAACTCATATTTATACGCGGACCGCTCCCGGTTTTAGAAATATTCCTTTATCGGAAACGTTTTATTCTAAAACGTAACTGCAAAGTCAAAATTGCACCAAGGTCTGAGAAATTGAAGTATAAAGACAAACTCATATATATCTACTAAAAAAAGAAGACGCGTCACAAACAGTTTTGTCAATTTTCAATCCAAGCAGCCTAAAATTACAAAAAATATTCATACCAAATTTCACGTTGATAACTCTTTCTTTCCGGGAGTAATTGTCATTTCGGTACAGAAGGACAGATAGCTAGAGAGATAGAAAGACAGACAGACAGATACGCACATGCAGGCTGGCACACAGCCAAGCTTCAATTACGCTTGAAAAGGTAATATTATTTTCGAGATTTTGAAATCATTTTTTTATTGGAAACTTTCACTTGATTTCTTTCTATTACTTTCTCATAAGCTCTCCCACCATCTTCCTGTTCTTCACCCTCGTTAAAAGCGTTAATTTCTCATTCACATTTATATTAAAATTCAATTCTATATCGCTACCTATTAATTCATCTATCCATTCACCCGTCTATCCTACCCAACGCTTCACCCAACGCAAGAGTTTCATCACTCGCAGGCTGTTTTTCAATCGAAGTCAACTTCTACCTTTATCTCATCCATCCGTATTAGTCGGGAAAGTGAATCAAGGGGGTGGGCGTACGAATACTCATACATTTCAATAATTAGATTCGGGAACAATGGAAATAAACGAGATCCATGGAAATTCATGTAATCAAAAGCAAATTTCCAAGGCAATTAATGTTAATTAATTCCATTAATAAATAGTTTTCATTTAAATTGATGTCAAATATATTTAAGCAATAACTCAATGTGATGACAATAATGAAAATAATAATACTCTTAAGGATACGTTGACACATTTCTATGCGCTTTTATATACCCCACACCGCTTTCTATACCCTACACCCAAAGTGTGAACTTTGTTAAAGAAGGCATGAAAGGTATAGAAAAGTATAAATATACTTGCTCATAATTACCTCCTGAGTAGATTTAACCATATCAGTCTGTCTGTCCATACGGCCGCATGTCTGTGAAATCCTGACTACAGGAGAACTAATGGGGTAAAAATATTCAATCTCATCACAAATTAAGTTGCATTGAAAATAGGACAAATCGGACTAACGTCACGCCTGGCGATATCTCGTAAACGCTTAGATATATTTAAATGAAATTTTATACGAGTGGTGCTCATACCGCCGTTCTGGGAATTGTGAAGAAAAAATTTTGCAAAACCGTGAGTGATACCGCGCACTAACACAAATGTCGGCTATATCGCATAAACAGTTGGAGATATTTAAAAGAAATTTTATACGAATGGTCCAATAGAATTTGCCAAATGAAAAGTCATTTGGCAAATTCTAGAAAATCGGCGTGGGATTTTAGTTATAAATTTTTAACACGGATGTAGATTAATATATAAATATTACATGTGAAATACTATGGGGCGACCCCAGAATATTCGAAAAATCTCAATTTAACCACAAGGTAATTTCCGTTTAAAATTCGGTGAAAATTAATTAAAATGTCAACGGGAAAGAATGAGTTAGAAAAAAAAACGCAATGAACCAATGTACGAAATAAAAAGGGAAAGAAACAAAGAAGTTGCGGCGAATAGAGTAATGAAATTATTTCAAGCTTCCGAAGAATGATGAGCATACAAAGCAACATACACACAGATGATGTATCGTATGCTACATCAAAATAGATGAGTTATTATGTCATATTTTAAATATCTTAAAAATCTCTAATGTGAACTCTGAACCGATTCATTTGTGCAAAGAGTTACTGCAATCTTTTGAGTGACAACGGCCTGTTTGCCCTTTCGTTAGATACTCTTGCGAACTGAGGGCGACCTATCATCAACGTTATCATTATATGTTGATAATCATCATCGTCATCATCATCGTCTCCATCCACTTTGTAAGCAACTCATCAGTGTATTGGTGAGCAAGAACAGCAAGCGCAAAAACGGCAACAGCAACAACACTAAGCAAATTCCTAAAAAATGCTACTTGTCATAAAAAGTATCAAAATCAAACGACAAAGAAGGCGGGACGTAGAAACGACAGAGTGGTAGACAAGTGAAAAAGAAAAGGACAGAAAAGAGGAGGGTAGGGAAAAGGAGTGAAGGAAGCAAGCAAGGATACAACTAAGGAAGGAATCTCTTGCTTATTGCATCGTATCGTAAGGAGCAAAAAATGGAAAGGAAGAAAGGAGCGGATGAAAATTTGTGACATATTTTTTTATTGTTGGGGATGGCAAAAAACTGGTTGAGACTACTGCTCCTGTTTCCTCAATATGCTGTTGCCACTCATACACACATACACACATGCTAACACTGTTTGTTACTCGGCTGATAGCGCTTTGACGTTTTTAGCAAGTTCGTCAATTCTTCTTCTCAAATTTAACTTTTTAACATATTATTGATATATTTCCTTTTCTTCTTTACACGCCCCCCGGCCCGCTTCATTACTAAAGTGAAGCTGTGGGTTATTTTCTCCCGTTTCTTCTTTGTTGCCTTATTGGACTTTTCGGGTTTTGGAGAGGTTTCTCGGTTTCGACAGAACGTGGTGATGAAAAGAATTTGTCGGTCAGAAGGAGAAATTGCCTTCGTTCGAAAATGTTCAAGTTTTGGGCGTTTAATTGTTGTTGTCGTTTTCCTCAATGATATATCATTTAAAACTGTATTGATCTCTGCAGGCAACCCCGTAAGCTCGTGACCACAACTCATAGATTTCCAGATAAATTCAAAATTAAAAACAAAATCCTTTTTTTTATAGAATCATGTCAACGAAACCGTATGGAATCAGGACCATGATCGACATCAGGATGAGGATAATAAAAAAAGAATAAGTAAGCATTACAAGCGCCAGAAGCAATGCAGTCCTTTACGGTTCTCTTATACTCGTAATAAACGCTGTTTGGTTTTTTGTGGTCTACTTGAAGAAAATAGACTACGAGTATTTCATTGAGTTCAATTGATCCATCCTTAGAGGATTAACTGTGTAATTTGTTATTGCTGTTCTTGTTATTGTTGTTATTAATGCTGCTACCGTCGCTATCGCTATTACTATTGTTGTTGTTGTGATTGTCCTTGTTGTTGTTGTTTATGTTGTATTCTTCGTTATTACTTGATTTCATTGAATTTTTCATTGTTCAATTTAATCTGCTGTTAAATGACCCAACCCCATTGACCCAAATGAGACTTGTGGTCATTTTAAAGCGAACGTCAGCAACATCATCATCATCAATTTTCGTTCATTTTAACATTTATCGCTAAGTTATTTATCGACAAGTCAGGTCAATATTTTTGTTTTTCCATGCTTTTAATTCTATTTTAATTTATTCATTTTAAGTATCTATCAGTGTCAAGTTTAAAGCAATGAATACTCGACAGCATCGCGCAGCCTCTTGCTTGCAGATTATTGAAAGGACTCGAAGTACGTTTCTTTTATTAATTTCTAAAATTCAAAGTTTGATTCGTAATTAAATTTTACCTTTTTCAAAGCATTTTTGATAAAGTTTTTCTTTTGCAAACAAAATTGAAATACTTTTTAAAGTCACGAGAATAATTCTTCTAATTCTTTTTTTTTCTAAACGAATAAGTCGTTTCAAATTGCAAATAAAAAAAAGATAGATTATGGTAAAATTAAAAGCCATTCAGTCCGCTACAATCGAAAGGTGTGAACCATTCGTTTCCATTCTGCACTTTTTAAAGACAATTTCCCCAAGATATCTTTCGAACGTTTTGCAAACGATTTTAATACTTCCAAAGACATATGTAAGAGTTTGGCAGCTGTCTATTAAAGTTTGAGTCTTTAGGAATTTGTAAAAGTCTTGCAAGGAAGTTGTAAAAGTCTTGCAAAGCAGTCTCTAATATACTAAAAAACGTCTTAAAAAGGAAAAGTTTAGAAGACATCTATAGGTGTTTGAGGATGTTTTTGAAATATTGGAGACGAGAGATGTCTGTGAGAGTGCGATAGACGCTATTTTACTTCCACAGTTTGAGGAAGTTTGAGGATCGTTAAGTTATTTTTTGAAGGTTTTGTAGAATATCTTCTAAAATTGGAATGACGTCTTTAAAAGTTTGAAAGACGTCTTGAAAACTTTCAAAAATAACTTCGTGAAGTTAACAGACGTAAAGATTGAAGCATGCTTTTAAGGTTTTGAAAAGTTGCAAAGACTTTTTTTATCAAGTCTGGGAGAGTCTGGGGGAGACCTCTGAGAACTTTAAGAAACCTTGGAGAATTTGTAAAACGTGTGCAAAATTTGAAAGAAGTTTTCAAGAGATCAAACAACGTCTCTAAATTTATCAAATTCATCTTCGAGAGCTTGTAAGTATTTATTTCTAAGTGTTTCTTTCTTAGATATTTCTAAGTGTTTGAAAAACTTTTTTAAGCATGTGAAGCCGTTAAAACACGAAAAATTACGCAAGTATAAAACTGAAATTATAAGAATGTACACCCTGTACACCAGCGTGTACACCCTGTTTTTATTGCTTCTCATTGAAATCAAAGGAAGAAGAGAGCTGTCTACGAAATTTTAATATTTCATACGAACTTTATCTTCTTAAATATTTGCATTTATTATTAATTATGCACATTTTCTTGGTATTAACGTTCTCAAGGGAAGGACAAGGAGAAAGAAATGAATCAAACAATAATGAAGAGGTAAATCTAATTAAATTCGAATGCAATTATTCTATAAATAGATGTATTTATGTTTACGATACAAGAATGTTTGCTGCTGCGATGCAATCAATCAAATTAATTATTTTTTGGGGCGTAAAAAGTACCAAAGGATTTATCACGATCAAGGACTATTTGCTACAAACTTACTAAGTTATCGCTACCGATACTAACAAGTACTCAATTTATTTAATAAAATCATTTTAAAATCAATCATTAAAACGGATATAAAATCAAAACAAGTAAATAAGACATAAAAGTAAAACAAATTCTATACCCCATACCCATAATATAAATTTAAGGATTGATTCCAATAAACAGTGGGAGGTATACGCCCCTTTTTAGGAGTATATACTTCCATAAAATATTTAGAAACAATTAAATTCTTCTTAAACTTTATCAAGCAATTGGTGGCAACGTCAGATTTGTGATACGGTAAATTGATTTTATTTATTTTTTAGGTTCAAAAGTCTGAGAAAGCTTTGAAAATCTAAAATTTAGGTAGTCACAAAACTTAAAAAGCTCGATAAGAAAGGAATTACAAGAACACTGTAAAAGCACGAAATTAACCAAAATACTAACGAGTAACAATTTTGTTGAATTTCCTCTACTCAAAATGTTCATAAGGATTCATCAAAAGCTTAAGCAGATTTCTTCAAAATCGAACGAAGCTTTTTATTTTCAGAAATATTTTAGTTCATTTGTAATGAAAGAACCTTAAAAGATTTTTATTTCTAGGGAGAGTTTCTAGAAGTGCAATCAAATGCTAAAGCTTTTCAAAAGTTTAAATAACTATTTCAATTACTTTCGTCATGGGTTTATAAGCTTTAAATTCACTCTAAAGCGTTCTTTGTTCATTGCCGACTTGGTGAAGCGCGTTATAAAAGCGAAAACGAAGCTTTCAGGATATAAGCGCAAGCTTTTAAATGATAGATGACAGTGAATGATTTTATTCTTTTTATATAAATATAAAATAAAATCGCTAAATGAAAACAAAAATAAAAATTGCATTGGATTTGATGAAATGCTGTAGATTCAATTCGTAATTTAACTGAATACGGAAATAGTAAGTTTTCACCAAAGATGACAGATGCCTTAAGAAAAAAGATAAAATATCTCCAGATTTAAATACATGTCGAGGAAAACTTAATAATTTAAAATTCAGTAAAATAATTATTATTTTACATTCTTGATTCATTCTTGTTTCTTCAAAAACATGAACACAATACAAGTGTCACGATGCGAACGATTCATTCGTTCATTCTCTAAAATTTCTCTATTCACTCTCTCGCAAAGTAAATGCGCTGCCATCTCGTTTAACCTCGTTTATCACAAATTCACTCAAACTGACCACCAACGTTTTATTTTTTAAGGCGATGTAAATGTTTTTGCACGTGACACATTTTCAATAAAGTAAAAATTAGAATACTTGGTTTTTATGTGAAACATTGAAGCGAGTGTATTAAACGACCATGAATGAACACAAACAACCAACGAGCAATCCCGAAGAAAATGATACTGAGGAACTAATGGTGCTTATATTGATCTCAGATTTAACTATAAAAGATTAAATTTGATCATGGGCCCATTTTCTGCTTTGCCTTTTTATGAATGCAATGATGTAATGATAATGATAATGGTTGGTCGTGAGAGTGGGTTGGTTGGAGGAAAGCAGGCACCTGTTGTTGACTGACGACACATTAAAGCTGTATAATAAATTAAAAGAAATGGTCTTGAAAAAGTATTTAGTACCATTTCAGTTGATGTCAATGGCCTTAATGAATCTTGCGATATTCTTCTTTGGGCATTGCAATTGCAACATATTGTGGCAACTGTTGTGAGAGATAGCTGCCATAAATAATACAAAATAATTTTCGCGCAAATGAAAAACTCACCAAAATATTCTGAGGTCTGCAAAATTATAAATCTGTGTTTAAGTAAAGTAATAGAATGAATGTGTATGTGTATGTGAGAGAGAGAAAGAGTAAGTGAGAGAGTTACTGATGCTACTGGATGGATTTTCCGTAAGTATGTCATGGCACTTTGTCATTTTATTCGCAGAGGCCCACAGGCATAGACTTTCGGGCAAACAGATGATACATCCGTTAAGCGACTCTTCAGTCTACAACTTTGCAGTAAGCCTCTTTAATCAGCCGCTTTACTTTTCAATCTCTCACCACCAGTCCAGTCGTTCATTCAGTAAGTCATTCAGTAGGTCAGATTTTCAGTTATTCAATTCTACTTAAGGCTGGAAATTGAATATTTCAGTTTTATCGTGTAGAGGATAAAAACATTGTCGGTATTTCCATAGTTTACATCGTCTCAGGAAACATTGATGAATCTGGCGTGACATTTCACCCAAACACATAAATCTTTTGACTTTCGTTTCGAAAGAACGAGAGCGAAAAAACTGGGAGCGAGGGAAACGAGGGAGCGAATAATCATCGATAATAAGTATAGAATAAATTAGTGTATATTTTTTGAAGGAATAATTCGTTTAAATAATAAATAATAAACTGAAGAAATAAATTTCATTAAAATAAAATAATTTCAATACATTCGATTTTAACAGTCCTTTATGACTCTTGAACGATTTGTTGCCGTTGAATTTTAAAACAGTTCTCTTTTCAGTTGACAGAATTTGCAATAAACAAGGAAAATCCACTTGGGGCATTTTGTCATCTCGTTTTTTTTCATTTTTTTTTTTAACTGGCTATGCTACAAAAAGTGCGAATTTGTTAATTAAATAATATTTTTGCAAAGCAGCGCCGTTGGAATGCAAGAGCTTTTATTGATATTGAGTTAGTTTTTTTCCCTCGAATCTATTTTGGCAAGAGTATAAGGTTGAAAAAGAGAATGGGAGGGCAAACACATTCTCACATACAATTTTTTACTAGCTTTAAGTTCACTGAACCGAAAAGGCTTGAAATATTTAGAATACCACGAAATTTACATCCAAGGCGCTACAATTTTTTTGATCGCCTGTATCCGCCTAGCGAAATATTGAACTCAACACTACTTTTTAATCCCAGAATTTAAACAGTGGTGTACAAACCTGTGAATTATTCTTGAAGCAGTTCTTACCGGCTTCCCTGCGATTTCTGTACATTTGTGTGTAAGGGTATCGAATAACTCCATACACAGTTTTCAGAAGAACTTACGATTGTGTTAATCCCTAATTTCATACTTCCCGATTTCATTAAGAACCGCAAGTAGAAACAAAGAACCAAGACCGACCAAGTAGACCAAGTAGACCAAGAAACGACCAGACCAGAAGAAAACAACAATGTTTAAGAAGAACAAGAAAAACTGTGTAATTATTTTTATAACTATTGAAGTATGAATTTTTAACGTAGAAGTAACAACAATAATAAAATAATAATTATGATAATTATGATACCAGTTATTATTATTATTGTTATTTTGATAATAGAAACTGTGGTGAAACAGGCGAAAAACCATTGAAACTTAAAACAACAATAAGAGGCAAGCAAGGAAGCAGCAAAAATTAAACTCACTGCGAAACAAACAATAAACAAAACAGCAAAGCACAGACAAAACAAAGAAAAACAGTAACTATAATAACATCAAAACTTCAAACGAGAATAAAGTCAAAGGATTTAATAATAAAGAAGAAAATAAAGAATTGTTAAGACGGGTCGAAATTGAGGCGCCAAAAACATTTTTTTATATTTAACGGTTTTAAAAAGGGTGGGGGGAGAAAGAGAGCTGAAGAAGAAATTGAAAACCTAGAGCAGTTCCAAAACCGCTTAAGTAGACAAACAAAAGAATAATAATATTATAATAACAATAATAACAAAAAAGACCTACATTTTTGGGTAAAGAAAGCCAGAGAAAATAGCTTACGGATAAGAAAAATTGAGGACCTTCCCCCCAAAAATCAATAAAAAATCTTTAACGATTCTTATTGCATGACTAATGGAAAGCGGTAGAGAGGATAAATAGTTCTCTTTAATCCTTTATGAGCCAGTAAAATAATAAAATAATTTACTCGCTCAATGACATTTTAAGGCTAATACAAATACGAGTATACTCATAAACAACCAATTGCATAACATCGAGAAAAGGAATAACCAGAGACGAGGAAATAAACGAGGGCAGCAACCAGTGAGAGAAAGGGTAGCAAGAGCCGCAACAATAACAACATAACGACATCACGAAAACCACAAAAACAAGAGCAATCTAAATACTCGAACTTCAAGGACATGCTTTACGGTAAACCAGTAGTCGATGGTGTACAAGTATCAACGTTTTTATTCCCACCTACGGATTGCTAATTTCATTGTTATCATATTACTTCCGTGTTAGAACAAAGGACGAATATCCAGGATATGCGCAGGGGTTTGTTTACATTTTTTGTAAGCAAAAATAAGCTTAGGTTGAAATACACTAAAAACATGCTCATACGAAGTGGCAGGAAGTGCTGAAAACGTACTCCTTACAGGCTAACGATGCCTGACACGAAGTAAAAATAAATGAAGAAGGAAAGGAAATGGAGGAAAAAGGACGGAAAGGAATCAAGGACGAGGAAACCAACAAGGAAAATTGTTGGTGTTGGTGTGAAATGAACCCTGTAAACAATCGGTTTTATGGGCAGGATAATCAATATTATGGCAATAGACGATGACATCGTTCTGATCACCCAAGCTTCGGAACCAATGGAGGTCCTAAAACATTCTGCTTCTAGCCATTCACACAAATAAACATAAATTATATTAATGTGTTTTTAATACTGCAAACATTGAAAAAGTATTACATTCTGTAATAAATCGTTATTTAATTATTCAATGATTTCATCGATTAGAATTTCAACATGACCATCTTTCATGTTGAAGTAATTTCCTACTGGGGTAAAATAACGCTAGTCAATAACTGTGTTACGAGACGTTTACGTGCATGTGGTGGGTATGTGTGTGTTTTTAAGGAATGTAATGTTTCTCTCACGTTACTCGCCTTGACGTTAATGAAACAGAATAACTCTTCATACATAATCACCTCGTGTAAAATACGTCTCTCAACGAAAAAAGAGAAAAGGTGCAAACAACTTTCAAGCGTTCTTATGCGTTTGAGAACACAAATATTTTTTTAGTGCAAGTGAGCTCATTAGGGCGGCTTTATTTTTCACTGTAGGAGTGGAGCATCGGCACCGCATAAGAAATTTGTTGCTCTGTCATATTTTTTTACTTTTTTACCTTTTTACTCCTTTCATCCCTTTCAGTATCGATCACATTTTGATTATTGTTGTTGATTTTCGGTACTTCGGTATTTCTGAAATTTATGTATTCGCACATTCTCCGATACATTTTCTTTAATTTTTCTTTTCCTCTCGTATTTTACTATTTTTAACTTTAATTCCTCGCATTTATTGCATTCTTATGCAATGTGCATGTATGCACGCAGCGAATAAACATGTACCGATTGTTATATAGTCGTAATTGTCACAAATTGCAAAAATTATGTGGCAACACAAAAGTATCCTTAGAGTGAAAAGAACTTCAAAATTTCCTGCTTCTCATTCATCTCACTCTTTAGTACTGTACAGTACTATTCTACTCGTCAGGTACTCGTCAGGGAGAGGAAGAAGATGATGGAGCAAATGTTGAAGGATTTAATTATTTGAATCGTCTCAATTCAGATTTAATTTAATTTATTATTCGAATAAAGAACGTAAGAGCTTTATTAGAAGCTGGACTTTTTTAGTTTTCGGCTTTGAGAATTTTAATTGAAAATTTTATTCGTTAATCAAAAGCATTAAAGTGCATTCCAAATCGATAAATCATCAAAATATCTCAAATTTATCCTTCTGATTAAATTCATATGATTATTGGATTGCTTTAGAATCATCAACAACATCAACTCAAATAAACAGAAAATATATACGCTAATAAATACGTTTCCACCAGTTAACGATTTGAAAATAAACGACTATTAAAATTCTCAATAACAAGAGTCTAAAAAAATTCAATGGAAAACGATGTATTTTCTTCATTCAAACGAATTTAACACATTTCGTGGTTATCTTTAAAAGCACTTTCTAAAGACTTTTCCCCCAATTTCTGATTTTTCCTATGCATAGACACGAGCGAAACGGTGTTCGTAAGTATTCGCTCGTTCTTCACGGACATTCTCGCTTTTATACTTAATTAAGCAACGGAGGCAAGTGACGAACGACTAACGAACAAACGAGTAAATTTGTGTTTTATGGATTTTGGGGCTGTTGATTTCTGATGATAGGATATATTCATTATTCTTTACTATTTTTTCACATTCACTTCTGGAATAATTTTCTCTTAATTTTTATGTTTGTATGTGTATTTGTATTGCTGTTTGCATTTGTATTGCAGCAAGTTTCGATGATGCCCATAAAACTTCATAACTAAAATTCATAGAAAATTTTATGCACGCAAAAATGTTGAAGCTTTCATTTTAGTTAGTCGCGTTTATTGGTCTATATACTATGCACCTATAGTGATATCTTTTTGTTGTTTTTACTGGTGTGTTTGTGTTGGATCATAGTTCTCCCCTGCTTTTAGATATACAAGTATATTGCGAAGATCTTCTCTAAAGTTTATGAATTTTGATGACTTAACATAGGATTAAGCATAGGATTGAAACGACGCAATTTCGTTCTCATATTAAAAAAAATTCAATTATAAAACTCACGTACAAAACTCTACAACCATGAGAGCATACAAAATCAAGAAAAGTTTCAAAATTGAAATCATTTAATTGCAGTAAAATTTATCCATGAACATGAAAATTTATCAAAAGTTCGATATATTTCATTTTCAATTCATAACAGCTCTTTCCGTCTATTCTCTGTCAACTCTTTGAATATCTAAACCTCTTAGAAGCAAGAATGGCAAAACTGACTAAGACTACTTAACAACCTGAGGCAATTATGAATTAGAAAACAGTCGTTTGAAATGCTTCTTCCTCTACCCGTTTTAATCTCATTGAAGTTTTACCACCACTCTCACAGAGTATTACATTATTAAATATCCTCAAAATACACTCAGCTTCTTTTGCAACATTTTATGTATTTTCTTAAAAATAAACCATATTTAATCTTTAGAATGCAAAGAAAATCATATCATTATTAACAAAATTTTCTAGAAGACTTAAAAGACTTTTCTTTTGGCAACCTTTTATCGACAGTCCTTTGTCACTTAGTGTGTTGTCTTTATGCTTTCGATAGATGACATGGTAGGGAAAGTTAAAATTATTTTCGCGAGTGAATTTATCAATTTCATGACAATGAAACATTGACTCAGAAAATATCACCAATCAACTAATTTAAAAGAATGCAAGACAAAAGCATTTTATTTTAATTAGATTAAAACACAGTGACGTCACACAATGACTCATTCAAGAAGATAACTTTTCAAGTGGTAACTGTCTAAAGTTGTTCGGCTCATCGAGTTGATTAATTACTCGGTTTGCGGCTGAAGAATTCCATCAGGAGCTTAAATGGAATTTACGTTTGAAAATTTTTGCACCTTTATTATCTTTTGTATTCTTCCTTTTTTGATAATTTTTCTTACGTTCGGCACCTTCCAGAGCCGTCAGTACCAGCATCCAACGCTGACAAACCATCAGCCAAGAGAAATGACCGATTAAATAGAAAAGAAAACCAAAAAACTTTTCCTGTAACCTTTTATTGCTTTAGTTGCGTCCATTGCCTTTTGATCGCAGTCTTCTTTTTCTAATTTCCTTGCAGTTTCTATGAAAACGCAACAACAACTACTGTCATTATCATTGGAGGCAGTCTAGTGGTTAGAAAATTACACGTTTGTATACCCTACTCGCGAATGGAAGTAGATTTCCGAATAGATCGTTTCCGTTTGAAACGTGTTCTTAAAAGTAGGCGTGGACCGCGCACTATGAAAAGTTACGATTACAGAAGAAGGAACGACCGGGTATTGCCATGAAATTTGAAAAATATGCACTCCCTAAACTGTTTTTATTGAAAGCGCGAGAAAGCCGACTAGAAAGATTCAAAAGTAAGATTCAATGTCAATACGTTTTGGTGAATGACTCGTAATCAGCAACAGCAACAACAACAATAGCAGTCCACGTAAGCGTCTGAATACTGAAATGTTCGCAGCAGTTTTATTTCATCATGCTTGCATTTCCATTTCTGCGCTATACGCGCTTTTACGTTCTAACGCAGCTCTTGAGGTAGGTCGTAACTAATAGCATCCAATGCACTAAACTGTCAGCACATTAGCGTCGGTTGTTGTATCCATTTTTATTCTCCTTTTAAATTGTATGCCTCGAATAAAAAAACAACTGACACGTAAAAGGACTTGACTTGATGATAAAAAAATAAGCGATCAAATCAGGTCAAATCAATTGAAATCAATTCAATTGAAAAGTGGAAGGTGTAAAAAGAACTCCAACCAACTATTAAATTGCTTGACAAAATTATATTATATTCTAGTTCAAGCTAAGAATTGATTAATGAATTAATGAAGTCGAGAAAAGATCAGAGACAACGTTAAGCCAATCGGAAAAACCAAGTCAAATCCATTCAATTCAATTGAAATCAATTTAAATTTTAAGTACATTGGAAGGAATTTTTGTCATTCTTTGCCATGTTTGGTTCGCAACGAGAGAAAGGCATCTGCGAGAGAACGAGAATGAAATTAGACACTAAAGATGACACTTCGCCGAAGTCGATATGTCTCCAAACCGAGCTCTACAACTGATGAGGGCAAATTGTTCACTTTGAGGGCAAGTATTCTTTCACTTCTCCTAGATTTCATTTCATTTTCGAAACAAGTTCGAGAACTTGAAATAAATAACCTCCAAAATTTGTTTTTTTTTTTTTGGAGGCTCGAGCTTGGGTTTTTTGGGGGGGTAATTTTTTGAAACTGAAACTCCAACAATGATCTTGGAATATGAAATGAAATAATCTGCTTGAATTGGTTTAATAATCTCTTGATGGATACTTATAATCATTGCCGTGGCAGAAGGACGTTATTTAAAAAGATTATGCTTTACAGAAAGGAATGATTTAAAAATTTAAAAAGGACCCTCCCGTCACCGTATCCTCTTAAATTATCGCCAAGTATCTTTATATTAGAGGAATTTAAAATTATAAGAGTACGTATGGGCATAATTTCTATTGTTCTTTTCCAATAATTTCAGAATTTAATTCAGAAATGAAATTTTTTTGTGGATATAAGGCTCATTATTACAAAGCCTATATCTCAAGTTCGATGGAGCTTTCTTAAAGCTTTAATTAAAGCAATAAAATGAAGTCAATTTAAAAATAGTTGCTGCTTATTTAAAAAAGCCATGAATGGGAATAGCGAATAAAGGAGTGACAGGATTGGAAAAGTATATATATCCTATATCACAATTTCCTCGTGCATCGATTTAGCCCTGTCGGTCTGTCTATCTGTCCGACCGTCTTTCTGTCAGTCAATCTGTCCAAAGAAATCACGATTACAGGAGAACGAAAAGATATATTCTGATGAAATTCGGCACAAATATTATAACAATCCGTTTGGTATCGACATTAAAACCGTATGATAACCACGTCCCCCCTTCTCCCTTGATAACCAATATGAATAAATATACACGTTTAGTTCACATTCAACGCTCACAGACGGCACCGGCCAGCAAAATTTCATCCTCGAACTCACGCACGAAGATGAAATCATTTTACAAAATTGGGAGTCCTAAATTGTTAAATATTAAAATCGTTCGAGTGGGCCACGGTGATGTCAGATTGGGCTATCCCATTACTTCTTACCTGTCAGTATCAGCTTATCCTTTCTTGTTTATTTTATTGTCCTTTCTCGTTCTGCGACTGACATAAATTGGATAATATTAACTGATATTCGTTTGTATTTTATTAATAATGATTATTAGCTACTTATGCCAATGATGGCGTCTATTGATTTTATTAGAAATAGATTGAAAATTTTTTTACTTTTTACACAATCCAATTCTTTTAAGGATTTTCTTAATATTCTTTTGCAGTTTTCGAAATGTCTTTATACATTTATTCATTTATTGCATCTTTGTATATTTTTAAGTACTTTAGAATGTTTTAATATAAGATTTCTCAATTAAGCATTTTTGTCTTTGTTCACACATTTCTCTTGTAATAACTCTTTTATAATATTGTTTAGTACTAAGGAAATGATATTATGATTTAGTAAAATGGTTTAGTACCAAACAAAAACCCTTCAACCACTGCCCTTTTTATAATTTACAAAGCTTGCACGTGTACAGATATACATAATATTCACGCACACACATACTCAGTTATGCACACATGTACACATAAATCTATTGAATGCCTTTAACTCGACGAAGCACAGTTCCAAGAATAATGAACACTCAGTCTAAACCCCATAGCGCTTAACCGCATTAATATTTTCAATTTGCCGTAGATAAATACAAATTAGATATTAAACCTAATAGCGCAAGAGAATCATAAGTATAATTTCATGAAACCCCGAAGAATACTCTGTCTTTCTAACGAAAAACTCTATCTCGAGCAATCAACACCATCAGAAGATTCATATTTTAAGTCGACCCTCATTCTTACTCCACTTTGGAATACTGTGTGTCAGCAGATTTTTCACTGCAGTTAACAGTTATTTTAAAACAACAATAACAAAAAGAATAACAGCAGCAACGGAAGCAGCAGCATACAATAAATTCTATATTTGCTCTCCTTACAGAATGTAGTAGTAGTTGTTGTTGTTGTTGAAAATATTTGTTATTATTGCTCTTATTTTTTTACGGTTATCTTCATCGTTGCTTCTTTTGTGGGTATTACTTTTTGATTCGAGGAAATATATATGAATCATGCACGACATATGCGCGATAAGAACGAAAAACACATCTACCGACAAAATTGATTAATGGGAGAATTGCTGTAATCGCTAATACATAACAGAATGATTGGGTGATTTGTTGACACTTTAACATGGTAGGATACACTCTGAAATAATGAACTCGTTCTACGAATTTATATTTGGACACGGTACGCCTTTTTATGTTTTGTAATTCATAGAAGTTTTCTCAAACACGTCTAAGCAGGAATGAAGTTTTCATGACCAAAGTAGAAGATACTGTCATGGCAAGAACATTTAAAGACATGGCAATCATTAAAGTAATGAAATTTTAAAAATGCTGAATAATCATGTCGTAACTGGAATTCAGTTTAATGACGATATGTCGGTAATTTTGTGAAGGCTGAATTTTGGTATTTTGTGAATGGATATTCACAAAATTCATTATTACGAAAATATATAAAAATATATAAAAATAAAAATGAAGTGCTTGAAAAGTTTAAAGAATTCAAATCCATGACTGAAAGACAAACGAGCATGGAAATAAAAGTATTTAGAAGTAAAAATGGGAACGAGTGCATTAATAAAAGCACGAGTCATTTTCTGAAGACGTTTGGAATTATACATCAGACAACTGTGCATTTTAATCCAAAACAAAATGGGTTAGCAAAACGAGTCAGCAGAACACTGAAGGGAAGAGGCGCTATGCATATTGTGTGATGAACATTTACCAAAGCATATTTGGGCGAAAGCATTTCAGATTGAAACATATATAACAAACAAAAGCTCTCATAAACTTTTAAAAGGTACTCGCGAAGAAATGTTGATAGTTGGAAAACATGATGCAAACCACTTGAAAATGTACGGATGTTTGGCAATAGTACCTGCATCAAAACAAAAGAACCGGAAATGAGATCCCAAATCACGAAAATGCATTTTCTTTAGACGGAATAACATCGAAGCAATTTGTGAATGTTAGGCGTATTGAAGGCCTATAGTGTTTGCAGAAAATCAAAGAAAATCAAAGGATTTCTATTCCGAAGCCTCAAAATTACAAAAAATCGGAACTAAATGGGTTTTCAAAGCTTCCACTTTTGACCGATTTATTTCATATTACTTTAGTGTTACAACCAGTTTATTATAACAAACTTACCCGCATAGACGTTATGAACTATTCGAAACATAAATTATCAACTTCTTCCATGGAGAATTCTCCTAAATATATTTAAAATTCTACAGACCTTTAGTCTGTACGCGATGGTGAAAATCGCGTAGGTGAATTTCCGTTACGAATTCGCTACTGGTGAAACTTTTGCACTATAGTTCCACCTGTTTCTGTTTTTTTATTGATCGTCCTGTTGTTGTTGTTAGTGTTGCCTATGCGTCTATTTTTATTTTTTATTTCATACTTCAGGATTTATTTATATTCTTTTATACTTGTTGTGGTTTTGTATCTATTTAAAGTATCGAGTCGTATATTTATCGATGTGTGTGTGCACATAGAACTAAAGCATTAATTCACATTTACACCAAAGTAAAATCTCTTCCTCTAATTTCATAAAAAGTCATTTTTTCTCTGTTGGATTTCGTGTGTTAGAAATATTTTACTAATAAGAAAACGACAAGCCTCATGAAGAAGGAATACATAAAAACAACAACAATAATAACAAGAACAGCAACAACAAACAATAAGAAAGAAGAAACAGCCAGCACAGTAAGAGTATATCCAATTTTAAGAATTTCAAACGAAATTCACTTTTTTGCTATTAAATTCCCAAAAAGGAGTTTTTCTCTAAAAAAAATAACGAGATTATAAGCTATCGCTCGAAGTATGAAAGCATAAAATTCAAATGTTTTGCTATGAATGGAATGACAAAAAGATAAAAATTAAAACATTAAAATTAAGGACGTCAACTTCAGCCTAGTCGAAGCTTCTATACCCTACACTCGTATTATGAGTTTAATTATAATCCTAAAGATCACTGGACGATGCAAGCTCCTTTAATATCACATTTTCCTTGACTTCGTCAATTTATGATGAAATAATAGTGTACGTGCCACGCCCATTTTGCGAAAACTTCCGTTTGTTCTTCTGTAATCATGATAACTTCAGACAGGCAAACAGGCAGGCAGGGAACGGACAGGGATAAATCGGCTCAGATTATTCTAAGCCAAAATATATGTACATTTTATACACGACACGCCTCCTTTCATGAATCAAAAACGGAGGAACAAACTTAATACAGAGTAGGGTAGTGGAGAGTATAATAATTGTGTAAGAAAACATGACCATTTCTTTTGGAAAAATTGGTAATAATTTCTCACTAACGTATTTACAAGAAAAATCTGAAATTTTTATTGTAAATAAAAAGTCTTAATTGGCCAACAATTTATCATTGCTGTGAGATTTTCTCTTCAGTCTTCTATTGATTCACATTGTAAAATGGTTCAAGGAATGTGCTCATAAACATTTCATATCGATCGAACTAGTCATCTAAACAAATATACGAGTAAAAGTATTTAACAACTGTAACAGCAACAACAACATCAACCACACAATTAAGCCTACAACAACAATAATGCTTGCAACATTTTTTTTTGCTTAAAGCGTTTTCCTTTTTCCTGACTCTCTCTCTCTGTCAAATATCCCAAAGCGAGACGTTCTCATTTTTGTTCTAGTTGTTGTTGTTGTTGTTGTTGTTGTCTGTAGACTTTGTAGAAGTCATTGCTCGCCTTTCGTTATTCACACATGGAGCAGAAGGAAACGGAAGCAACGAAGCGAAAATGAAAACAGTTTTACGAATTTGGCGCATTTCTAATACTAATGAAGAGATAAAAAGCAAGAAAATAAAGACGAAAGAAAACAAATTGACTTTGTTTTTCTCCATTTGGATTTAATAATCATAAGAAAGTTGCAGGAACCAGTTGTTGTATTTTTTTTTTTTTTTTTTGGAAAAGTAATTTTATATTGAAATCTTAAGACCAATTTTGAGAATTGTAATGTATGCACATGTGTGCGTATGCACATCTTTGGGTGGTCGTGATTATAAATTATGCGTGCGTAATTACCACAGAACAAAAATAATTAATACTGGGACTAAGGGTGTTTTATAAGCAATTTAAACACTTTCGTGGAGATCACATTTCCTTCACAACCGACCAGCGGTGATTGTCCCATGACGTTTGTCATTAGCTACTGTTGCTTTTGTGCTTTCGTGATATCTCGTGAGCACGTATTATTATTAATATTATTTTTTCTAATGTTAGTATTCACCACAAACACTTGATATTGTTCGTATTCACCACAAATGCAAATATGGATGTGTGCGGGCTGCGCGTGATTATATAAATATTTGCTTCGGCATTTCAATCTAGTTTGGAAATTAATTATGTGTATTTACTATAACGATTTGTTGTTGTTGTTATTGTCAACGAATGTTATTGTCCATCCTGTCTTATTTGCAACTAGCGCGCGCGACTTGATGGCGTCAAATCATCGAGTTATCGAGCAAATCAAAGGAAGGCAACACGACTTCCCCAACTTTTAGAAGTTTGGGTCTTATTGTGCTGAGTTGGGTAAACCTGCATTTTATGACAAATACAGCTCTCATTCTCTTTATACCATTTACATCCCATTGTGATAAAACCGCGATTTTAATCCCTGACGGAGATAACATAAAATCGAGACAATTGTTTAAAAATATTGCAATTGATCGAGATAGTTGCGGAACCGCTATTTCCGTTTATTCTCCTTCATCGATTGTATCTAAAAACGCGTCTCTAAAACACAAACGATTGCGAATAATAGAAGAGCTTCTGTTGCGGCTGCTTCACAGATTTGAATTGTTTAAATTTAAGAACAAGCTACATTTCTCACGAAATAGCATATATCTCGCCTGCAGAGAAAATCTCATCAAAGATTTTGCAGATCTGTTTTGCTCAGAAACCTACGGGGAAAATAAAATCTTCAACGGGCAATTATGTGAAATTTTTAAGAATATGTTTCTAACTGAAACGCTTTATTCGGAAGTTCTTGATGACTGAGAATATTTGTGGCAAACGCCATAAGAATAGTGTTCACCTCGTTCTCCCGCAATTGCGATTTCCACAAAAAGCAAACAAGCAGACAGACAGAACGACAGACACACGGACGTGCACAAGTCGGTTCAGGATATAACCCTAAGCTAGAATATATATAAGTTTCTATGCCAGTCATGGCTCTTTTACAGACCAACAAACGGACAAAGAAAGTAAATATACTTCCATTGCCTTCAGGTGTACGGTGTAAAAACCTGAAGGAGCAAAAAAAAGAAAGAAGCAAATTCTTACTCGCTTTACAAATAACGACAATTTTTTTTTCGGGCAAGCACAAGCAATTTTGCCTAAAACCAATTAATCTGTAAGTAATATGCACAATGATGTTAAAAAGTGTCAAAAAAGTGAAACACAAAGCACAAGAAGTAAAAGACAAAAGATCACAAAAGCAACAACAGTTTGCTTAGCAAAGTAAAATGTATCAGAAAGAGAAAAATAATGATGACAAGAGTAAAAAGTCCGTGAGTTCGTAATAATATAGATGTCATTTTTATGGATTTTGAATGAAACAGGATCACCATCAGCGACTATGTAGCGACCATGAGCGTTTTTATTAAAATGATGACGCCAGGAAATTTAAAGGAACTCACAACAAAAAATCAACGAGAAAGAAAGCAGAGAGAGTGTGGGTAGGAAGAGAGCCACCGCAGTAACTCCAACAGTAAAACATTCGTTGTTCTGATTTTTTAATTACAAAAATAAAATGAATGTGCAAGTGTTGCAAGGGCCACAGTCGTTTGCCAAATTACCATAACTACAACACCAACAACACCAACAGTAACAATAACTACAACAGTAACAGCATTAACAACAACAGCAATCGACAAAGTCAATAAGCTGCTAAGTAGAACACATGGCTGCTGCAAGACGTAAAATAGCAAGAAAATAGCAAATGTATTATTGACGTGCTGTGTAATATCGGGGGCCACAACAACAACGTTCACAACAATATTCGGTTCCATCAATCCGTTAACACTTTCGAAAGACAATTTCGCATGGACGTATGACGATGCATTTTACAAAAAACACAATTCACAAAACAACACATAACGTATACGAGCATACGCTAGTAGAGCAATATGATAAATCCTGAAAGCAGCAGGAGCAGTGAAGAAGTTGAAGTACTTAAAAACACAGACGCATTGCACCACGTACGCGCTCGAGCAGAAATGAAATGAAACAAAAAATACATTCATATAAAATAATAACAATAAATATTTTGATACCATTTTATTGAAAAAAACTCTTTTAAAATCCGCGTACCAACATTTTTTCGTACGATATTTTCTTAGCCTACTTCTGGCCTTTTCATTTTTTTTCTTTCTCTGTTAATGCTTTTTTCTGTTTTTGTTGTTGGGATTCTTTAGCTCTTGAGCAAGAAACTCGAAAATTTGTTACCGAACCACGACGACAGTGCGGACGTTGGTGCAACACTGGGCCACGACGGAACGTTTGTGCCCGAATGATAAAAGTCCAAAAAGCTTTCGTATTGGAGAAAGCCTCCGTGGTAAGAACGATAAAGTCTCGTTACGGTATTGAGAGAGTACGAAATTAATCCTTTGAAGAGCTGAAGAGGATGGAGGATGAAAGTCGTAAATGGGCGATAGAAAATAAATGTAAAGAGCTCAAAAGAAGGAAGGATGATGGGGGGGAGATGCAGAAGGAGATACAGTATGATAGAGGAAGCTGGGCTTTCAAATTCAGACCAAAAAAAATTCAAAATTCTCTTGCCACTTTTTTCTCTCTCTCTCTTTCATTCTCTCGACTTTTGCCACGCTCTCGCTCTCTCACACACTTCCTCTCTTTCGAGAAACAATGTTGCAATTACTGCAATCACAAAAAAGTGCCTCGTGTAACAGCTGCCCTGGAAAATGATTGGAATGTGAGAGAGAGAGAGGGAAAGAAACAGAGATTTCCTTCTAATTGGAATATTCACTCACCACCTTTCCTGGTATATTTCTATATGTTACCCTACTTATCTCTCATTCTCTCTTTTCATGCCGCTCTTTATCTCCCTCTCACGTTCTCGTTTTAAGTTAACCATGTGCACATTCAAGAGCTTTTCGTTTGGAATATTAAGCTTTTCTTGTATTTGCCAACTAGTACCAATGGAATTGCATCTATATGAAGGCAAAGAGGGAGGGACGTGGCAAGTTTAATTGGGGGAATTGTATGTCAGTTTAAAAATGGAAATGTTTTGGAAAAGAATATGAAGAAGTGCTCGCGGGAGAAGGAGCATATCAGAAAAACTTGAAATGAAATTGTCATTGTTGTTTTTGTTATTTTTTGTAGGAATAGCAATTGAAATTCAGTGACCCATCCTAACAACCCCTTCCAAAAAAATGCACCAAAGTTCATGTCCGTAGAACACGGAGAGGAACCGTTTTACTTCCTTGCACATGACGTTTGTCTGTTTAACAGACAGCAATGGAATGACGCGTATTTGACAATCTAAAAACGCCAAAACAATATGTGAGGATCCTTCCAGGACGAGCATGTGATAGTTGCATAGTTTGCAATTTGAAGGTTTCGAACACAGGCTTTAAAACAAATCTCAGTAAACATGAGTTTATTCTTGATAAAGAGACATCTAGCGACAATTGTATGAGATCTGGTATTCACGTACTCACATACACACACAAACTTTTACTTTAGCACAATTTCAAACTGGTAAAACCACAAAAGCCAAACAATTAACTCCAAACTTCCTAAATTACACCATAATTTGTTTTCGTTATTATGGTAGAATTTAGAGATTAGAGAAAATTTAGAAATTGTTTCTAATCAAAATACCAAAGATTCTAGAGTAAGAGAGAAGAATACCGGGACAGTGAGTGTGGGAGAGAAACAGGGGGAACAAATATCTAAACTACATGAATTCTCCCAAAAAGATTGTAATCGGAGTTATGAGAATTTACGCAGCATATATGTGGGAACGTGTGATTGTGCGTGAGTTTATCTGACAGCAAGTTTTTGTTTAGCTGGCTCGCTTCTACTTTGGCGCCAATTTAAAATATCTCTAAGAATTTACTAAGAAACATGATTCGAGAATAAAATACGTTTAAAACAGCAATTACTGCAACAAAAACGGATACACATGATCCTTATCCTAATGAACTTTGGACTGATTTCGTCTTCAAATTCATTTACAGTAGTTACACGACAAAAGTATAAAGATATTGATTAATTTATTAAAACTCTAAATAATGAGTTCATTTTTAATATTTTTTCTTTTAATAATAGAAAAGATTCCAAAAAAAAACTGGTCTCGCCCCAAATTAGTCCTTGTAAGAATATTATCTATTGTCTATTCAAAGTGTGGGTGTGGTGAAAACTGAAAATGCATTGGATGCAATGAAAAATGTAATGAAAAGAGAGAGCCTTACAGCTATCGGAACTACTTGGAGCATAAACAATTCAAATCAATTTCTTTGATGTTTTAGTGATTATTATTTCGTTTCCGATAAACATTTGGGTGTGATAATATTGATATATATTTTTTCTCATTGATATGCATTTTTAAATAATACTCATGCATCAATCCATTATCCATTCTTAGTTTTCTGTCTTTCAATATATCAATATGTTAGAAAGATGTATAATGTTGCTCGTGTGCCCGATGTTGGCAATGATGTTTTGCTATTGCTGTTGTTGTTGTTGTTACTGTTGGCACAACTACACAGTTTCATCGTGCTAGTGACCTAGTTGTGTTTTACTAGCATCAAATGTCAACAACGGTATAACACCAACAACAACAAAAGCAGCAATAACAACAGCGACAATAAAACAACATTTGCAACAACTAAATTGCGCCTAACTAAAAATAGCGAAAAGAAGAGAGAAGGAAAAGCACAAATTGCAACTGAAATTATAATCACTAAGTTTCAAAACATACAGGGTGACCGTATGTAATATTTAATTAAAATAATTTCAATGATAAATAACTGTACTGACGTTCATCGCTGTCTTCAATTGCATCCTATTTTAATCTCACACATTGCTCTGCATTACTTTCTTGATTATCATAACTGCACTGTGTTTCTCTCCCCTTTTCCTCTCTTTCTCTCTTCACTTCTCAACTCTTCTCATAATTTGCTCTTCAATTTTGCATTTTATTATTTTTTATCCTGCTTCTATCGTACAACTTGGCCAAACCAACCAACACACCATCTAACCAACCGCAAAAACGGTAATGATGACACCCGATGACATCGTATGGATTTCAGTTATCCAGCGCTTCCAACCTATGCATAAGCACGCACAAACACATACATACACACCCATGCACAATTAACTGACCCACATCGAGTATTTACGTTTGTACGTAGGAGCATGTATGTGTGTGCGTGTATAAGTGTGTGTGTATGTGTTTGTATGAGTTTGTGTGCGTATGAGTAGGTGTGTGCACGTGTGTGTATGTGTGTGTAAATAAGTGTGCGTATGTGTTTGCGTGTGTATGTGCGTATATTAATGTCTTTGCATTTATGTGTGTAAATAAAAATGTGGATTATCAACAAGCAACATTATTGTGCTTAAAGGCAAGCAGTTAAACAAGGAAGCACACACACGAACGGCCAAGCCATCTCCTGACACCAAAAAGAGTTATTAATTAATATTTAACAGAAATGGCGGGTCAATTATAAGAGTTACCCAAAGAAGAAGGCGGTTCAAGGAGGACATTAATTAAGTTTTCCGTTTACCTCAAAATATATTTTTAATCAGATTGACAGACACACTAATCGAAAATAATTAATGAATTATTAATGATATCGATTGTTTTGAAATGAAGGAAGCGAAGGAAACAAGAGAAAAGAGGTCAAAGAAGAAAATATTTGCTTTATCAAAGACTTCAATAGAACGAAATATTACCAAGAAATTATTTATTTTTTCTCAAAATTCTGACGTCACAAATAAGAAGGCTTACATAAAAGTTATGACAGCGTAAGGTTGAGAGTAAGAATAAATAAAGTAGAAATTTATCTTTTATTAAAATTGTAAATCCTAACTAAATTGTAAATCTAGGTATATTCATAAACCATAAGTAAGTGAATGAAAGGGAGCGGCCAGAAATGATCTTTGTGTGAAAACATTTGATTGCATTGAAAATTGTCCAATTCGAATCATGACGATCGCGATAATCATGATGATCGAGACAATAAAGAATTGTGGAAAGAATTGTCATTAAAAAATACAAGCTAGTAAATCATTAAGCCACCATTTAATCGATTATATAAAGTTTCTAAATTGATAAAACCATATACTTCTTGATTTTTTAATAGTTTCAAATATTAATTTCATGAATCCAAAAGTGTCTGTCAGTCTATGAAAATTTCGATTTCAAACGAACAAATACGGATTTAGCGGTGCAACTTCCACCAAAATATTCTTTACGTCGTAAAGGAATTGTATGGTTCTTGTATAAACTTGTATGATTTACGTACGCCCTATTGAAATTTTTTTTGTTACGGACCCTTTGCATTTTACGACGATATTGAGACTATTTCTGACTCAATAATTTCACAAGCAGCAAATTATAACAAATGTTAATTAAAAATATATTTTCTCCGACTAAAGACATGAAAATTGATTTGGGTCTAGAATAAAAATAATATTAGATAGAATTATTCTTCAAATTATAAAAATTTATTACACACTCATTCCGTTATTAAACACTACTCAAAATATAAATAAAAGCGTGGATAATAATTATATAATCTTTAAATTATATTGATGAAGTTTATTCCCAGAATTCAGAACTTCAAAATCGGGATCTATGTTAGAGACTTCAATTCTGAGGTCTTTTCTATTCAGTTTGCTGTTGTATTTGCTTTTATATATAATGTTGTGAAAAGGTTGACCTCACAATTAAAAGTAAAATTGTTATTGAATTAATTATTTGAATAAAAGAGGACAGTTGAAAACTATGCAGTCAAAGCTGTTTGGCGGATGTCTGGCGAAAGCTTCTGGGAAAAGGACCCTTAGAGATCCGCGGACAGCTCTCTAAAAACGACCGTCCGTAGAGAATTATAGAAATGGCTATTGAAAATAGGGGCGAGCGGTTTATAATCACCCCCTACTTTTTGTACAATATGTAAAATATAAAACTTTAAAAACTTAATATCTCATAAATGAGTTCTGATATTACCACCAATCATTATTCCCAACCAAAAACCTTTCAGACGAATCGTATATGATTTATACAAATATGTATGGAGTATATCTCTTAAGCAACGAGAGATATTTCTGAGAAGGAATTTTATTGTAGAAAGTATAATACCATTTTAAGGGGCGTATATTCTTACTGATTTTATTTATTATTGATTGTTTATAACGCGTAAGAATGGACGTTCTACTAACAGCCAACGTTCTTTTGCGATTCAATTGCGTTTCAATGCGATTGCACACTTGCTATCAGTGGACAAACTACACGCAGTTTTGAGCGTATATACGAAGTAAATAAAATATTCTCAAATCGCAAGGCGCAAACAATAATCTTAGATTTAGATTTAGAACATTTGCTCAAAATTTTATAAAATTATAATCACAAAATTATAGCTCAATCACACTCAGCCACATACGCGCTGAGACACTTACCTCTGATGATGTCAAATAGCACAAACGCGAATCGGTACTATCGATAGATGCCTGTTGGACCATGCCATAACGTGATTCACGATCACTCAAGTAATCTGAGCGTAAACTGTCCTGACGAATGAATTCAGCGCTGGAATGGGGAAAAGGGTTAAAACCATTATAATGCTTACAAAATAATCAGCTTACCGCTGTTCGAGTGAGTCAGCACGTGCACTTTTGTAACCGGAATCATTCAAACTGCTGTCTTGACGCAATGATGGCAATGAATCCCAGGGTGAACGCTTATGATTGGAGCTAACGGTTTGCTGCCCGGATATAAGCCCCTGACCAGAACCGGAACCCATGGTAGAGCTACCAGAGCGCCAACCATCAGAATGGCGAAACCATTGAGCTCGTGCCGATTCTCCGATGCACGAGGCGCAGCGAGAATATGAGAAGCTGCTTAACGAAATGACGAGAAATGAGACTGGCGGTATCAAACAAGAGATTGAGTAGAAACGTTACCTTGAATTATGATCCGATAAGTAACCACGATCACGTTCACGCTCGCGTTCACGCTCGCGCATCAGCTCATTTCGATCACTGTAATAGCCATCGCGTTCACGATCACGTTCTTTATCACGCACGATCGAGAGAGGACGATGCGTTGGTAGTGGTAGAGTAGAAGATTTGGCGCTAGATGCTGCCAGCGGAGAAGAATACAATAAAAATAATACAGTAAAAATATTCACAAATTAATTAAAAAATATAAGAAACACAAAAATTGTATATTTACAATAAACTCTGTTTAAATAAAATCTGTTTAAAGATAATTTAAGAAACATCTTGAAAACTGAGAGCATACGTAGACTTATTTCAATAATAAAAAAGCTATTTTTGCAAAAGAAGCCAGTTTTAGCCACAATTAATTCACCGACCAACAAATTAGTACAAACAGAAAGGAAGAAAGATATTAATTTAAAACAAAACCAGAAAGATAGATATACTTACGTCGACGCATCGGGTACGGACTACGTTGTGTCGATCCCGGTAAGCTTTCAGCGAACTCTGATTAACATTTTATTGATTTGTCGATGAATTTGATTTCATTTCAATAATTATCGATAAATGATGAGTTGAATAGTTTTTTGTTCAAATTTTGTTATTGTGATTAATGTATTGTTTTCAAATATTAATATTGTTATATTTATTATTAAGACATTATTATTTCGGTGTGTTTTTTCGTGCATGAAAATAATGAAATGAATTAATGAGAAGTTCTTTTAAGGAGTTTCTGCTTTTAAAAATTTCTATAGAAATTATTTATTTACAGCTTTTAAAATAATCGAATATTTCCTTTTCCGTTCTTAACGTTTTTATTATAAATTATATCATTTTTATAAAATAAACTCGGCAATATTCTGATAGGTGTTTGGAAGCATAAATATGATAGAATTTTCTAAAATTTACTCATTCATTTTAATTAAATTGACTTCGAGAAAAGGGTCGACAACGAAATATAAACCGAAGAAATACTAAGCGACAAATTCATCCCGAAATAATAGAATCGTGATAAGACAAAGTCAGCCATTCTTTCGATAGAATGGCAATAACTCTTGCCTATCCACTGAAGAACAGCAATAACCGCGTGATTCTTTCCATAATCGAGCATTTTCATAAAGGATTTTAATTGCAAGATTAAGTAATATTCCTTTATATATATAAGAGTTATGTGAAGGCATATTTTGGCATTTTTGGAACAAGAGAAAATATATTTGTAAGACCTTCTTATGAAGCTCCTGCGGATTTCGCAAGAAAAGCTGACTTTTTTTCAATCATAAGAAAAAAGCAAGTTGAATTAGAAAGAAAGTAAGAAATCATCCAAGCGCCTATATGACCAAAAAGGGATCTTAGGGAATTGTTATCTAAATAGAAAATCGACGTCCTTTAAAAGGAAACAGAAACATCCGTTTTATGTATTCTCTTAAGCGATAAATATACCCGAAGCAAATCTATTAAAGGTTTAATAAGTTTTTAGTAAAATATATAATTTTACTATATAATTTTACCTCTCTACTTCTGCCTTTATTTAAAATAATTTCCCTCGATTAAAGTAAAATTATTAAACCTCGTGAAATCGAGATGGTATCGAGCGATGGTGATATTACTACATTTTCAAGTACTTCTTTTCTTTCAGTGCACTTTTTTCTTCTCATATAACGTCTGGCATTTTCTTAATCTTTCTACTTACTTTTAAATATTGAATTAAATCTAAAAGCATTACTATAAACGAAAACTCCATAAGGAAATAATTAAAAGATTGAACTGATTTAAGACCTACTTAAACCCAGTGCAAGAAAGAGAGGCTGATAAAGAAAAAAATTGGAAACGATGACACGATAAAGTCAATAAAACTAAAAGGCAATCGAAACATTAACAGAAATCTCGAAAAAGCCGATGAAAATGTAAGCAATAATTAGAACAAGAAGCGATTAGTCTTTCAATAGCGATTCGATACTTTCCGGAGAGATTGAAAAAAGAAACTAAAAAACAACTAGATTGCGAAAGAATGGAATTTTAATACTAAAACGGAAAATGATAATTTCTTAAAGACTACAAAAACCACAATTCACCACCACCCTTCACCACACCACCCTTCTCACCTTCTTGGAGCCCCCTTCTTATGAATAATTCACCTACCCAAACCTTATCAAAGAATAATACCCAAAACTCCCCTCTGTCACACGCTTCGACACCCCCACCGGGTACTCACCTAAATTCTCCATACTTTGAGAGAGTAACGCTTCAAAAGTATGCAAGCTATACGATTCGGCATCCATTCCCTTAGCCAAAGTATTCCGCAAATGCATCTCGTATTCGAGTAGAAGACGTGACGTTGGACTACCCGGAGTGGGGGTAACATTGGGGACCTGATGATGATGTTGATGGCCGCCACCACCGCGCCCACCCACAACGGTCTGACCCGAACGCCCGTATGACTGATCCTGATCAGAGTTGCCATTGCTAGAACTGGGAGTGGTTGCATAACACTGATTATCGAACATTACGTTGTCGGAGGGTGGAGAACCCTCTATACATCCACGTTCACGTTCTAATTCTAGATATAGGTTTCGAGGGGGCGGATAACCACGGCCGATTTCATGCGATGATCTAGAAAAAAAATCGAAAAATAAACATTAAAGAATAAATTAAGTATTAAAATAGCGCGACCAAGAAAGCTTTTGGAGGCTTAGGAATCTGGTAAAATTCTTGCAAAGGTTCGTCATAATAATTTGTTAATTTTGGAATTGATAAATCTGTTCAGTCATCACGTTTCATTGTATTCATATATGTTTTTGATATTATATATTAATTATAACATTATAATTCCAAACATAGTTTGTGTCACAAATTTCAAGTAATCTTCCTTTACAGCGCCGTTATTTGAGGCACCAAACTAAAAAAGCTTAAGATATCTCGAATTAGCCAAATTTTCCGAATTCTAGATATTCGTTTTCAATGTATTTTAGAACACTTTTGTTCGCATAAAATTCGTGCAAGGATCCACAAGCATGATTATTTACACTAATATTAAAATTAGTATAATTTTCATTTAATATTTGGTATAGATTGAAATACGTACGTTTCATTTGATTATCGTTTGTAAACTAAATTGAAAAAGTACTCTCGACGAGAAAATAAAATCCGTAATGGAATTTCAAGTAGCGGCGTGACGTTGCCCTCGTATTGATCGATTTAATTTCCACTTACTTTATCACAAAATCTGTAACAATTCTAACAATTACTTTATCGCATTGCTAGTGGTTCGTCGTTAATTGGATTTTATTTTTTCGACAATCTTTTCGCAAGTACTCTTCATAGTATTTTACATTATTTCAATAAGAAAAATGCACCTAACGGTAACTCATGGCATTTTATTAATGGACGAACGAATGAGACGAACGCCTCCGCGACTTCTAATGGAAGACGACCTTTTATTTAATTGCATTTTTCCAATGGGTCCTAATCGACTTACCTCGATCCGGAGAAACGTGACGACTGATTCGGTGCGCGTCCCATGGGATTGTTGTTGTTGATGATGTGATGCATGCCATGCTGATGGATATGATGTGGCCCGAGTGTGTTGTTTGCGGTATTTGCATTGTAGTAATTGTAGCGCCGACGACCCATCTCAGGTGAGGTGACTGGGCTTTCAGTGCTCGGCATGGGTTTTAGCATGCGTTTCAAGGTGGTCGTATCGACATTCATGTCTTCGGTGCTCTTTGTTTTACGTCGTGTGTTGTTGTTGATTATATTGTGCTGATGGTGGATGTCGCGCGTGTCGCGCACCTAAACGTCAGCCAACAAGACGACATTCAACGAAGCGACAAAGAAAACGACCGTGATGAAGAAGAAATAAAAAAAATGTTAGAACAGAGATATGATTAAGAGAAATTATGGCTTGACACTGATTACAAAGGACGCGTGTGCTGTTCGAGTGTAGTGATGAAATGTGTAAGACCACGAACTGTTGCATGCTGTTCCTGCTCCGATTAGGGTTTGTCGCAAGAAGCACGCTTTAAATCGCAAGCTGCACGCAAAATAATAATTCAGTGATATGTTTTTGCTACATAAGATAATCACAATTGTGGCATTTTTATTCGAAAAGCCTTTCTTCTTGTTTAATGCAATTGCTAAGTCTCCTTCTCTTCTTCCTCCCTTCTCACAGTCACTTGCGCGCAACCAGTGGTGTGCAAAGGTCAGATTTGCGATATAGTGGCCGACATTATTTTAATACGACATTATTTTTTGGTCTTCTCATCCTCTCTCCTTTCATTACATCTACCGCGTCAATTACTCCATAATAAAAACTCTGTCCCTAATTCGAATTGAATCCGGGGGCCAAATGGCGTCTCAGATAAGACTCACCTAAATTCAAGACGAAGGTAAACACCCTTCAAACGCATACCCATCACTACACCCAACTAAAACCGGCACAATCATAACCCCTTTCCCATCTGATTATACCCACCAAATCATCATCGTAGTCCGTAGTGCGCGTTCCGGTTCCAGTGGACTTCATACTAGTACCTATCGATTGCTGGTGCTGGTGCTGGTGTTGGTGGTGTTGCTGCTGCTGCTGTTGTTGTTGCTGTTGCTGATGTTGATGTTGCTGTTGTTTCTGTTGCGTATGCTGTAGCGTACCGCCTGCTTGAACTCCCTCCGACTTACAAGTCTCTAAATCGTGACGTTGTACCGTTTGAGTCATCGTCGACATACCATCGTCGTGCCCGATCTGTGAGGCAACATGATTCTGCGTACATAGATCAACATTCGTACCGGCAACTGTAGCGCCCGGAGGCATTCCAACTGAGGAGCCGACATTCATCGGAACGTTGGAATTGGCGGCGAGTCCGGGCTCCTGTGATTTCGCCTGACGGATAATTACATCTGATAAAAAAGACAAGTAGATTATATAAAAATATTGAAGGTCCATTCGGGAAAACCAAGAAACCAAAAAACAAAGAACGAAAGAAGAAAATTACAATAAATTCTCATAAAAAGTTGCTGAGATAATAAAAGTTATTTGGACTATAAAAAACACTACGAGTCTCAGTTAAATTTAATCAATTGTTAAATCCTTCGAAGCTCAAATTAAAATGCAAAGCAAAGCCCGAGGCATTCACTGCCCGCAGCAAGAGAGTGTAAATAGCCGAGAGGAAAGCTTTCAACAAATCGCACTAAAAAAAGCTTAACTTTCTTAGAAAGCATAAACAAAAGCTTGCGATCAAATCTAATCTTTCGCCATTGACTCCTCTACCTTTGATGAAACTACCCCTGCCGAAACCTTGCCACCTTACCTTGCCCGGTACCCGTCTGGATGCTCTGAACTGTTGCTGTACCATCGACAACATTTCTGCCTCCACCAACGACGTTGCCAGCATTGCCTGCACCGACATTAATACCGCTGCCATTGCCGCCGCCAGTGGCAGTCACATTATCGTATAACGAAGTGCTCGACGTGGCAGTAGCAACTTTCTGATGGCTATCCGAAACGGTGTCTACAGGACGAGTTGATGATGTTGCTCGCGGTAGAGTTGAAGAACCTGCAACGATGCAACGATGTGAATGAGGGTGAGGATATGTTTACGAGACCGCAAGAAGGAGAGACCGTGGGAAGAAATGAAAGCGAGAGGTGGAGAGAGATATATAAAGAGAATGAGAAAGTGAGTGAGAAAATATGACTAACGAGTTTACATGGCATGTGTGACTTGTGTCGGTTTTATTTGAATCCAAGTAAATGTATTTAATTGTTAGAGTGAGTGTCAGTGAGAAATATTATTTGTATTGCCTTTGAATTTCTGTTGCCTTGTATTTCTTGGTGGATTAGCTATTATAAGTATTGTTGTTGTTGTTGTTGATTCATAGTTTTGTTACTGTTGTTAATGTTGTTGTTATTGCTCTTAAAATTTTTCAGATGACCAATAAACCCACCTCTGTATCTCGGATCCTGCGCTCTCAAGCGTGCATATTGTTCGGCTGTCATGCAAGTGCATTGCGGCTCACGTACGCGTGACGGCGATGCCGGTGTACTTAAAGGCTTCCGCTTTGCCTTAACCTTTCCCTTGCCCGGTGGATCCAGTTTTAGCGAGTAGCTCGATGAGGCCTTTCGTGAAAATTTGAAAGAAGGCGACTGTAAAACGTCGCACTATCATTAGGTTAGTTGGTTGGGAATCACAAGGTTCTGTGTGTGCGGTTTTCTCATTTTCAATATTCTTTAATGATTTTTCCTAATTTCTTTAATTTGAAATTTTTTATTTACATGCATAGCTTTTTTTTGAAAATATCGTGAATAAGACCGTGATTGGTCGTTTCCGTAAATTTCCGAAAGAGAAATCATTTTTAAGAGAATCATTTTTAAGCGCGTCATGTTGTTTTTGTTGAAATAATTACTCGTTTGCTTTTTTGATTTGAACAATGATTACACATAAAAAATAAGTTAGATAATATACATTCCATGATAATAATGTGCCATGATAAAGTCTCGAGTGAGGAATATAAATGTTCTAAACAACAAAATTTTAAACACATCGAAAAAGGTAAAGAGCAAAGAAAATAATTTTTCATGCGCACCTTGGAATATCTATTCCAATATTTCATTTAGCCGAAAAAACAATTGCTTTAGAAAATTTGAACATTACCGAAGAGCTTTTTTAAAGTTGTTTTATTAAACCCCGTTAGCTCCTCAATTTAACCCAGTAAAGAAAATCACGAGTATTAGAATATAAATTGATCTGCCTGTCCGCAAAACATATTTCGATTAATGTTTCCTGAGCTTCTGTTTCGGCCTTTCTCACTAAATGGATTCATTTATTAATCTTTATTCTATAAGACAAACCTCCATCTGAAATTTCACCACAACAAATTCTCCCTATGATCACAAAATAAATTCAAGGAATCTGCGAGCTATTAATTCTCGAATTTCATTTTATTTATTATAATTTTTGTTAAAAACAATGTTATTAAACAACCTCGAAAAACAAAATAAATTACAAAATGATATCCTATAGTAAACTAACAAAGAAATTGTTATTATTATAAACCGCAAGTAACAACACCCGCAACACCCATTCCACCCATTCCACCCATTCTACGAGCAAACTCTTCTTCGAGTACACTCTCTCCAACTTCAAACGAGAGAATATCTCAAGAAGCTTCATCTCTTCAAAATACCCAAGATCGATTTTTATAGAACAAATAACGAATTATAAAGAAGCGTTAAAACTGATATTCAGAATAGTATAAAAGTAATTGTTGATTAAATAATGAATATTGGAAATTATTATTAGTCAATGTTTGCCCTTTTAAAATAATTCGCTTATAAGATTAACGGTATTTAATTTAAAATGTGAAAACTCAGTTTGATCCGTCCAAAATTGAAAAATCCCTCAAACCCATTCTGGAACTCATCATCGGGAAAGGGATGTATGGGGCATGATAAGGAATTATAATAAAGGATTCGTGCGATTGCTTTAAATCGTTTTGCATTTTTCTCTTGCATTTTCCGATCGATATTAAAGGTTACAAAAGTTTCAATTAATTTTATTTTCATTATTGATTTAAATACATTTGTTTGCAAAAAACAAACAAAAATTATTGAAGTATCAACGAAAGCGACAAAATGCAAATGGGATTTATTCGATTTAAATGCAATTATTGTTGGTTTTTTTCCAGCGTGAGTATTGAAAATTATTTACACAATCCATACATACACACCGACGTAATCATAATACGTAATAATTATATTATAATGAATTATAAAATAATATAAAAAGGTACTCGAAAGAAATGAATAAAACAATTAATTTTAGTTTGTTATTGTTTATGAAGTACGTAATTTTTTTGTTATTGTTTTTGTTATTTAGTAGCGATGGTAGGGAGGAGAGAGAGAGAGAGGATTTCGTATAATATTGAGGCGCTTTTTTATTATTTTGAAAATAATTTTGAATAATAATTTTTGTTGTTGTTGTTTGTTTATTTATTTATATGATTTTTATCGAGTTTGGTCAAAATGTTCGAATGATTTTTGAAAGTGAAGAAGGGGAGGGGAAGAAGAGAGAAAAAATTGGAGAATATAATAATAAATAGAATATTTAGTGATTTTCGTAATTATTTAATTATTTTTTTATCTAAATCGAATTCTAAAGCTGATGGAACCAAAATGTGGCAGTAGTGAGAAACGATTTACAGAGATATAATTAGTGGTGAAAATTTATCTGCTGGTTATGTAGAAGAAGAACAGTACTACACTGATTAAGAGGAAAAGGAGAAAAGAAAGAGAGATACATCAAAGGATACTACATTGAGATAATATGAACGCTAAAAAAAGAAATAAGTTTGCGGACAATTAATTTAAATTTTTCAAAATATTCGAAATTGTGGTTATGCGATATTGCTGTATTGTATTGCGACAGACACAAAACTCTTTATATTCACCAGTGCTGGTGAATTAAAATTATCAATGAAAAAATTTATGTCAGAGGTAAAGAGATAGGACACTCGTTGCTCCAAATTAAAAATTCGTTATAGTAACCATTTTTTATAGTCTGTTGTAAATTTTTTCAAAAAATGCTCCTATCTCTTTATCCCTAATCTATATGTTTATCCACGGTTCGAATTGTTCCGCCCCACTTCTCGTCATTCCGATTGGCTCTCAATTGTTTGACATGTTTTTACTATGACGCCTTTTACATATTTACACCTATTATAGCACTAAACAGTAGAAAAGCAATAGGAAAGACAAGACGAAACAGAAGAGTTTGAACCTAGGATAAGTACATTATATGTATAAATTATAATATATATGAATACAACATCACCACTTTTCAAATAAACGTATTTTATAAGACGTAATTTTCATATTTGAATTAAAATTACGTATGAATTAAATTACTAAAAAAAGTAAAATCACGTATGAATTAAATTATTGTATTATATTAGTCGTATTCGTTAAACTATAAATGTAATATAATTTAAAACAAACATAGAAAATTTTAGTATAATAAACATATATATTATTTTATTAGTGGAAAAGGGACGTAAATTAAAACACAAAAACCCTAAAGAGACTTTAATATCATTTCTAAGGAATAGAGGATTGAAATAGGCGTATTTTGTAATGATATTTATGAATCGAACATCGAATTTAACATCGAATAATATTTAACTATGAATACGAATTAATTCATATTTTGTTTAAGATCTGGGTGTGGCGCTTCTGGTCACTTTCAATCGAAAATTGTTTACGATGACAGAGAACATCCGTGTCAAATTTTATTACGATAGCTCTATTCGTTCTCCTGCAATCGTGACTTCCACAGACCGGGAAACAGACAAACGGATAGACAGACGGATATACATAAATCAACAGATTACATAAATCACAAACTGAAATACGTAAATCATTAACAAACGGAGGAATAAAGTAAGGTCGTGTGTTATAAAAATTCTTTGATTCAATTTCCAGTTAAATTATTGAAAAATTTAAAATAAAATAAATTGAAAAATTTAATATTTAATATCTTTAATATTTTAGAAAAACCATTAAAAGTATTAAATATTACATGTATGAAAAAAGGCTACACCGACTAGAATCAATAAAAACAACATGATTTTGTGAGCGGCGTGTGAGCGGCGTTTGAAGAAATAGGAGATATAGAAAGGTGGAGAGAGAGAAAGAGAAACAGGATTGGCAACATTTTCTTGATACTAACGTATTTCTTAACAATGTATGACACCTGAAAAAATGATGAAATATATTTATTTAATTTAGCGAAAGAACGTATTGATAATTTTAGAGTGAACAAATTTTTTTTTGTTTTAGTGTCTCTCGTTATTTGATTGGCAAATTTACGAAAAGGATATTAAAAGAGTTCAAGCAAGCGCGAAGAAAAGATATTTGATTTTCAGCTCAAAAGATTAGGTAATTTCTTGGAGTGTTTTGATTTGTTTCGTTGCTTTTTTCCGCCTGAATGTGTGAGTAAAAAGAGCATATAGTTAGGGGTGTCAAATGGGGTTCAAATGGAGATTATTTGATTTTAAATCAATAATTTTGTTGTAGAAACTGCAATGAAAATTATCTATCTAATGGATTCGAATATTTCGAAGAACTAGAAATTTCGAAGAACATTGATTTAATGGACTGATTCCGGGTTTTCCGAGGGAAATTCCGGGGTGTTTTAGTGTCTCCTACCTAAAGTAAAAGTCTTACTATAGATGAAGTATAAAATGACATGATTATAACCGACAATCGATGGGCTGGGCTCAACCACATAGACTTTTTAAGCCTTAAATTAATCAGATCAGGTCTTCTCTTATTTTTGAATCTATTTTCAATATTAATCCAAAAAACTTTCCTACATTAAGAATCATTAAGGACCTATGTTGATTATCATCCCAATGATCACCATTAAAGATAAGTGAAATCAAGTAAAAATCATATATGAATTTGACATCATTTAAAAATTTTTACGATCTAGTAAAATCAAGACGCAAGCCTCTACCGATTTATGAGTGTTTAATAAGAAATCAAAATCTATAAAAATAAAACGATTTAACAAAAGAGCAAAAAATGCTAAACTCGTATTTAATCGCGCTCTAAATACAAAATTTCCAATTTTGTTCATTTTAATTTTTGCAAAAAATTTTAATAACTTTCTTTTCTATTTTTCTCGAAACAAACCGATATCAATCAATGCACTGAACCTTGCCTACGCCGGATTAGCAAAGCGAACTTGGATTTCTTTGACATTTTTTATTATACCGTGTACCGTATACCGTACGTAGCGTACGTAGCGCCTGTAGGACTTGATGGTTTACCATTGTTGGTGTATTTGGTATTTCTAGATCCGATTACTGATCCTACTAGTTCATTGATTAGGGATCACACTGGAACCTTAAGCGACAATTGACTGTATCGACTGTACGTCAGTTTGCTTTGCCAATCCTTGAGGAAATACTTACACAGCATTCGCGAAACTGTTTAGCATCAATGGGCGAGGTGAAATTAAGACCCCAGGTGTCATTAGTCATTGGATCCTTCCAATAGACAAAACATTCAGAAGCCTGACCGATACGAGTTCCTGTAAGAAATGAACGGGAAAGGAGGGAGAGAGAAAAATAACGATGGAGAGAGGGATACGGAGGGGAATATAATTACAAATAAATCCGGATTTGTGAAATACATACAAGCTTAATAGGTTTCTCTTAAACAAACAAAGGCGCATCGATAATCATCAGGAAAGAAAAAACTTACCCGGTTGAACGAGTCGCACATCAAGAATCTTGTCCACCTGACTGTTATACGCCGTTATGTGAAAGATGCACTCCGGTGTATCCTGGATGCAAGTGATATTGACAGGAACCAAATCTTCGGAAACTTGTTGCCATTTGACCGTGCCGGCGCCGCTGGCGGACACATGAAACACTTCGGCCCACAACCTGAACGAACTGTTTGTGTTACCAAAGGATCATCATCATGTTTGATTTTTAGCATACAAAGAATTTTTCATGTTTTCGTTTTGTTGTTGTTGTTATTATTATTGTGTTTTATAAAGTATAATTTAAAAATTGATTCCAATTTATACGTTTTGTTCAATTTTTTGTCATTATTGTTTCAAGAATTCAAATTTAATTGAATTTAGTTGTGGATTGAGATAATCGGTCGGTTAGTTGATCAGTAGCCGATAAGTTTTAGCCGATTATTTCGTGGGTGCATTTTTTTGTTGGTGCAAAAATGCATTGGACCACCGCGATGGTCCAATTTCGTTTTGAACAGTGAGAACGCGGGGCCAATAATTCAATCGCCATTATTATTATTGTTGTTGTTGTTGGTGTTATCAAGAGTATGTTTTGCGATTAAGTCGGTATTTTGTTGTGGTTGTAGTGTTGTTGTAATTATTGTTGTGATTTTTTGGTTATTGTCGTTTGATGATTTTAAATTTTAATTATTTTACACGTTGTAAAAATATTGGAAAAACGGATTCAAAATTCGAAAGACACATAAAAAAACAAAGAAAAAATATATAATTTAGTTGTTGCTGTTTTCTTTTTCTTAGAATTTTGATATAATCGAGAAAATATACGAATAAATATTAAGCGGATTTTTGAACAGATCGATACCGATTGATTAAATTGATAAAAATGAAAAATCGAAAAGAGTGAAACAAACAATATTTCCAAAACTAGAAAATCACAAAAACTCAAGTTAACAGGTTGGAAATAAAACAAAATGAAACGGAAGAATTCGTGAAGTTAGAGCTAGTGCACACTACTAGATCAAACCGACAACAGCAGCGAGTTAAGTGCTTACTACTATTGGCAGTCGATAAAATCGATACTATTATTGGCAGTCGCCTACTGGCTGTTGCCACTCATAGGCGAATTTTTGCTCAAGCCGTAACGAAAATTTGCAACCATGCAGTTTCTTCCAGCAATTAACGATTTATCTGACATATGTCTTACTGATGCTGCCGTTGTCAGATTAAATAGACTGAGCTCGCATATAAACACGTAATAAGATAACGTTTCGAAAGAGAATACTCGTAAAATAACAAATAGGGAGCACTAATGAATAAAATGAGGTAAGAAAAGTATCACCACTATGTGATTTTAACTAAAGTAAGGCGTTCGGGGAGGGATTAACCTTGAAGGAAGTATTTGGGAAATGAAAATGTGAATCTAAAAACGAAAGTCATTTCCCAGAAGAATTTTGAGCTTATAAAGTATTCAAGCTCATTTCGTTTATTCTCGCGAGCGCAATAAACCCCACAATAATGAATTCTTCTGTATTAAGTATTATACACAGACTAAATAGCAATATGCAACTTCATATTCCCAACTGTCAAGATTACGTGGGCTCCCTTGGAGATCGAAGTTTGATTTCCATTTCCGTTCCCAAACATGCTTCTTACTGTCGAACTAATTCAAATTTTGACAGCAGAAGGTCAAAATTCATTTTCTTTTATGTTGTGTTTGTTTGTTGTTGTTGTTTCTACATTTGTAATCGAACTGATACTAGAAGATGATGTCCTGTCCATTAATTTAACACCAAACTATTTCTTACTGTATCAAAACTTAAGTTGCTTCCTGCTGTTACGTCTGCGTTGAAAGCTTTTCACTTACATTTACGCTCTTATACCTCCTCTTTTTATCCTTATTCATACTCACCTCAACAAATGGCCATCTCTACGTCGCGAAGTCTGCCAGGGAGAGTCCTCGTAGCGGTACGTTTTTCGCATGAGAGGCGCACAGGAACAACTGAGTTTATTGCCCATCGCGCAACTGGCACAGCTCACTTGACCTCCTACCATACCATGCATGAATAGAACGAACCAATAGATTTCGGAAGTAAGAAGAAAATGAAAATCATCAGATCGTTTTATTGTTTCAAAGAGAGTTTGGTTGGTGGAATTATTGCTTTAGGTTTGGTTACCACTACGTGCAGTTTAAAAGATTAATACTAAATGACAATGCCATGCTATCACACATTAGTGGACATTGCTCCTCATACCTGAGGCACCCCGGTGTCACCACATACTGCTAACGTCTGCTTGAGAAAGCGCCTGCCCGCGGTTTAGTGACTGCGAACGCTGATTATGTCGGTGCTGGTGGTAACGACTGCCGCCACGCTGGAAAGACAAACAAGACTCGATTGAATATTTTTTGTATAAATTTTTTTTTTTTGAAAACGTAATAAACGATGCATTCAGTGTTGACGCGAGTATACATTTGAAAGAATCACTAAAGGTGACAGCGCGTGTAGGAAACGATGAAGTGAGGATTTCTTGTAGTATTTGCGAAGGGAGCGAACCAACAGAAACAAATTAAAAATTAATGAGGAAACAGGTTGAGAAAGGGGTCTCAATGATATGGAAATTTTCGAATATAGACAGAAGGGAGATTTGCACCCAAAAGACAAACAGAAAAAGTCTAACAAGAAAAACTTTAAGGAAAGTTTGCTAAAAATTCACCTCAAGCATTCAATCACTTGGCAAAGTGAATCTTCGTATAAAACCCGAACACTCCGATTTTTATTAAAAAATTTTAATTTTAAATTTGTCTCCTCATTTAATATTTTATGGCAATTTTCTCTCAAGATATGTATGATGGAGGCTAGTGATGTTGAATATTTTTCGGTTGCATAAACCACATTTTGCTCCATTTTATAAAAGACTACGCCTTGTGTACTGTTTATGCACACGTAGCTGAACACAGGCGCACGCTTGCAACACCCAACCACACACTTACTCATTCAGACTCACACAAGCGCCTGTAAACATTTTAAAATGTTACAAATTCTGTGGAAACGTTATGCGATGTATGAGAATATATGAACGATTCTATAACATTTTTCAAAACATGCGAACACTTCAAATAATTGAAGTATGTGCCCACAAATGTGTGTGTGTGCAAATGTGTGTGTGTATACCTACGTTGAAAAATACCAAGAAGAAGAACGAACGAAAGTATATACTTGCATTCATACAAGCCTTTAGTAGCGCAAATACGCCTTTTGAGGTCGACATCAAGAATTTATGTCCTCTGTTTGAATTCGCCTCTCCTCACGTTCGCTCTCTTTCATAATAAATGACATATCCTGAGATACAGGCAATGCATCATGCATACTACACCGCAACTGCCACAATAAAAATGCATAATAAAGTCTGCACGTGTGTGTGCGCGTTTGTGCAGGATGGACATATTCATATAAAATTATCAAAATTCTGGTAAAATAATTTCATCATCAAGGAGGAACAGATCATAAAATCAGTTTGAAAAGGAATAAGAGAAAACACGCGAAAATATTCAAACTACGCCATTACTGCTTTACAGCAGACTCTGCCCAAATTAACGCAATATAACGATTACATAGCGCATAACTAACACTGATTGAATTCGTTGAATGACTGACTGACTGACTGATTTCTGAAACGAGCTAGAGCTGAACAAAGCAGATGGAAATATCTGTTTCTGATTGCGCTCGAGCTTTTTAACACTTTACATTAACACTTTCGACTACACTGTTGTTGGTTTTTTGCGTTTACACTCCGATAGACTGAGTTCAGTTTTAGATAGATGTTCATTAAAATTGTTGACAAGTGTAAACTAGATGAAGAAGGGAAAAACAATAAAATATTACTAGTAGTAGTAATGAATTCTTTAACAATCACTCTAACCGAAATTATTTATAAATGTCAAAAAAGAAGTTCCATTTACTTCTATCGAACGTTAAAGGAAAGTCTACTCTATTTCGCTTTCATAAATTATTCATTTATCCATACAATTAAGGAAAAGTTTCTCGTATCCAATGAAGCGATTTTACTTAACTCCTAACAAGTTTTAAACTTAAAACCAATTAAAGATTTAAACATGTTTTCATTTCAATTTATTTCAAATTTTACATTAAAATTTATTTCAAATCTAAATATTAAATGCTGGTTTTTTCTGAAAAGCCTTCAAAAGTAAAACAGATCGCAAAAGCGTTTGTCAATTGGAAACATTAAAATCAATTTAATATTACATCACATTAAGTGATACCTAAAAGTGCATTCTCCTGAAAGTTTACACAAAAATTTTACGTTGGCGTTTTTCTTTTCCTGATTTCTAACCTTTTCCTCTCTTCCAATATCAAAATTTTTGTCTCTTCCAAAGTTTTAATAACGCTAAAAGTTGTCTTTTAATATTAAAATTTATTACATTTTAATATTTAAAGTGTTCTAAAAATTAGATCGGTTTCCCGAACAATTTTGCAAACAAACAAGAGCGATTTCGTATATTCTCTCTCTATCCAATCTTACCATTATACACACACATATATATGCACTGATACAGACACACCAGCACAAACAAAAGCACACATACACGTTTATTCTTTCCTCATCAATCATTTCATTTTCATCAACCAAACCATTTCCGCTCATTCCGTTCCGTTCTTAGGATATTGATTGAATTTAATTACGATTTTAAGAGTTTCTCTAGAATGATTTCATTATTCGATTAAAATTTTAATTTACTTTAAGGGACGAAGCAGACGATTGAATTATGAAGGAAAAAAGGATAAGTAGAAGTTAAAAATGGCAAACGAAATGAATTGAACACTTGCAAAAAATTGTGTCTGAATCATTGATCAAACATATAGACGCATATTGGCCTCAACAAACATCTAGCTTGTGAATCAGTGATAATGAAATTAATCTCCTTTAATGACTTTTAACGCCTTCAAGGGTTAAAAGATTCAATTTAATTAACCACAAGGACAACGCTAACGAAATGACAAGAACAAATTATCAATATCTCGATTATTCATTATGTATGTATTCCAAAAAACCGTACACGTATATGCATAAGTATGAGAGCAATGGGAAGAGATGTAATGCTTAACTCTTGAAGGAACATAAATTAATTATGCGTGGCACGTCTCTAAGGTAAAGTACTTCCCTCGTTGAGAGATTTCTGTTGCATGAGAGAACGCTATGTCGTTTTATAATAATGAATTTGAGCTACTGGCCCTTCGCAATACTTATAATTCATCAACACCATCGAAGGTTGTAAAGTCGTTGGAAATTCAACCTATCCATCTATAAGTACGATCTCTGAAAGACTGAAGAGTATCCTTTCAATTGATTAATGTTCGTGCAATTGCGAGCATTCAGGGGCTCATAAAATTAACCCGATAGAGAGAATCGTGCAGAAAACTCTGATTGATTTTTGTCCGAAACGATTTGAAAGAATATAAAACCAATAATTAAAAGATTTACTTAATCCCAATTCTCTCAATTCGTTATGTTTTCGAAATTCCTTTCGAAATTTTTTTACTAATTTTCTTGACAAATTTTAATTGCTCCTTCGAGACATCATGCCGTGCGAAAAACGGATCTACAGTGCAATAAAAACATTGATCTTCTTAAAATAAATAACAGCACACACATACGTACGTACACACAATCTATATTTCTAGAGAGAAGCATAGAAGCAGAATAGAACATTTTCTTTTTCAACTGAAAAAAAGTTTTATCACTTTTACTACCGGTTCGTTTGAATGACGAATAGAGCAAATGATGACTAGCATTAAGTGTAGAAATTATACGAGACGTACACATACATTTGTAATGTACCCAAAGCAACCATTACACAAAGAATTACGGGAGATTAACGTCAGTAACAACCTAAATAATCGATATTCCAAGTTAAAGCATCTAGAGATATCTTGAGAAATTTTATTTCTTGGCTTAAGTGGATTTAACTGTGGCAGCAGTGGGATGTAATTTCAATTATCAGAGAAAAAAACGAAAAAAGTAAAAAGAAATTATATAAAAAGCAATATAGAAATGTCTGGAAGCAGAGTCAAGATTAAGGAAAAACATTATCGTCATCGAAAGTGATTGCTTACGAAATATTTCATAAAATCTAAACCACTGAAATAAAACGTATTCTTTGCTTATTTTTTAGAATTTAAATAAAATCTAAAGTTTTAAATCCTCTGAATTTTATTTAATTTTTTCTCAAGTTTACAACGCATATTATTACAAAAAATGTAAAGAACTCCTATATATATATATATATATATATATATATATATATATATATATATATATATATATATATATATATATATATATATATATATATATATATATATATATATATATATATATATATATATATATATATATATATATATATATATATATATATATATATATATATATATATATATATATATATATATATATATATATATATATATATATATATATATATATATATATATATATATATATATATATATATATATATATATATATATATATATATATATATATATATATATATATATATATATATATATATATATATATATATATATATATATATATATATATATATATATATATATATATATATATATATATATATATATATATATATATATATATATATATATATATATATATATATATATATATATATATATATATATATATATATATATATATATATATATATATATATATATATATATATATATATATATATATATATATATATATATATATATATATATATATATATATATATATATATATATATATATATATATATATATATATATATATATATATATATATATATATATATATATATATATATATATATATATATATATATATATATATATATATATATATATATATATATATATATATATATATATATATATATATATTTATTTATTTATTTATTTATTTATTTATATATATGAAACAAATTTTAAAAATTTTCTAAAACATTCAGTTTAAGCCAACTAATTGAATTGTCGATGAAAACATAGTTTTCCTTCGAAAAACACGAACCTTTTGTTAGAAATTCATTAAATTCGTCATTAGCGAATTTTGAACTAGCGCAATATTTTTTAATTTTAAATAATTGACCTAAAAATTTAACGAATAACGATAAAGAACTGCAATGATAAATTGCTAAAAATTTAACGAATAACGATAAAGAACTGAAATGATAAATTGAAAAAGTATTGATATCGTGAATGTATTATTGCGTGTTCTAAATGGATAATGAAGGCTATAATTTTGTGGTAAATCTATTCTATTGACAATGAATGTGTTAACGTAAAAATGGCGTATTCATAACGTAATGTGAAAACAGTAATTAATTTCTAAAGCACTAAAATAGTTATCGAGGTTAAAATTTAATTAACGAAGCCTAAATATAATTAAAATGGTTTCAGTAAAATGACGGGTTTTCTTATATACATTTCTTATATACTTTTAAGTACATTGCCAATGCAGTCAACTAATATGAGGTGTGAAATGCTCTGGCCATCGAAATAAGAATAAATTTGAAATTACTCGATGTGTTGCTCGTTTAATTAACTGTCTGTTAAAGTTTTTAAGTTTCAGTTAATTTTTTTTAAAGTAAAAAATTTACTGTATTCACGCGCAAATTAATTCAATTGTCAGCTTTCTTTAAACGTATGAAAATTAAGTCAGATTGTTTCAGAAAAAAATTTCCAAGGCTTTTGAAAACTCCGAAAAATTATCGGAGGAAAATTGTTTGCAATGTTTTACGTAAAAACCGTCAGGGCATGGAAATTTAGAAGAGTCAGTTAAATCAAATATTCTCAATGACAAAAACTTATAATTAAACCTTTTCAACAAATGAATTGGGTAAAATAATAGTTTGATTAAAAATCAAGAAAAATTATGTCTTCTAATTTCTTTTTCAAGGCGCAATTAAATTTATTTGAGAATAAATAAAAGAGACCTATAACACCAAAACATATTATAAAAGACTTTTAATCTTAGATCAGATTATTTTCTGAGATTATTTTCTGTGCCACCGTTAGCTTTCATCCGTTAATTTTTATGAACATATTGAAATATGTCTATAGGAAAAATAAAAAGTACAATGCGTTTACCTTTACAACGAAAAGTATTGCATATTTTCCACTTGACTGCATATTTAAGTCTCAACGTAAAAATTAGGAGAAAATTAATTAAATTAATAAGGCGAGAAGAATCCGTAAATAGACGTAGATAACTCTTTCTAGCACCAAAAACTGTTAAGTCGTCAGTACGTAACAAAAAACTTGTTAACACCTACATACAAACGCCCACGAAGCATGGAAATATAATATAAAAGAAAAAAACGGTACAACAAAAACCGATGCAAAAGCAACAAAAAAAAACAATACACATTAGTCGGCGCCCAGAATTAATCATATTTATGGCAAAGAGGAAAAACTAAGATGAACTTTTATTGAATAAATTGCGAAGTATTTGAAATTTGGAACAACAATGAAAACTAAATTTAAAAAAAAAATCTTAAAAAAATCTAAAAAATATTTACCCGTTTTGTTATAATATTAATTTACTTAGCTATTGTTCTTTTTGCTACGATTACGTTGCTTTTGTTTGTTGTTTCTGTGGGTTGACAGAGTTGCGTAAACCTGCACACGTTGCGTTGACGCTGACGACGATGATGATGAATGAATGAATGAATACTTGCCGAAATCAAGAAAAAACTATACTTTAATTTTTTGAACTAATTCTTTGTGTTTTTTATAAATCAAATTTACTGCACGCTGCTTTTCTGACGCTGCTTTAGTTTTTATTTTGATGTTGTTTACTTTTCTTCGAAATGGAATGAAACACTACTAGAAAAGAAAAACTTTTAAGCACAAAACTTTTGTATGCAATACTCTTTTAAAATATTATTTTCATTTTTATAAATTTAATTTTTTAACTATTTACATGAGCTGCTTATTTCTTTTTGATGATATTTTTATGTTTATTTTTAAGTTAATTGTTTTCTGTTCCATGTTTATTTCTTTAAACGAATTTGGTCACTACTGGAGGAGGAAACTTTTCAAAAAACAATGTATTCAATGTTTTATAATATAATTTCGCTTTAATTTTAAAAAATTCTGTTAATTTTTTAATTTTTCCCGTTAAATAGTTTTCTCATATTCGTGCACGCTTTTACGTCGAACGGCGTCTATTAAACAACTAAGATTTTTTAGAAGAAAGGATAAATTGAAACAAAAGATAGAGCGCGAAGAGATGTGAGATAATTTTACATATTAAAAAGAAATAATAATGAAGAAAGTAATAAAAGCGAGAAAAAAATTAAAAAAATTACAAAAATACAACGAAGGCATAATAACAGAAATCTACAAGAAAAATAACGAAAACAACAATAATAATGCTACAAGCGATCAGTGAGAGAGATAATAACAAAAAACGACGAAACAGCATCATGCACTTTAACACCAAAACTCCCGAGGTGGTCGCATTAACCGTCATATAAAATAAGTGAATTTATAGGTTCAAACTGAATTGCAATCTGCAGTAAATGAATAATGAAATGTGACAAAAAATCAAATATGGCAATAATAGTCTGGAGAAATGAATAATTAAATATGATAAAGAAATACGCATAAAATCTTGTAAAATCGTGCATTTAATATTTATGAAAGAAGTAGGAGAAAACTACCGAGTTTCAAGCAGCGTCTCGACTAGTTGAGTTTTCTGTTACTTTACCGCAACACACACGAACATGTTAACTCTTAAGAAAGGCGAATTTTTTACCCAACTTTTTGTACGCTAAATCAACCATGCTTTCGATAATTCAAAATTTATAAACAGAATTTATTGATGAAAGTTAACAACGGTAAAAGTGAATTCAATTTAATGGAAATATGTGAAAATAATTTTAGACAAACGGTTTTTGACGATGTTGCATTTTCAGCGTCTTTTTCGTTACCTGAAAAATGTTCTGAAAATGGCACATATTCGAGATTAGCTTGTCTAATAAAAAGTAGGAGAGAGAGAGAGAGATTTGAGAAAAGAAAGAGAATTGGCGCTCGATAGATTTCCTTCCGTAAGTAAATATCGAGATGCCTTTTGAGTTTTGGTAAAAAATGCATTTTATACCCTACACCTAAAGGGTTGGGGACTATTAAGTTATAGAAGGAGACGTGGAAGGTATGAAAAAGGATACATATTTTATGGTGCATAATACTCTCCTACGTCGATTTAGCACCGTCTACCCGTCTATCTGTCTGCTTCAGGTTATAAGCTCGTTAGTATTGAAAATGGGCAAAATTGGGTAAGAACCACGCCCACTCTTCATACCCAATATTAATAAACTATACATGTAAATCACCCTGAACGCTTATAGATGGAATTGGAGGACACATTTCTTCCGATAATACTCACTCATTAATATTAAATTGTTTTGCGAAAAAAGGCGTGGCATACACACTTTTTTGAGAAAAATTGTGCTGCGAATGAATTAGTAGATACATTAAATTGGGTGTGTACCGCCCACTTTAACACAGAACTATGAATTTGTATTACGTATGTAGCGTAAATGAGTGCCGGCCAGGCCGACATTAGCGATCTCACTTATGAATTTCATCGATAACTGCAATTTTATTGTTTTCGAAATAATGTTAGCTCGGTTTCATAAGTGGCTTTGATATTTTTGGAAGAGTAAAAACAAAAGAAAATCGAACACGTGTTTATCCGACTTTTTTCTTCGTTCTAAAGTCAAGTATTTTTTAAAAGCGATAAAAACACAAAATTGAATTTTTCAAAAAGTTGAACAGAAACCTCAAATGCAGAAGTCTCCTGCTTGGTAAACCCGGACACTCACAAAGTAGGTTTGTAAAAGTTTTCTCTTTTTCCGGGCCCGTGCAGTTCCTGCAAAAATAATTATATTCTCCACTATAGACAGTAATACATAATGGTTACGAACAGGATCGCCATAGATTTTCTATCGAGAAGGTGTCCTTAGAAGCCGCTTAGAAAGTGTCCGCTTAGGAAGATTCTTGTACATCCCTAAGGGCTAAGGGCTAAGGCGCGCTGATAATGGTACAGTCTTCCTTACTGAGCCGTTTCGAATTGAAGACCTCAGTAACTTTTCTGTGCGAAAGGAGCTCGTAGTTTGTGAAGAGCATTCCAGCGCTTACCTAAACGGATTCTGGGCATATCATTCTTGATCTAAACAAGCTGTCTGTCACACAGTTCCTTGATTTGTAGCTGTAGCCAGGGAACCAAATAAGGTGTATGTTTAAATATGAATTCAATTCATTTGGAGAAACTTTAATTGCTTCCTGACTAACAGAAAATATTTTAATGTCATCATCATTTCATGACTTCTTTAATAGCTATAACCTCTGCTTGAACCAGACAGCAATTGTGAGGTATGTTAAACATTAGTTTAAAATATAAATATCTGCAGTACACACCAAGAACCACTTTTCCAACTGGCTTGACCCTTCTTCGGAGAATATCTTCTTCAATCTTAAAGATAACCCCCGGCAAGGAATGAAAGATAGCGTTCTAACAGCCGTGGGTGAGGTTTTTCAAAAACCACTAAAAGTAGCTATTACATACCTTTTCTAACAAGTTTACGAATATCGAAAATAACGATGACAGTGATAGTTATAAGAGAGCGACATATAATAAGGCGACACATAATCGGGTGATTGAGAATGACTGAGAATTATATGATTGTGATTAAAATGTATTACCTGTGGCCCACATTACGTCCATAAACGCGATTCTAACGTAGATTATTACGCCCCTAACGAACATTATGGGTTTCTGAGGACGGGCCAATTAATAACTTACGTTAACTCGTCGTAATACATATTTATATAATATGATCATATAATCCGATGCAACACACACCGACAGACCACCACAGGATAAATCGATTAAAATTCTTCTCATTCCTTCCTTTGTGACCTTATCCTAAAATCCCCTTCACAAAATTTTAACGTAATGCAGATCGAGAGCACTAAGATATTCTAAAAGCTTTCGCAAGGACAGAGAAGTTAAAAGATGCAGAAGGAGAAGCAAATAAAGAAACGACGAAGGTAATTTTTGATTTTATTTCTCTTGTCGTTAATGGCGTTCTTGTTGTTGCTGCTGTTGTTGTTGGTTTGTAAGTCGGTTGGTTGGTTGCAGGAGAATTCCTTGAAATGTTGATCGCAAGGTAATTTTATGATGCCGCCTTACACCATTTTCTCAGGGTTCAATTCGTCGACAAGTAGATTTTAGCGAAACGAAGAGTAAACCAAAAGAAGCATCGAAAACAACAATAAGAACAACAATAATAATAATAGTTATAATAATAATAACGTTATTGTATGTGGCCCTAGGTGGCTGTGTGTGTATTTGTGTGTGTATGTGTGTGTGTATATATAGAGTACTCAACTTTAAGAAGTTGGTAATTGTTAGTTTCCGAATAAATTCTTCTGAGTAGGAAAATAAATTAGCTGGAGCGGCAACGATAGCAAAAATAACAACAACAAAAGTAACAGTAAGAGCAACAACAAAAGCAGCCATAATATAAAGGAAAACCGAGAAAGTCAGAAAATGAAAGAGGAAAAACTTGTCCTTATTTTTGAACAAAATTTTAAAAGCATTAATGTGGAAAATTCAAATCAATTGAAGTCCTAACCAAAGTGCCACCATCACTATCACCAACAACAGCAATAACAACAACCAGAAATCAGCATGAGCCGCGAAGGACCAACCAGATGAGATAGAGAGAGTGAGAGGAAGACGGGATAGCATGGAACAGAACTTCAGGGATTTGATCGATTGTGAAAATGGAATAAGCCTTCAAGAAGGGAGAGTGAGAACGGAAACGATTAAATGACGCAAGAAAGTAGACGACTATTGCAAAGGACGGAATTGATGGTATCAAGAGAAACTATAGAATTTATTTGAATTAAAGCCACACAAAGGTCGCACAAAGAAGGAAAGAGACGGTGGCAATCAACTGAAAGCAATCGTTAAGAAGAAGATGAATTGAATAACGTCTCAACTTACAGCGACCTCTGTGGCAAACTCCCACAAGCATCGAATAAACAAAGTTATTAAACGCGCACCAAGGCCGTAACTAAGATGTTGATCACGGCGGATCATCAGAAGTTCAGCGAAAACCACTTAATGTAAAGGACCCCGTGTCATGTAATATAATGTAACGTAATGTAACATAATGCGTTGCTCTCTGTCTTTTGCGCCTTCTCGATGCTGCGAAATAATGTTGTACTCGCTACTCGCTCACATACATCCACATCCACACGCATTTACTCGATGGTTTATGTTACATCCTTTTGCGACTAAAGAGGACGTGCGTAGGCGTTTGCAGCTCCTCAACGAAGTTTTCAAGAAGAAATTTTATTCTATGTTTTCAAAGATAAACAGTTTCCATTCTTTTCAAGTGGAAATTCTTTCAAGGATTTAAATTGAAAGAGAGAGAAGATTTAAAAAGAACGGGAAGAACATAAAACAAAAGAAGAAAGTGAACGAAGGAAGAAAACAAAGATGGAAATGAATTTCATTTTATTTTTCTCCTCTAATTCTTCCTCTCTTGAAAACTTTTCTAAGGTCGTTTTATTTAATTAATCTTTAACAGTCTTAAGTTTCAACTTCTGAAAACTGCATTTTCTTTCAACATTTTTAATAAAGAATATAAAACATTTTATATTCCGTTGTCTCATTTTCTCTTGCCACAAATGGGTGAGACTAAGTAGCAGGAGACCAAATAAAATAAATAAAACCAGGAAATATATAAATTATAATAAATTCACTGGCCGAAACAAATAAAAATTACTGAATATTCCGCCAACGAAATTATATATCAATAAGACAATAGTAGTGTCTCCACTTAACAAATGTCATTAACAGAACTCTAATAGACCATTCGCAGTAGCTCCATAGTCCAACAGTACTCCAATAACAGTATTCCAATAGAATTAAATCCTGATAGCTAAGATATGCTAACACAATTATATTAACTCTCTATTCGAAACTAATTAATGAATAATCCTTAACGAAACTACATCAACAAGAGTCACTATATTAGAAAAAAGTATTCAACTGAAATTTATTTCCAGAAATCTACTGACGAAAGCCTGTTAAGAATAACATTTTTAGAGAAGTGTCTATAAAACAATTTTTTACAGGTAGTCCAATAACAGCAGTCCATTAACAGAAGTCCCATAACGAAAATCCCTTAGCAGAAATCTGTTAACATATTTCGATTCACAGCCTTCTTCCAATAACAGAAATTCATTAGAAGAATTCCATTAACAGAAGTTCATTGACCATATTTCAACCCACAGAAGTTTACTAACCAAAATTTTAAATATATTTTTATGAAATCGATTAAATCCGTTAATCTTAAAAGAAATCCGCACAAAAATACCATTCACATAAATCCACTAACAGCAATATATATACTATAACATAATTCCAGTAAGAGTAGTCCTTTAACAAATAAAAAACCAAAATTGCAAACATTTCTGAAGAACCTGAACAGATGAATATCATCACAATTCACATGAATTCACATGGATATCACATGGATATCATCACATAACAAACAGAAAAAAATTATCTAATGAAAGAATTCTCTATTAGAAGTCTCTCTGCTGTAATTTATCAACAGGAGTCCGTTAATAGAATTCCACGAACTCCAAAAGTACCATTAAGTTCCAGAAGTAATTAACATAAGTCTATTAAAATAACTTTATTAGCAGAACAAACAAAAAATTCAAAACTAGAAAAAAAATCTGAAAAACCTGGACTTCATTTTTCTCGGTCTTCATCAAAAAGCAATTAAAGGACATTTGATCTTTCGCTCAAAATATGAACAGATGCTTTTATGGCGGGTGAGAAGGGGCAAGGGAGAGGAGTAGGGTGGTGGTATGGCAGCAATAGACTATAACTTGTACTTCATTGGTTTGAAATTTTTCTGTCAGTTGCCGGGACGGTCTTGAACTTTTGCGGTTTCAATTAAAACGATTGTGATTGCATTTCAAATTATCATCAACGTGTGATGATCATTACTGTTCATTTTGGCATGTAAAGATGAAACACCATCATTTCTGATACGGAGTTGTTAAAAATGTTTCTATGTAGTAGTTGCTGTTGTTGTTGTTAGTGAAGAAGCAATACTGATGAACTCTTGGTTGCGTCGCAGTCTCTTTTTTGCTTTTTTGCATTAATGCTTTTTGTTACGAATCAAAAACAAACAGAAAATAGACTTTGCGAAGCTTTTGTTGCAGCTGTGTAGCTGTTACCATCCTGTGCTGCCACAAAAATTGAGTTTTCTGTTCTGTTTGGGCACCGGTTGGTTAACGCTTTTTCTGCCTTTGTCCTCTTTGTTCATTTAGTGTAATATTCAGTTTTTCCTCTTTTAATAAATGCTGTTGTTTTCGTTATTGTTTCTGTTGTTGTTTTTTCACACTTTTGTATGAAGTTACTCGGAACAATTTGTGATGAAGTTTTTGCTCTGTTGCAACACAAAGTAGTTTTTAGTATTTGCGGTCTTCCGGGAGAATTCCCTGATTCGGTCGTAATTTGCTGTTGTTGCATTTCATTGGTGTGGCGAGGATGCGACCTCATAATGAATATGCGATAATTTGGGTGGGTCCTCCCTTTCGTTGTATTATTGTCGTTTTAAAAAGTAAAATCTATTTGTTGCTTTTTGTTCTCCTCGTTATGTTTTTGTTGTGATTTTGGGTTGATTTGGACTTATTTCTGTTTAAGAAATCATTGTATACATTTATAATAATTACTATGAGACAATGATGATGTTATTAACGATGCCAGTGATGATAATTATAATTTAGCTAAAACATATTTCATGACATTTTGACCCAGTTAAAGTTCGAACTGTTTTGTTTCGCTTGTTTTCATATTTATTTTACAGAAATATAGAAAAAGGATAATAAATTTTTATAACGTCGTTTCTCTGTTCTTTTTTTTTTTCATTACACCATATGACATGAGCAAAAACTTTATTAGGAATTATTTATGGGCTTTATGTGGGCTGATTAAAATTGTTAATAGGCACAAAACACACATAGATAAAGAGAAACATCGAGGGAAAGTGAATATAAGATGCCGCCACACAACCGCAGAGGCTTATTCTAAATACTTGATAATTTTTGACCGCACATCGTACATAAAATGCGCAAACACATAAATATTTTGAGTCCATTATACATCCTTCTTAGAAACATTACGCTATTTATTTATTAGATTCACAACGATATTTAGCACGGACATATATCAGCAAGACGCCGTCATACTCATAAAGCAACAACTAGTACGCTTTTGATAGAATACAGTGTCATGCATGATTCGTTTATGTTTCGTTAAAAGCTGAAGTACAAAAGTGTACATAAGAAAGTTCATACATACATACATTTATTTTCACTTTCAAGAAAAACTTTCAGAAATGTTTTCTGGACTTTTAGATTTTTTAGTAATTTAACATTACCTAAAAACCATATTTAAATAAAGAGTATTTACTTGTCAACTGAAATTTTTTTATGTATTCATATTCCTTGAACTCACCCGCATCAATGCTTGCTACTTTCTGTCACCACGACTATTTCTCATACCGTTTTCTAAATAAAGTTATGGCATGTTACGGATATGATAGTTTGACCCTAAAGCATAGCAACAACAACAGCAGGAAAGACTATACGAAAACAAAAATCGAAGAACAACGAACTATATCAAAGAAAATTCTCCTTTTTGGTTCTAGAAATTTACGTACAAGTAAAATTTTAGTTTTTGTTTTTTGATACTTTGAATGAAGTTTTTAATACTGTACGGAATTGTGAATAATATTATGGTACTTGTACATGTGTGTATGTTTGTGTGTGTGTGTGTGTAGCGCAAGTTGCCAAATGAATTGTAGAAAGTTTCGAAAACTATTTTGTCATTTAAAAACTTTGCCCTTTTCATGAAGGAATATCCAGGGCCCGAGAAGGAAATGAATGAAAAGTTGAATCCTCTCGCAAAGTCTCCTTTTAATCAATTTTGACATCATCATAAGTGAATATTTTACATACAGTATTTACATATCTCTGGAATATGTAAAAGTTATTAAGTAATTCATTTGATCATTATGTCAACGGAATAACGGCAGTTGTTCTCTACTTTTCTCAAAAAAAATTCTCTTTACACGTTTCTGTAAAAAATATTTCAAAAGAAAAATATGTTTCAAAGAAATAATCAAGTCAGCTCAATTTATAAATTATTAACATCATTCGTATAACTATTTCGATGAATTACTTTGCACAAATTTCCATTACGATTAATTTCAGTGCAATGAATTCCATGCGATGAATAGCCATCTAGACATCTAGACGTCTAGATAACATTTCATCTAATTTCCTTCAGTTAATAAATTGTTAAGAAGACGTTATCATGCTGAGATTATTTGTCTAAGAAGAAGCTTGTAAATTATTTAGATTATTTGTCTAAGAAAAGAGGTAAATTCTTAGCAGATCCTCAATATAAGAAATAATCATTCGTTGAAAGTTAAATTTTCTACGGCTAGCCATTTTTGGCATATGCGAGATAAGTAATGTCAGAAAGTTTTCACGATTACAAAGTTCCATTACTTCGTACAAGGAAGCCTTCATTTAAGAAAAGTACTAGTCGAATAGACTTAACAATGTTTTTAAGAATACTTATTACAATAATTAATAAAATAATTTTAATAATTACCTTTATATTTAACAAAAAACTCACCTCGACGTGACCCCAACCGTCGGCGTTCATCTTGACGGCGGCTTCAACGCTCTCTTTAGCACCCATTTTATGTCTGATTAATTTAAGGTAAAGATTAAGGTTTAGATTAAGGATTAAGGTAAAGATTAAGGATTAAGGTAAAGACTTTTATAGTTTATCAGTTGTTGTTGTCGTTGCTTTTGCTATTTTTGTTGATGATGGCGTTAGCGATAATGATACTCTCGTGGTTGTTGTTGCTCCCTTTATTGTGTGCCACTGCTCCCAGCAGTTTTTGTTAATTTTACTTATATGCCTTGCTAGCTCCTCAATTGAGTATTTTCCAATTCTTTAAAACACATACACACCCACACGCAGTTGTTGTTATTGCGTTTGTAGTCACTATTTGTTGAAAGAGTTTGTCTAAAGCCTTCAAAAGAAGCTTGTCCACGCTCTTCGCCCTTTTTGCTCTCCGCAACCGTTAGTATTTTCGGAGCTCTTCTTTATTTCGTTACTGTTGTTTTCTAATCTTCGTTTGAATATCTCGAATTTTTCTCTGAATTACGATATGTTTAAAATATCCTTTGTTAATAAAGAGTTATAACAATCGTCGCTCAAAATTAATTTTCCTTTGTCTTTAATTTCAAAAAATTGTTCGTTATCCTCTTCGACGACTTCGGTATTTTTTCGATTTTCGTGTGTTAGTTTGTCGAATTGATCCAAAAGTACACGCGTTGAAAACAGCTGTAGCAAAAACTCGTTTGTTGTAATATTTTCATTAACAACAAACGCTCTCTCTCCTAGTTTAAATTTGACGAGAGATGCTACTGTTTCCTCTGCTGCGAATGTACGCTCAGCAAACTGTGACTGGCTGCAGTCGCCGTTGTAACTCGTTGAGAAAAAGAAATAAACGAGTAAGGATACAACCTATGTGATTTCCTGCGCTTCTTGATTTTCGTTAAATCTTGAGCTAACGAATAAAGATTTTATTTGAGTTTGTTTTTGGAAACGTTTTTATAAAATAAAATCTATTTATAGATTTTTTTATAAGTTGCTTATGTTAATTTTTTCTTTATTCTGTGAAATTTTTAATTATCGTTTACTGATTTTAATTTTTTAATTATCATTTATAGATTTTATTGTTAATAAATATTTACGGCTATTAAATTTGATTTCGGAAATGTCAAATACGTGAAGGTATTACATTGCTAGAAATTGAGCGTACGAATGTGCGCATGCATGTGTTTGTGCATGGATATATCTTAAATATTTTCAATAAAACACCACCAAACGCTTCTTTTTTCATTAATTCCAATTATTGATTTAAACTTTTGAATTATATTTTATAACTTTTTGATTAGTGCAATTTATTTTTTAATTGTAATGTAAATATTCACTTTATATACTTAGATAAATTTTTATCACCACTCGTTCTAAGTTTCTGAAGCCGATTATTTTATTTTTTATCCTAAATGTATTCAACGAATACCGTCAGTTGCCTTCTCCAATAGCGCCTATTATTCTCAAACGTTAACTCAGAATAATTCGTCTTTTATTATCGGAAGATTTTACTGCCTACCAACGAATTTGGCTGAGAGTTTCCTTCTCTGTTTGAAACTGGTTCTCTTCTAATCTAGGAAAATTTATACTTTTAAGCAGACGACATATGATGCTGATTACGACTGAGCTGCGAGCGTTGACGCCAACGCCAATAAAAACAAATTATGGCGATGATGATGTGCCGCTGTAATATTTTATCCATAAACGATGCTAGAGATAATTCTCTATCGCTTACTCTCTCTCTCTCTCCTTTTCACCGCCAATACAGATGCATTGCAAACAACTCGATAAAAACAAAAAACAACACGCTTTCAATCTCAGGCGCTCGTGGATCGATGCGACGAAGAGACAGTTAGAAAATCCGTCAAAACGAATGAACAAATCGAGACAGTCGTTGGTAGCTTTTTTAACGTAAAATAGGGTTTAATAGCAAAACAATAATTGCTGACAACATTTATTTTAATTGAGCTGTTGCTGTTGTTGTTGTTAATGTTGCTTGTTGCTTGTTGAATTGATTTTGTTGTCAATATGAAATTAACGAATTGTTAAAAAAAAGAGATCTGCCACTTAATTAAAGTAAACAATTTTTGCATTCTTTTAAATTTCGTTAAGCCGTTGTTTTTCCTTTCTCTTCCTTTTTCTATCCCCCTCTCACAAAATCAAACACGAATGTCTGAATTGTCAAAACCTCTCGCTAAACGAATGAATGAATAACAAGATTTAACGAAATCCTTTTCTCGCCGTGGAATTCAACTGAACGAAAGAGCTTTGCTCGGATGTGTTCTAGTATTTATGCTAGAACCTCGGAATTTTGAACTTATGGCGTAGTTCTCGTGATTGTTGTTGTTGTTGCTGATGCTGAGACTGTTGTTGTTGTTGTTTTTCCTCTGGTTCGTCTAGATGGAATAGGAAGATGATGGGAAGAAAAAAGGTTGCGTAAATCACCACGCCTTAAATTTTTTTCGTGATTTCTTTTTAGTTAAAAAAATATTAAATATGACTGTTTAAGTAATTTTGTCACTGTTTTTTCTTCTTTTCTGTCCTTCTACGCTTTCTCAAGTTGAAATTGAGTTAAAAGTTAAAAGACGCTTAACAACAGAATCCACATTATGTTGATTTATCAAACAACTGCAAAACATGTATGTATACGATTATAAACGATAATTTATTTGAATTCCTAACACGTATTTGATTTTCTTTAGTATTTGCTTAATGTCTTTCTTATTAACCTGCTCTAACATTCAATTATTTTCGTAATTTAAACCTTGTTTCTTGGTAATGCTTTTCTCTCAATTTGATTCGTTGAATGACGCCCGAATTAATTTTTTTTTTAGCTAAGGTTTTAATAAAGTGATTTATATTGGAATTTTTTATATTAGTTTTATTTTTATTTATTTATTTATTTATTTATTTTTCTAGCTTTATGCACTGTTTAAAATTTGGATTTTTTCACTTTCTAGTTTTGCTCTAAAAAGCTACTCTACAACTCAGCACACAACCGTCGTCTTTGAAATTCGTACAATTTTTGCTAGACTCCTTTCAATTTTACTGAACAGGACCTCCAAGAGAAAATAAACATTAAAGAACAAGCACGAGCAGCATCATTCTGGCATGAAGAGAAACGCAATTGACATCAACCAGTTCTGAAACGTCGAAATCAGAAGCACTTTCGACAACATCGAAAGCAGCAATGTTTTTATTTACTTCGGAATATTCCTCGAATGGTGCTAATTTTTTACTTTTAATATTTCAATATTTCTTATGTATTTCATTAACAAATTCAATTTCGATTGCAAATTTCATTACGAGTCAATAACAGAAAAATTCTTTCTTAAAAACTCTTTCTTAATTTCTTAATAATTTCTTAAGAACAAGCTCTTTGTGTTTTAGGAGCGACCCAATAATCAAAAAAACTCTCTTTGTCCTCAATTGAACTATTAATTCAATTAGATTGAGTCAACTTCATCTTTCCAATACGATTCTTATGACGATGCTGAAATATCCAACATTAATCGTTTATGTTTCCTCAAAGAGAAGTTGGCTTCAGCGTTGGCTTCAGCGTTAGCTAACATTACAAGCAGCACCCAGCAATAGTAAGACAGAGCAGCGCGGCTTTATCCACCGTATGAGTTTGTATCGTTCCTCTGCTTTAGGATTTGTGTGCTCTAACGTTTTAGTAAAATCTGGAGCAACAGCAGAGAAATCGAGCAAAACTCGATTCTGAAGAGTTTGCAAAATGTGTGGGTTTCCTAGATTAATTGCTTTTTTGCTTTGCTTTTTTTCACTACTGCCCCCTTCTCGACCCTTCCAACGCTCATCTTATTCACATTTCAATCTTCTTTTTGTTCTCTTTTCATCTTTCTCTCAGATATCGAGCAATTCTATTTCATTGAGGACTGCGGTGAAAGTTATTTTCCTTTTAATAATTTCAAAGGCTGGCTGTGAAAATATTTGTTTTGTAGTTTTCCGATTTTACTTTCTAGAAGACTTTTCCCATTATATTTCTGCTTTTGTTTTGCTTTTGTTTTTGTTTTGTATGATTATTCTTTAACTTTCACTACGACGTTCCCCTCAGTCTTTTGTGGCGTTTTTAAAAGACTTTATTTCATATTTCGTGAATGAAGACAATTTTACTGCGGGAGTAGCGATTTATTAAGAATATTAAGACTTTTAGATTGACTATAAAATTCTTATTTATTTAACCAAAATTTATTGTACTAATTACTATGTATTGTTTATTTATTGTTATTGGATTCTTCAAGAACTGTAGTTTATGTAATTTTTCAGATTCAATATATTTTTATCATGCGATAATTTCATTAGAGGACACATTTTTTGAATCAGATACGTATCTATGTATTCCTCCTAAGGACTTTTCAGAGACCCATGAGTTAGCCCCATATGCTTTTTCTTCATTCCAAATATAAGTGAAACTTAACTTAACATAAGGATAACTTAATTTGAGGTTATGTTCCATATAGGGATTTAATACTGGATGATTATGATCTATTGAAATATATCCCTTTGTAAAAACGATTTCATTTATGTTCTGTCTAATAAAACTGGATCATCTGATTGTTTGTAGACAGTTTGTGTTTTATACAAACATGATTACTGTCATTTAAATGAGCTTCCTTGACTTAAAGAAAAATTTCTAAATTAAACAATTGAAAATAAACTGCAATTAAAACTGATGAAATTTTTTATTATCTCCTTCCTCGAAATTTGTCCACGGTGCAACCAACCTTCCCACATATTTGTTTACCATAACATGTACCGACCAGCAGATAGAATGAACGAAGTCTATTCCGAAAGCAAATCCTATAACGCAACGAGCGCAAACGAGAAAAGCACATGCAAGCAGCATCAAAAAGCAGCAATACAACGCAGCACAAAAAGGCATTTGTTTTACGACATTTGTTCCATTGCAGGATTTTTCTAAAGCAATCCATAAATCTACTCATTCCCATATCGTTTTCTCTCTTATAAATCATCATTATTGGTATTCGCAGCAGCAGCAGCATCACGCCGACATGTTTAGTTCTAGAAGTCTGTCGTCTGTTTAAACGAACACTCACGACTACTACTACTAGCATTGCTGTCTCTGTTCATGCTACGGTTAGTATTTCACACTGAATAGTTGCGTCAGCGGCAACGGCGACGTTCATTGGGTGCTGCCTAATGGAAATAATCATGGAAATACATACAGGCAGAACCAGCAACAGACACAACTACTCGTTTGATCGAAAAGCGTTCAACATGGCGTCTGCGCAATCAACAATTACGAATTTAAACTCTCGCATACTCGGAGATTTTAAAATTCGCTGAACTTCTGGAAGAACGAATGGACCGAGCGAGAGCTTCTTAAAAAAGGTTTCGTTAAAATTGTTTTTGCTAAATTTTTTTTTTCGATGGAGCTCAAACAGATTTTGTTGACTTTTAGATGCAAGAAATGATGCAAAAACAAAATAAGAACAAATTTTTTGTTTCGTTTGAACTCTCCTGATAAAAAAGGTTCTATTGAGTTCAAATTTTCAAAAGTTCGAAAAGATAGAATTTAATTATTTGAAAATGGTTTTTGTATTCATTTACACTTTCAATTTTATATCAATGGTAATACATTTTCTTCATCATTTTCAAACCACACTTTTATTGTGATATGATTAAGCTGGTGGTAGCAGAGCTTGCTGATGAAGTAGTTTTCGTTTCGTTGTTGGGTTTATTGCCGTTGTTGTTATTGCTATGTTTTTGCTATCGTTATTGCTTTCACCGTGTGTTAGTTTTCGTTACAAGGACACGTTGGTTCGAAAATGAACTTTGGTTAAAAGCGTACACGAACACAAAAAAGAGCGAACCACACCTGTTCATGTACGAGTATGGATGTATGAATGAATGTGCAAATACACCCAATAGTTTTATCAATGTTCACGTGAGGGCCTGTATATGAGTTTCTCACATAGACGTTTAACATTTAACATTTGTTTTTGTTTAAGTTTCTTGTACGCGGCAATCCAAATTCTTTCAACATTTTATCAAACAACTTTCCCTTTGCTGCAGGAATATCCTTGAATTCATTATTTAACTTTCTGTCATCAGTTAAACACCTCGCTCCCCACTCCCTAAAAGCTGGGTAAGCAAAGACGAAAAATCGTTTTAATATCTTATGAAATCGGTAATTTAGACTCATTTCGAGAAACAAGACCTACGAAACCTTCAAGCCTTTAAATATAGATATCTCATTCTTAACTAAAATTAGTTAATACTAGCAAAGAAATGAGATTGTATTGAATTGATTGAATCAAATCCACATGAAATTTCTTAGAAATCAATTTTCTGCCATCAATGTCTCAACGCAGTAAAAACTGTAACAAACTTTCATCGCATCCATTAAATCCTTTCGTTCTTTCAATTTATTTTATATAAATTGAAACCAATCAAATATCACACCGGCTAATGAAATTAAGTGAACTTTAAATTTGAAATCTAGAATCATTAATAGTTTTCAAATTTAAAGTTCACTTTGTTTCATTGCATTTATCGGTGGGATATATAATTGATTTTTATTTATATAAAGTAAATGGGTACTTATTGAATCTCGAACAAGCAGTCTTCATTTTGAAATAGCTGAAAAAAAAGTTTGATCACTTTGACAGAAAAAAATTGATAATGGTCTAAAAATGTTTGAAAATTTGGAGCTGAAATTGCATCGCCGGGACGGCGGTCTTGGACGTTATATATATAGTTGAACTATAGTATGGGCGTGAACTATAGTATTAAAAGGAAACGAGCACCAGCCACTAGTTATTACCACGAAACACACATTTTTATTGGCAGGCCGAACTTAACGATCCTGGTTTAAAATTAAAAACCCAATTACATTTTTATATTTTTAAATTTTTTATTGACATTTTACTAAATGTAAAATACAATAAAAATCCTAAAAAATGAATAAATATAAACAATAATAGAATAAAACTATATAAATGTGGCAGATTTTTTGGAGAAGGTGCAAAAAACATGCAAAACATTAGCAAAAGAATTACAAAGTGCGAAAGTTTATAAGGAGCTGACATAGCCTTAGGCACTCCATTCTTAAATGTAAGCGATGAACTAAAGGTCAGATAAAAAATTAAATACAAAATAAAAGAGGCCGACAAAAGACCGTCTTTTACAAACAATGTTATCATACTACAAGTTGTCAATTGCAAAAACCAAATTATTAAAAAGGGGCTTTCATAATATAAGGCTACAGCAGGCAGAGCAACGAGTAGTATAGATTTTTCATGAACCTGATACGAGAATAAGTAGAAACAAAGCGCACAATTGAAAAGTGAGAAGAGGAAGTTGTATTTTGTTAGCCTTCTAAATTGGATAAAAGCAATTGGCATTATAGATAAAATCGTAACCATAGCACACATAAATCCTAATTGAGCTTGTGAGAAATTCCGCTTTAGTTTGATAACCACATTAAGAGCACACCAGAAATTTGCAACTTTATCCTCGTAGACTCCACGAGCTACAGGAAATATTCTACCGATGACTGCTTTAAAACTTTCCATTGAAAATATCCAAGGAACCCATAATACCACACAAGTTGTAATTACAGTTGCAGCATATTTTAATAAATTTGTAATACTTTTGCTTCTCCAACATATACCAAGGATATATACGAAAAACGGCACAGAATGATACAGTTCCATTTGCTTGTAGTTAAGAGCCAATGTATAAAAGAAGCAGACTAGTATATGCCTTTCTTTAATAATCCACGCAATAGCCAGGGCCGCCAAACCAAGTGATATGTTGTTATATTGGAAGTGCCCGTTGTCAATTAAAATTTGTCCAGGATACATCATGATTAATAAAAAGATCTTCCAACAATTTTCTTTATCATACAATTTTTTCACCGATGATGTGTAAATAGCAGCTGCGGGAATGTACAACATAATATCCGCGGCGAGTACGGAAAGCCTCATAAAACTTTTATGATTAGCGGTCTCTATGCCTTGTGATTTGTACAGCTCAACATAAGACCCATTCATAACATTTGCGATCTTACCCATTACGTAACTGTGGTAGGCCGTCAACGGTGGGTAATCTAATCCCCAATATTGAAGATTATTTTCACTGGAATTTGTATACCATTTCACAGCAGGCAGGTTCACAGTTATTTCCTGCCAGTGCCTCTGGGCTTCATAATCACCGTAGAGCGGAGGTATACCTTTACCGGAATAAGAATGGAGAGAAATAATTGCACGCAAGGCTATTCCAATCAGGCATATTGCCAAAAAGTCTACTTTTGAAATCAATTTTGAAGTATTTGAATCCATTCCGTTCAATGTTCTCCATTAAAAACAGCAACGTTGCCGGTAGCTGAAACGTCAAAATGAACCCAATAGAGCACAGGGTCGCTCAAAATTAACAGAACTGTTACGACACTCAACAGCCTGGTAGAAATTCGTTAATAGCGCATAAAATGTATAGGATGAAACGGGGTGAATATATCCTTTCTGCTTGTGCGCACCAAATACGCAAATACGTGGGATAAAGAGAAAAGACACTTCTCACTAGTGCACAAGCATTTGCTCTAGAGTTTTTATATGCTCTATATTTGCTCTATATATAATTTAATTACGAAATTATAAAAATTTAGCTGCACAATAGCGATAGAAAACATGGGTCTCAAATTAAAGGTGCTTAAATTTTGAGCGCCAAAGTTTGGTGAATATGATTGAATCTATCGTTATTGTTAAAAACTGTTAAATAATTAATAGACTTGCATTTCCTTGAGAACTAATGCCTATATTGGCAATATTTCTAAAATGTATTTCTTCTAAGAGTAATAATAAATAATTGAATTAACACTACTCCAGATTTAGCATAGAGCGCTGCTAAAACATAACTACTTTTTCGATCAGTGTTGCGTTTTTAATTTCGTTTACGCTATCAATAAAATTAAGTAGAACAACTACCGCATTTTTTGAATAGTCAGACAAAAGTAGTTCAACCTGTTACACATAGAGATTTTTTGCTACAGATACAAATTCGGGCTTTTTTACGACAGCTAGGGTGTGGTTATCTGTATTTCGTTGCCATTCAATTGGTTTTACTGTCTCGTACATTACACAATTGATGACCTGCTCAACTCATCAGTATATTTTCAAAACGTCGCGAAAGAGCGGCGCGTAAGCACAACAACCGCTGTTTTAAAATTTGTTTTTTTAATATTCTAAAAAGGAGAGAGAAAAAGAGCGTAAGGTTTGTTACCAAATAAAATCCTATTTTACTCTCACCGCCGGCAGTATGCTCGTTCCATATGCTTTTCATTGAATTACCCGTTGCTGCCGGCTGCTGTTGGGAGACTGTGTTTAGGGTTTTACAACTTGCAATGACACCGTTGTATAAAAGCAACGTTACCAAAAAGATGAACAAAAAGCTTAAAACTAATATCTTCGCACTCAAATGTAAGCTAGTAAAGCTCATGTAGGGTTGTTATACTCTTTTAACTTCGTAAAACTTTGAAGGAAAGCTTGCCAAAGCTTTCAGTAAAAAATATAATTCAGTTATGTTTCAAGAATGGAGAGAACAATAGTATAACTTTAAATTCTTTGGGCCGGAACAATTTTTAATTTTGTAAAAAATTGTTCCATTTTAAATTTTAATACTTATGGCGCAATCTCTATTCTAGCTCGTTCAACAATTTGATTTGGTTTCTAAAGTATTTAAAAAATTAAGATAGCGTAAGGGCAGAAAAAACTAATTTTGAATGCATACAAACATGACGTGTTAAATACTTGGTGTGCGATGCAGAGTTTTAGTTTTTAAAAATGTAGTGAAAACAAAGGCAACTCATATTACACTATTTTACTACTACTACTACTACCCACCTACTTTTATAGTGTTTTACGTTCATCTCGTGGAAGCATTGCGAACAGTTTAACTGTAATTTGGTTTACTTGTATTTTTGCATAATGCGTCTTATATATGGCGACCTTCAGTCGCGGCAACGATTAGAACTTTTGGTGAGTACATTTCTTCGCAAATGCAGTTGTGTGCATAAAGATTGATACATATATTGAGTTTAGTCACGGGAGAAATCACAAGCCTTAATCAATACATTTCTCTCGAAACTATTTGCGTTTTTTATAGAAGTTATTGATGTATGGTGACCGTCGGGCGCAGGAAGGATCACAACTGTGCAGACTTTTCCCGTTAATGCGAAAAACATTCTCTATTTTGGCAATTACATACGATTGAACACATATCAATGTTCCCTGAACTTGGCAGCATTGTTTACCGATGTCAAAATAGTACTCCGGTTTGCGCCTACGATTAAAGAAGTGTCAAATTGAATACTAATTTGATATTTCTTTCAAATTTGCTTTTGAAATCAACGCGGTTTTAAAAGTATTGGGAAGGATAATCCATAATTTAAGCATTAAGGATGGGCGACCATATTTTAGAATATTTACTGAGAGGGATTGCTGCCAATAACGCAGGGCCAGATGGAAGAGGTTGGTATACACTTCAGAGTTATTAGCCGGAATTTTGTTAACATGATCAAAGTAGAAATTCTGTGCAATCAGATGGAACAGGAGTACAATAATGGCAATATTCTACAATCGGTGTTCTACCAGGTCATGATGTTATTCCAAACTTTTGATATCCGCTACGCTCACGAAGCCTTTACAGAAAATGATTCGAAATCAGTGAAGGAGTTACACGAGAAAATGAACGAGTGGGAAAAGAGAGACTTCGAAAAGTAATTCCTATAAAACAATCTTCAATTTTTAACCTCATTATAATTTTGCACCCACTAGCAATCCTCTCATGCAGTATGCTTATAAAGAACTACTAGCCGCTGAGCGCCCGTCTGCTCAACAGAGAAAGCCACCTGTATTAGATGAGTTCAGAACTACTAATTTCATGTATGATGTGCGCACGCCAACGGAGGGCTTGCGAAGAATTGAATCGGTCTGCAAGCAAATGCCTAAAGGTTAATTGTTTACAAAAAATTCCATTCGACCCATGTAACGACTAACATCCAATTCTTGCCTTTGACAGAATGGACAATTATTCAACTATGCAAAGGACCACGTCCGGACACAACCTATACTATTTATCCGAAAATACGCGAAAGTGATGCTTCAATTTATTTAACTGTATTGCGCCATGCACGGACGGCTGAATATCCGGCACCCATATGCATACGCTTTCTACCAAACACTGATCACAAAAAAGAATGTCTTTTCAAGAAATTTGTGACAATAGCAGAACAGTTTAAGCAGTGTATAACGGTTGAGGATGCCCAGCAAGTTCATTCAGGTGAATTTAAAACGAAATATTGGCAGAACTTGCAATGTCTTGAAGAATACATTTCAGTACGTTTTATTTTCTAATACTTGTTATAATCATTTTAAAAAAATAGTCTGTCGGTTTTTCAGAAAGTTTTCAATGAATTCAGAACATTTTTCTATCCGTGGCTGTTCCTTTTTAGTGGCATACCCGTCGAAGAAAATCAGGCATCTTTAAACGTTCAAAGAAAAGTATTCGATGCCGTAGATAAATTCTGTGATACGTATAATTGGAAACCAAATGAGCGTGTACTGCTTTCTTTGGCTGCTCTGAATGTTAAGACTTCGAGTACATCAGATTTGTTTGCTATTTCTTGGAAACTTACTAATAATAAGAAGGAGGCATTGAAGGCTGCCGCTCTGCTTGATGATTTTCAAAAGTCTAGTAAATGAATTTTATCTTAAGACCATTATCATTATATTACGTTCGTTAATTGAAGAATTAACGTAGAATTATGTACTCTATTCACTTTTCTTTAAGATGGTTGCTTCAAATCCAATCAACGTGGCACATCTACAACCACTAGCAAACACTATCCTATCATTCTAATCGTGGATGAGGTAAATTTCATAAAAATCAATCAGCCCTTCTATTTGCCATAAGTATTTTACATCGTTTAACATGCATTCTTCTGAAATTTTATTCCAGCGTCTTGATCACTTTTACTGGGAGGCCTTGAATGTAAAACAAGAGTTCTGTCGTGTCAGTTCTTTGCACTGTCTGTGGCGTTTGAAACAGTTCTACAAGGACCGAATACGTAAGGGTTACTTGATGATGAATGTCAAAGAGGGTGGTGCTGTCCTCAACCCTGGTGTGTACTTGAGAAATGTACTTGCAAAAAACTTCGTTAAGAATTTCTCTTTTCCTTTATCCTTCGTCTCTCACCATCTAGATGATAATCTCGGAAAATCTGAAATGCGCATGAAGAGCTTCTTTAAGTACTGGCTGCCGCATTGGAAGATTAGATGTCGAGAAAAGTTGACTACAGAAAATTTATGCAATGAATTTTTCAATCAGGATTGTTTTGTGTAAGTGAAAGTCTAAACTAAAGAGCTTAATAGACGCTGCGGAACTTATTCCTTCATCTCAAATTTTTTTTTATTTGCTATTATTATTATTATTTTGTTAATTATATAAATTATGTCGAAACTGTATCTTGCACAGTTATGCTGGTCATGGTTCGGGGTTGCAATATTTAAATGGCAAACAGCTTACGCGACATCAAGTGAATGGCGTCGTCTTTCTGTTTGGATGCGATTCGTCTCGTTTACGATCTAATGGTCTGTACAGTGAGCTGATAGGTGCACATTGTTACTATCATGCTGCTCTCTGGTAAAATGCACTACTAGTGTTTTACAATTTATTATCTCCGAAAATTCATTCTAAAAACTCTTACTATTTTCAGTCCTGCTGTGGTGGGCACATTATTGCCAGGCCTTGATGCTAATATGGATGCAATTGCGGGTAATATACTCTCTCACTGGTTAGCGCCTACGTCAAAGGATGTTACTCTCTGGTCTGAAATTGACTCACGTCTTTGGAAAAAGGAAGGAATTGTCAAAGGTTGTATAAACAGCGGCCAATGAAATTATTACATTAAGCAATCTTTAAACTTTCCACAGCTAAATCAAAATCAACAGCAACAGTAGCCGACAGTGATGATTATTTAGTGGGCAGTCTTTGTGAAATTATTTCACGTGTTCACCAACGTTTATACGACAGATATTATCACAACAGTATCGGTTACGTTTGTCGCGGTCTCCCAGTTTGGAACTGTAATGCACAGTCTGAGTTAAAGTGAATACCCACAAAGAATGGTTAATTCTCTGTGCGATGGTGGTAATAATGCTGGTTCATGTTCGATACGAAATTATGATTATCATCCATTAATTATTCCCAATTTCTTTGTCAATGGAATTAATATATTTATGTTTGTAATTACAATTACTTATGATCATTTATGTGATGATATATTTTTATTTAATTGCTAAATGTGTACAAATGTATTTAATATCAAATTGTTTAGATGATTGCAAATTAAACTTTTTATAGTGTATATATATTTATTTCTGATAGTGTTACTCAAAGTGTGATGCAAGTATCGTCTAAGGTATGAGAAAAGGCTGGTGGAAGCATGGAATGCTCAGCTCTTGTCGGTTACAATCTTAAAAATACAATAAAAACTTTTAGTCATAAATGCTTGAAGCCCCTTTTAATCTCAAAAGTAAATCTTTCTGAACGTTTGGGGAGAGCAAGAAATTATTTTTGATATTTTTTTAAGAAATTGATTAGTAATGATAGAACTTTCCAAGGAAAATCTCGTCTTAATTCTTTTAAACATTCATTAGCAATCTTGAGAAAACTTCACTTTGCCTCTACCCCCGTTGCGTCTTTCTAGAATATATTAAATATTCAACCGTCAACCATTTAATTCCAACTATTTACAAGTGCTAATTACAAAAAAGGACAACAAGCTTCCAAGGAAGAAACTTCATTCTACAGAAGCCAGAAACTGAAGAACTTTTTCAGTTTCTCGTTAGCGAGGAAAACTGAAGAAATTTACATTGCAGATTAATTTCTCTCGAAAATGAGAATCTGTGAGTTCTAGAGTCAAGGAATTTCTTTAATGCGATTTGTTGACTTTATATAATTTTACTCTAACTTTTAAAATACATTTTGTTTTTACATTGCTTTTACCGTCTTGCATTTCTATACAATTCTCTGGTTTACTTTTATAAAAAATGAATTTCTTATAATTTGATCTAGAAAAAACTTTAGAGATTTAAATTTTTAATTTAATTTTGTAAGATTTGTTATTTGATTTCGGTTTCTTAATTCATATTTTCAAATTCATTCAGACAAGCATTGCTTCAGCTTAATATTGATTAAAAACTAATGGAAAATTGTTTTTCTGCTTTAAAAGAATGACAATATGGAAATGTGTTCAGAATTACGATAAGACGAAGAAAGATTTAGGGCGTTGGTGCGTTGTAATCCAAATAATTAAGGGAACCACAATCCGAGATATTGTCAATTACAAATGTTATTCACGCATGAATAAGAGATTGTTTGTCAGTACCAACTGGTCTCCACTGATAGTAAACATATTTGACCGATCCAGAGACACACACACACACAATCATAACAATCTCGATCAAATTCGTAATAAAGCGAACAATAAATCATTAAATGGGAATGGTGACATCATGCGCAATTGTTGTTGTTGGCTTACAGAAGATAAACAAAACAATATAAATAATTGTTATAACAATATGCATAATATTGCGCAATCTGCGCAGTTATTTTATACATTACTTGATTTATAAATCAATCGTTATGACATGCGGCAGCGGTGCAATAATAATAGAATGCAACACTATCAATATCGTATCTATTACAAAAATAATAATTAAATAATTTTCGACAAAAAATTAGGATTTCGAATGCATTACAACAAATGCTCAATCCACTGATTGTTGAGCAGCAATTGAGTTTGTTTGAGGATAAATTTTGCGACAAACAGTGGCTGAATACTTTCTATAATATTTAATGCGCGGCAATTTGGATCATCTGCATCACCAACCGCCGGATTTGTAAGATTAATGAGATATTGCGTATATGACATACACAATCCTTTGGTTCATTCTCAACATCTCCACGAGCTACAGAGTAAAACGTTTACAAAGTCGAATTTAAATTACAGGAACTTCTTGTGCGGATATTCTCAAAAAAACACAAAGTCATAAAGACATAAAGTGGCTTCCGTTAAACTGCTTCTAAATGCAGTAATGAATTAACGAAAATTATGATATTTCAGCTTTTCATCATGACCATTCAGCTGAAGGTCGAATTATTTCTACTACTCTACTTATTTGTTTCTGCATGTGTGAATGTTCGATGTATGTTTTATCCGTGAGCGAGTGTGTGTGTGTGCAAACGGGATCCCGAATCTGTACCGTGTGTGCGCGACTGTTTTCGTTGTTACTGTGGTTTCGTTTTTGTAAATGCGCCCAACGGAAATATTCGCTTTGTCCCACCGAACTCGCTGCATTTCGTGCGCGCTCTCTCGCTCTCCCTCTCTCACAAAACCTTCCAGCATTTACTATATTATCAAACATTCCACCATTCAGGCCCAACAACTCTAACTAATTTCGGCAGAGTTCAAGCATATCAGATAAATTTATCGTGATTTTGAAAATAAAACAACAAGGACAGACATTGATGATTGCCAAGCATTACTAAAGATCTCTTTTCTCTTTCAATATTTTTCAACAAACAACATTAATTACAAAGTATATTTTTTGGAATGTTAAAAGGAAAATGGGCAAAGAGAGAGGAAGAATAAGGAGATATTTCTACCGTTATGCAATTTTTGTAGGGCGCATTGAGATTGGAAGATTGTTTTGTGACACATTTTATTTTATATTTGGTTGAGTATAGAGTGATTAAATAAGTTTTATATCAATATAAATCATTACGATCCTTGATCTCAAAATATTACGAACGGTTATGAAATTTGAAGATTAATGAAGCAGCGCTCAGTAAAAAAATACTCGAGAATTTCTTTTCTCTCTCTCTCTCTCTCTCTCTTTCTATTTTTCTTTCTCCTTTACCTATCGGGATGTTTATCTTTATGAAAAATTCACTTTTATTTCTGAGCATACTTGTTTTCTTCTTCTGTTTCCCATTGAATTGCGGGTTCATGTCTGACAAGGATTTTGCCAATGATTTACAAGTATTAGCAAACTTGACTTCAATGTCTCTTCTCTTCTCGTCATCCTCGCTACTCGTAACATAATCGATATGATTGTAATTGTTATTATAGCAATTGCTATGTTTCACTATTGTTGTTGTTTTTGTTGTCACTGAAGTTCAATGTCATACGTTCTGGCTGAAAAATCCTTAAAAATAAACTATTTTTTTGGGGGGGACAGGATTCTTGGTTATTTATTCAATCATTTCATTTAAACAAAACATTATTTATAATATTTTGTCACAGTAAAATAAAATTAATTTCAGAACTGAGTGAATATAAAGATATTTTATAACGAAAAAGAACAATCGAAATATTGTAAATATTTTAAATTATTTCGAATATTAATTTCCGTTATAAAATACGTACTGATTTCTACAATTTTTTTTTCTACAATTTCTACAATATTTTATATATACTTTTTTGATAGTAAAGATTTTAAAGCATTACTAGTGTATCTTTTCCATTTAATTTTAAGTTGAATTTAGAACACATGCTTGTTCTTCATGACATCCACAAAATTGATTCAATCAATTTAATCAACTAATTTAGTAAACCACACAATAAACCAACATCATTGATTAAAAAAGAGACATCAAGCAAATAAACCAAAGCGACTTTAGATAGACGAACTAAACAAACAACAAAAAAATTGTCACGCCAGAAACGTTTGTTAAACAGGTAGGAAAACAATGAATTACAAAGCAACGATTGCTTAATTTTTTCATGTTATTGATTTTAAATAATAATTTATGAACAATAAATACCTCTGGGCAAACAATTAATTATTAATCCCAGCGGGGGAAAGCAAGAATTAGTAAGAAATATTTAATCTTTTTGGTTCGATAACTATTTTATTAATTAATTGATAAATTAAAATTATGAATTAAACAAACTTGATTAAATCCAGTAAACGACAAATCACACATCGGCAAGTCATTTTATTGACTGTTAAGAATTAAGCCAAGATTTAAATTCGCCAACAGTGCAACTCGTTATAGAATGCTGAACGCATTTAAGCGAGACATAGATTGTAAAAGGAATTCCTGAAACTTGATGAGATTCTTTTGAAGAGTTGGTTATTTTCTTTTTGCACTAGTTAATTTTTTTTATTCTATTTTTAATTGTTTTTCATTAGCAATAAATAAATGTAGTATATTCATTATACATACTATTAAATAAAACATATTATAAAGAAAAACCGAACAAAGTCAGAGCAAAGTAAAAATTTCTAATTGTATTCTGGACTCCTAATTAACTAATCATATAACTCTATGTCTATGATTATTCCAGCTCAGGAGGATGAAATATAAAGGCTTAAATCGAATTGGCAGCGATGGACTGTGGAAAGGAGAAAGGAAGAAACTTAGGATAGAAAAACTCAAAAAAGATGATCGAATCAGCAAGAAACACCAGCAATAGCGCCAAAACCGACGCCACAAACACTTACACGAGTAACACCCCCAACGCCCACTTCTATCTTCACCACTACTGCCGACAAAAGAACCATCCTTACACCCCCCCCATCAGTACCAGCACAACAGCATTAACCCCGCTACAACCGCAACCAGTAACACTATTGCCAACAACAACAATAACATTTGCAATATTATACGACGGCAGCAGCAATAGCGGTAGCAGCAGCAATGGCCGCAGGAGTAGCAATTTATCATTGAAATGAGCGCATCTAAAGGATAATGGTTTTTTATCCTTAACGTTTGAGGCTCAGGCTTGATGTTTGTTTTTCTTTGCAAGCGTACGTAAAAATGTACGTGCGTGTAAATGTGTTTGTGCAGAAATATGCACATAGGGAAATACATTTGTATGTAAATGTGGCAAAAAAATACGGAAGGAAACAACGAGAAAGGAATAAAGTAATTTCAGTGCTTCCAAATAAATTAAATATCGTGGAAAGAAAAAGAGAGAGAATACTGAAATCAAGTTATAAATGAAACAGCTGCTTATGCGAAGAAAAAAAGGGAAAGCAAACGGATAAATCGAACAAATAAAATGAAAACAAAATCATAAAATCGGATTGGGTTGAGACGATGCATGCCAGAACCGCAGCATTCGATTTGTTTAAAGATTTTTATTTTCTTGTTGTTTATGATGCAATATTTTTCTGTTGCGGCCTTATATCCCCAAAGAACCTGAAGAAGAAGAAGAAGAAGCGTAAAAGGGAAAAGGGGATGAAACTAATCCTACTTAAACTGCTAACGGACATCCTGCATAAATACATACACACGCCCGTACTCGCACACACACTTTTGCAAACTGCGTTCTTTTTACCTCCTTACGTTATTTTTTATTTCGTATGAAGAAAACGAATCAATTATAGAAAATGATGAGGAGAAAGGTGAAGGGTGGCGACAGGAAGAAGAATCAGAAAGTCTTGTCATCGAATTTACCCTGAAAAATGATTTTTGCCAACTGGAGCATTTGAGCTCTCTTAAAAAGTGTAAAAATTGATTAATTTATTTTGTTTTTCGTATCAAAAAAATCAACAGTCATCATTTCTTTCCTACAAACCCAAAAATTAATTCACGACAACTCACTTAGGATTCAGCGACGAAAATTCGTGACCACATCATGAATCGAAATGCTGATACCAATGAATTAATTTTGCACACGGAATACACAGATTATATCGAGAAAAGAAATATATCGCATAGATGTCATTCATCTTCGAGCAAAATATATAAATATAAAAAAAGATTTCCCCACCTGCGTTTATTGAAATGCTTGAAGAGCTCTTCTGAAATTTTAATGCAATGTGAAAATCGTAATAATTCAATAAATAAAGTATTCAAAACCTATACTCGTTAAAATCAAAATGAAGAGCACTAGTAAAGCGAAAGGAATCAAGGATGAGATTTCTTGATTTTGAAATTTTTTAATAGTTTAAAAAATATAATATTCAATTCTTTAAATATTTATTAAGAATAGTTCATTTTCAAATATCTCATAAATAGCTTTTGTGTTGTTGAGTCCTGTATTTTGTTTTATCTTAAGACCAAAACCGAAGTTGTTTGTCTAATTTTAAAGTCCGCATTGCTGACTTAATATGCATGCTGAAATTTCATGCATGATTCACGCATATCCCTGACATAAACAAAAACTTTAAGGGAATCTTTTCAGAAGATATTGCCAGATTTGGTTTGCGAAACAGAGACATACCTTTGATTTATTTAAAACTTTTAACAGAGACTTACCTCTGATTTATATGATAAATCCTTATACTTGCAAAGTCTGTTTCCTCTGATGGAATGGAGTGGGTCAAACGGTTGACATTCACAGCTCGTTTATCTCATCAATTTATGTAATTCTTCTTACAAACTCATAATTTTTTTAAAAATTACATTCGGAGTTGTTGTATTTTTTTATTGCATTAAAAATTAAGTAAATTAAATGCTTTATTTTTACCATGACTTTCATTTAAATTTTTAAGGCGCCGCCTCTTCGCTCTTGCACGTTCTTACTAAAAATAACATTACGTTAATTAAATAGTTAAAGACTTGATTGTGATTTTAACATTTGTTTCATTTTGTTGACTCTGTTTTTGAATACGAATGCAATTCGTGCACCCCTCCCGAGTCTTTGTCATCCAACGGCATCTCTTCGATGACCCGGTTATGTTTTTATTTATTTATTTATTTTGTATTTATTTTTGAACTTTTAATTTATTTTCTTTGCCATTTTTTTGATCTTATTTATTAAAATTATTCTTCTTATGAAAGTGTTTTCCTACTAAATTTTCCTACTAAATTAAACCGGAAGGAATGATTAATAAGTACGAAGAAAATACCTTTTTCGTTTTTTTTTAAATTTATAGATTAAATCAAATTTTAATCATTGTTGAATTTTTTAATCGTTATAATAATCGTTGTCATTGTCAACAATTTTATTTCAAAATCATAAAAGCTAAGAATATTCATAACAAATTTTATGTCATGTCGATATTTTGTTTTGTTCGTCAGTAATCGTGATTTTCGACAGTAGTCGGATGGGAGGACATCGACTAAATCGTCTCTTTCAATGCGTTATCAACAGAAGAAGTGAGTGTGTAAGCCTTAATCCCCCGAGTGTAGGGCATGAAAGTCACGATACTATACAATTTTGTAATTCTGTTTTTTAAACCAATAAAATATAAAAAATAAAGCGAAAAGAAAGAAAGAGAATTAAACTGGATTCGGTAAATGCTGCAAAGCAAAAGTGATCTAAAAGCTTTCGATTTAGAGAATGAAAAGATCGTGTAAAACCTTCCTAAACTGACATGTGTGTGTGCGCGCGTGTGTTCAAAAGACGCACAACACATTCCGCATCCATGCACTTTTTTCAACATACAAAACAGACACACATTTACATGAAAAATAGAAAAAAATTTAGTCATGATTTTTACTTGACCAACATTTAGTCAGTTTTATTGTATGTTGGTTTTTGTTTTTATATGTGTGCATATTGTGCGTGTGTGTGTACATATGTATTTCCTCGTTGGTACATGCGTTGTAAAATATCCATGCAATTCTTTTAGAATTTTTTTAATATAAAAAATAGGTGAATAACAGAGCGGAAAATGTCTGGGAGAACCATAAAAAAATTTTACAAAAATAAAATTTAAGTGGATTTGTGTGTGTGTGTGTGTGCAAAATAAAATGTGTGTGAACAAAAGTAATGTAAAAAATTCTTTTGAAAGATTTTTCGAGCTACAGGAAGCGGCAGAGGAAAGCCATCATCATACATACTTGCTATCGTCATCGTCGGTTGATGATTCGACTTTTAAGGGCTTGTTCATGAAACAAATTTGCTTAAAGTTGAAAGAATACTATAGTAATAAGAATAAAAATAAGTATTAAAGAAAAAGAATATGTAAAATAATGAAGCATTATTTTCAGCGACAACCTTCTGCAGCGTACTCTCGCAAGAGTGCAAAGGCTTTTACAGTAATTACGGAAAACGCTTTATATAATTTTCATATAAAAAGTTTATCGTACAATAAATTATTACAATGAATCAAAGCATGAAATTAAATCAAATCCTCTAATACGGTAAATTTTTTAGAAGCCCGACATTAAGCAATATCCCCGATAAGCTTATATCGTTCAGCGTCTGAGACAATGAAAATTTGTTCAATCGATCAATCAACCGATTGTTGACTGTACGTCATGCATATATATCTCCCTACGTATGATTGCGTGATTAAACATGACGAATTCTGCATGGAATACGGTTAATTATCACGGATATAAATTTATCACTAATACACACACTATCGCTAATACACACAACTAACTACTGCATTTAATACGAAGGAGAGCAACGATGACTCTGGTGGAGGGAAACAGAGCGACAAATACTATAGTTGTTCGAAAATGATAGTGAAGGTTTTTTGCAAAAGGATCAAAAAACTAACAGGCAAATCAAAATGGATTGATTTGCACCACGAGCAAATGTTTTGAGTGTTGAATGCTTTGAGAAAATGTTCGTGGAAAAAAACTGAATTCTCTCATAGCGAGAGAAACTTCTCGTAGGACAAAGTTTTCCAGCGCTTCAGCAGAAACTAAATGAAATTGCGTGTAAATCTGGAACAACATTGCTCTAGAGCATTGTTCTTTGAAATTATTTTGTTGACATTTTGACGGTGCAATTCAATGCACGCGGTACGCGCACACACATTACGCGCACACACATTACGCACACACACCGTATTACTACATACACACGGTGATCCAAAGGCATGTAAAGACATAACTGTCATCAATAAATTAAAAACTAAATGATTTATAGTTACAAGAAATAATTTATAGTTTCATAGAAGAATATGAAAGAAACTGATCCTGAGAGGGAAATGCATAGAAGACTAAAAATAAGACATAATAATAAGAAAATAGTTATTTTAGAAGAGAGCAATCAAAATTATTTCTCCCATTGTTATTCAGGACTAAACTTTTGTTAACGATCCATGAGCGATTTGTTGTTGCATATATGTGCATTAAAGTGTGTGCGTGTGTGTGCGTGTGCGATAAATATTTAAATTGAGAGGATTGCAATTCAAAGGAAAAAAATTAAGGGAAAAATTAAAAAGAATATCGGACCAAATGTAATTTTGGGAAAAATCTACATTAATATGTGCTGATAAAGCCATACAACAAATTCGTTTTAATTAATATCAAATAGATTTTCAATAATAAAAATAAAAAGAAATTTTGACATTGATATTGCCTTTATTACATTTGGCTGTAATTGTATTGATGATAGACATTGGTTCTGATGCTTGCACTTATTTTTGCATTACTTGGTTGTATTTTGTATTGCTGTTGCTTTTATTTTATTGTTGCCGTTATAGTGGTTATAGTTATGGTGGCGTAGAAAGTCTTTCTTCCTAAATAGTTTTCTCTCTCATATTTTTTTCTAATAAAGCTAACGGAAATTAACCAAAAATAAATGCATTGGGCATTAAATAATTTAAATAGCAAGAAACAAAAACAATACTAAATATGGGAAATAATGGTAAATAATTGTTAGTAATTCTTAGAAATTGTTTTCTATAGCAATATTGTAACGCGCAAACGATTTATTCTTTTGCGGCTTACGTGACGTATGCGTAACATTTTATTCATTTTGTAAGAAATTTATGAAAATCATTCAACTAAAATTCAAAAATTAAAACAATTTTACAATTCATATTGAAAATGTGCATATCTCAGTCTCCCCCCTCCCTCTACCTTCATTCCCTTTTTATCATCTCTCTCATCGACCAAAATTCGCTTCTTCTACATCAATATTAGAAATTTGTTCCGCTCATTTTTTCTTTGAATTTCTCGGTTTCAAGATATTTTTAGAGCATAACACAACAGAACAACAACAACAATAAAGACTAAAATAATAACAAAATAACAATAAAGCTTTTAAATTAGCATAGAATGAAGTAAATGAAACATCAAAAGTAAACCTGAAACACATTGAAAGAGCTAATGAAATTATTCCCTCCAATATTTTCAAAACATTTTAAGACTTGTTTCAAAGATTTTAATTAGTAAACCTCATCAAAGGAAAGTTAACGAAATTAGCAAAAGCAAATAACATAATTGTCATTATTAAAGTGATAATGAAATAATAATGACAATATCTATTAATGATTAAATTACTATTACAAAAATTGCATAGCATTTCAAAGGGAGAGAGAGGCTGAAAGAGAGGATATAAAGACACAGAATTACTAACCACTTGAGGTACTTGAATGCGCCAAGGAATGTAGTCCGTAGTCTCTTGCCTTCAAGTAAACCCAAGCCACCTTCATCGTGCCGATGTGAATGTGTTGACTTTATGCTCTTGCAAATTATCTTTGTATATTTTACTTGATCTTTGAAAGATTGATCTTTGTATATTTTACTCTCAAAAATGAACGCTTTCTATCTTCTAATTCTAATATTTTAATTTTACTTAACAGAATATAAATAAGTGCGTAAGTGCATATTAAAATATATTTATAATGAATCTCTCCATCAGATTTCTTTAAGTGTGAATTCTTACCCCTTACGGAAACATAAATGAATTAGCACTAATGACAAAATCATGAAAAAATAAAAAAGCACTTGGGAAATATAGAACAAAAGTTAACACAAAAAACAGAGAACGAATTAAAAAAATTAAGCTCATTTAAAACCATAGCACGTTTGTAATTATCATTAATCCTCTATTCTTTAAAGAAACCAATTAAATAAGAAAAATGGGAAAGTAATGAGGCGAAGAATACTGAATGAGATAAACAGACAAAAATTGTAGAGAATCTATTTTTAATGTTAAAAAAGATAAAAGAAAAAAATAGGAGAAAAATTAATATTTAAAAAGCACTGAAAAGTAATTTGTAATTTACTCCATGACATTTCTTCAATCAGTCGTTTATTCCTCGATATCCGCAAGAAGCCATTTTAAATCCTTAATAAAAGAATTCATTACATTCTAGTCTTGCTTAGGAGAATGTCCTTCAATCATTTCTTTACTGCATAGATTAGAACAAGTCTTTTTAATCAGTCGAACACTCAATTTGAAACCCACGCAAACATCTCACGGAATCTGAAAGCATAGTCGTTTCTTACCTTCCACAATCCTTTTGAAGCCTTTTGAATGTATTGTAGGGATTGTGTATTTATATATGCGTGTGTGTATTAGTAAATAGATAGCGCATGCTAGCAAATAGCATGAATAAATACAATCGCGTTAATAAATAATCGAGGCATTGATACAGAATTACTGAATGCAATTACGAATTTGGCAATGACCGTATTCCACATTTTTATCAATACGTGCATCAATTAAAGGAATTTTAGTTGTGTGTGTAAATGGTGTATATGTATTTCCGTCTTAAATAGCAAAAAATTGCTTTCCTTGAATACCGTTCGATATAGATCCAAATCCTTCAATTTTCAGAACTTTCGAAAACGTTTGGCTTAATCTGATAATTAGAATTAATTTTATTTTGCTTTAGCTTTTATTACTTTATTTTTACTATACATTCATTTATTCATTTTTTTAATCCCAATCATATGTTTTTCTATTTATTTACTCATACGTTTATTCATTTATTTATCTATTTTTTGCTTTTAAATTCATTTGTTTATTTATTAATAATTTATTTATTAATTAATTAATAACTTAATATACGTTTCTAATTATTTATTTACTTTCTTATTCATTTATTTGTAGATTTATTTATCAATATATTTAATTATTTATTAATTCACGCATAGATTCATTTATTTACTTTTATTTTATTAACTTTTTGTTCACTTTTCCTATCTCTTTTTTATAAGTTTGCTCATATAGTTCTCTCTTTGTCATTTGTTTTTTTTTTATTTATTTTTGTTGGCTGTTTCATGTTGCTTCAATATATTTTCATGAATTAATTCATGTGTTCTTTAACTTTAATTTTTTTACTACAAAAATCGTTTGATTTCTTCCAATAAGTTCTGTTTACATCAAAACATCCGACACCAAAACATATTATAATATTGAAATATATACGTATTCCGAACAATCCGCCCACTTACTATGGATATTGGAGTATATGAGTATTTCCACAAATTATCCAAATTTTAAAATACTGCTGAGACTTTGCTTAAAGCGTTATGTAGTTTTAAAAATATTGTCTTTGTTTTGCTTTTATTTTAATTCTCGTTTTATGTTCGATTTGTTTCATTTGTTCAATATTCGTTATTTTTTGTTGAAGCAACGAAGGCGTAGAACTCCGGAGCGAAGTCAAATAGAAACTGTTTCTGCCGCTCTTGCTGCGGCATCTGTTGGTTGCAAATGTTGCAGCTGCTGCCTCCATTCATTGCGGCGTTGCATCTTCTCCCCACAGTTTTACAAGGCCATTGACATAAAACGTGTCGAAGCATCTAAACATGATGCTCGTAACAGAAAATGACAGAAAAATAATGGAAACACAAATCCACTACCAACCGCAATAACACAAACAAATCGCCCCAAACAACATCACTGTTGGATGGTAGCAATATTATCAGCATTTCTCTAATTTCGTGACCTTTCTTCATATATGAATATATATAAATAAATAATTAAAAAAAACAATTTATTTATTGATTTATTTATTTATTCATTTATTTATTTCTATGTCATTTTGATTTGTCGGTCAGAACGCCTGCAGTACCAGCCGTGAACAATTGTCCATACCCTGCGAAGGCTTTCGTCGTTCCCGTTATTTTTTCTCTCATTGACAACAACAACAACCACAATGATAACAGGAAAAGCACGTGACAAACTTTATCTACTACGAAGAAAAATACTTATCAGTGAAAGTACAAAAACAAGGAGGACGAAAAGAGAATTGTGTATGTGTGTGTGTTTGTATGAGCGTGTATGTGTGTGTGAGAGAGAAATAAATGAGCCATTACAATAGAGCAGCGTTTCCCAACGTGCGTTTCTTCCAACCATGGGTAGTGTAGTTTATAGATAAAGTAAAAGCAAACGTTTACACAAAAAGTGAGATTTTATCGTTAGCTTTTTATAAATTTATAAAAATTAAAGAATTTCAACAATGTTTCTCTAATTACTCGCATCTTTAGAAACATCGGGAGACGCTGTAAAAATAATTGAGAGGATTTGCGCAGTACGTTGTGTGACGCTAACAGGAATGTTGCAATAAGATGTTGCATTTCCAAATGTTGCAACATTTAAAAATGTTGCCACAGCTATTAAATGTTGCGAGCAGTATTAATTATTTAATAAAAGTTTGGATAGATAAATTAAATTATTTATTGCTCAAACAAATATTGTTCGAAACAAACAATATTGCTCAAACAAATATTGTTCGAAACAACCAAATGTGTCTGTTGCAACCGTTATTGTTGTTTTTGTTATTTCTTCTCACGCAGTTCGGACTTTTATGAAAATTGTTTTATCGTTTTCCAGAAAAGATAAACAAACAATTTTTTTTTGGCAAAAGCGAGATTGTATGAGTTTAAAACGAGACTTAGACAGTTGGAATTAATTGACAGCAATGCGCTATTATTGTTATATTTTTTCAATTTTTTTACTCATCTTATATAAATAAAGAGCTTTTCACACTACTTTCTTTGATAAGAATTAAAAATAAGCGCAATAAAAACAGCGGGAGGAGAAGCAAAAAGGGGCTTACACAAGAAGAGGAAAAGCAACAACGTGGCATGACATTCAACTTTACGTTGCATAACATAGAGTGTGGGAAAATTGTGATCGTTGCATTACGTTATTGCTTTAACATACTTCAAAATTTTAAAAGATAAGTTAGATAAACGCGACATTGCTTTGACATATTTACACTGTCTTCCGTCCCATCAACAAAAGCATGACACTACTCGTCTTTAACATTTTGTTCGTTCTTCTGTCTTCACGATACCAAAGAGATATCACGGAGATGTGTGCGTGTATCTGTTAGTAAGTAGTTATGCATGCATGTTTTTATGTTTATATTCATGTGTGCACCAACATTCATGTGCAATCATATTTTTATGTATGTGAGGAATAAGTAGGTAATATTTAGGATAATGAAAAATTCCTGAATGACAGGCAAATGATGCAAATCAATGAAGCCATTTAATGTCGTTTCCTTGCTCATCTCGTCCTGTCTCAAAGTGTTAACGAAATTCTAACAAACTCTTGAACATTTTTTTGCTTTAAACTACCCTCGTTTTTCACGTTTCAAATTGAATGAAAAGAAACGACGACTAACAAAATATTGTACAATAATTTTTTGTGCCAAAAGTAGCAGCGACAACAACAAAATCCCAAAGAATTTGTTGCCAACTTTTTATGCTATTCGATCGAATTTTGTGGTAAAACAAAAATGAAAAAGAAATTTTTTGGCAAAAAAGAAAGGAATAACCACCATCAGAGGCTTCGTTTTAATCGTCGTAATCGCCCAACGCTAATCGTATTATTCTAAATTGGCGACAATGCGAGCGACTGAAGTGAAAACTTGATAGCAATATCCATTTTTTTCCTTAGCTTTTATCCCCTCCTGCTCGTCCGTACATCCTCTTTCTGCTTCGCGAATACACCCATCCTTTTGACAAGAGATCAACTGGTACTTCGTAATTCCTACTCCTTCCGTTTTTCCTCTAAATTCGTTGGAATTGTAAGCACACATTCCCGTCCCCTGCCTAGAGACAGCCGCTGCCCGTAGTTATTCTTTGACCTAAAAACAATTTCTGCCAAAGCAACTTATTCTTTTGATACTTTTTTCCTCCAATTCTTTTTTTTCATGCGTCAGGGAAACTTTCGCCTAAGTGTCTCCTCATTCAAATGAATTCTATGAGTTCTCTTTTAAAAGTTACAAACTGTTTGAAAAGAGGATTGCCACAAAACAATCCTTGAAAGTAACGGGAAACAATGAGTTATTCATGATTCGAGAGAATTAAAGATAAATATACAAATTTGATTAATACGAATGGGAAGATCTTTAAGATTAAAATTAATGCAAATTTTAAAATACAAATTACCTAAATAAACCTTTGAATTAATTAAATAGTTCGTGGTGAAGCGCATTTCTTAAAAATGTGAAATAATTCATATTAGTCGAGACCCAAACCATATCAAGAGTGTACGAACATTTTCATATTACAATCACTAATCCAAACAACAGCAACAACAATAATAGCAGCACCAACCAATATAAAAGTCGCATGAAATACAAAATATTTGTCTATGCCAAAATTTAGCGCAACCTTTGCCAAGTGTGCCATTTTTTTGTTAATGATTTTGATGATTATTTCTTATAATTTTGCTCGTACTCTAAAACGTTCAATGACTCGCACAAGACTGCTTCTGTGCGTTGGATTCATTTACACATTTCATTTATGGGTATACATTGAAAGACCGTAAAATACTAAAATTGGAGAATGCCGCCAAAGAAATACGAAGTTTACAAAATATACAAAACATATTTTCAAACTTGCACCAAGCGACTGTGTGACTTTTCATTCCATCATTCCTTCATTCAGTTACTCATTTAATAATTCCTTCAATCAGTCATTCAACAATTCATTACGCATGCTAGAATCACTTTCATTCATTTCTAAAATAATTTCAAAACAAAAGAATTTCTGCATCAAGCTTTACTCTCGTTGTACTCAGTGCAAAACAAGAGTAACAACAATAACAATTTTTTTAAGAGCGAGCTGGGGGATTTATTACCTTGGGCGTCCGACTCTACTTCTACAAGGATTCTACCTTGAGCTTCCGAAGAAGAAGAATTATTGATATTAGTATCTGTTTATATGATATGATAACAACAACAACTATTAAGATTTTTAGGAAATCACCGAAGACAAAATAATTGCAAATTAAATAAAACGAAATGATCGTAACGTACTTTGAAATGCAAGAGTGAAAGAGAAGATAAACAGTTGACACGGTGTACGTTTTATTCTTCTTGCATGCGTGTGCAACGTGTGTACGTGTGTAAAAGTGCTGATAAACACTTTTGTCTCTTGATAAATAATAAAATTATAATAAAAATTATAACTAATCGTTCAAGACTTTTTCGCAAATTTAAAACAGAACAAGATGGCGTATCAACGGTGTAAACAACAATACTGAAAATATGACAAAAAATATAATTAAAAGACTATTTTGTGCTCTCTTTGTTTTTTTTGATATTTTCATTTAGATGTTTATTCCAGTAATTCCAGTTTCATTGATAATGACAAAATTGCAGTGTCTTTAACAAGGTTAAGACACACTTTTCTCTCCGCTTTTTGGAAAATTTAATTCCAAAAAATTGACAAAATATTGGCAACCTCTCTCTTCTTTTGTTCTTCATTCTTTGAGTATTTTATGCTTTATTTTGGTGAGTACGATTCGGGTTCATAAAGGCGAATGAACTCAAATGTTTTTTCCGTCGCCATGAATGGATCGAATGACCATATTGCTCCCCGCATGACTCTCCGTTTTTGTTTTTCTTTTTTAAATGTTTCCATGAATGAAGTGGAAATCCATTTTAGTGTCGTCTTCTGTTTCTTCTGTTCGTTGAGAAATAAAAGAAAGGCTTTTAGCGATTCCTTTGGAATCATTTCTCCAGATTATCCTTTTGTTGTTCGTCCATAGTCGTTGTTGTTGTTGTTGCGGTTTCAAACCCGCAAACATTACACTTTACAAAACAAGGTGTTCTCTTCACAACAATTCAACGCTCCTTTCTCTTAGTCAATCTGTTTATTTTTGATCACATCGCCATCGTCATGCTTTTGCTTTTTATCCTTTGCTTTCTTATTCAATCGTATTTCCAATCCAGTATTTTTGGATTTCTTTTCTTTTTGATTTTTCTTCGTATTTTCTTTTCGATTTTTTCACCCTGCTCCTTTTTATTCATTCTTCTTCTGTTCCTCATTCATCTTACCAACAAACGCATTAACCTATTTTCAATTTTCAACCCAAATACACTGAAAAGGATATCCTTTCAATTTCAACGTTTCCGAAATAGCTTCGCATTTCTCACTTTGGTTTCGGTTTTCCTGGCTCATTTCCTTTCTACGCCCTCGCTTGTGGTTAAAAACGATATAAAATCATAGCTCAAGGAAAATCTGGATTACTACGAATACCAAAAACAAAATAATATTAATAAAATAAAATAAAAAAAATTACAGAAACGTCGCTTAAAAATATCCTAGAGAAGGATTTGCAAACCTCTACGTCATGAACATTTTAAATCTTTGCATTTTTTCTTGCGTTAATTCATTTACTTTTCTTACTATTTTTTCTGTAGCTTCTTCTTCTTCTTGTTCATTTCATTTTTTTCCTTTAGTAGCTTTGCCTCTTTCACGACGCACTGCGTCATTCGCCATCATTTAAGACGAGTCCCGTCTAGTCTGTTATCGTCTCTGTTGTCGCTGATCTGTCTTCGTCTATTCCTTTGCATGTAATTCTTTTTCTATAACACTTTATGGATGGCGCTATTTTCAGGAAAAATTGATATCCTCGTAAAATAACTGCTTTGTGGTTGTTGTTGTTGCTGTTGTTGGTTTAGTTGTTGCAGTATTGCTAAATATTATGCTTGTAGTTATAAAAATAAAAACATCTACGGATTTCAAATGCCTTTCCTCTCTTTCTTTTTCCTTTCTTCCTGTCAAAAAGTTTTTTTATAATAAACGAGTAAAATTTTTTTGGTTTTTTTATTGCCATCATAAAAATGTGTTTTTTATATCATAAACATGTGCATATGCCATTTTCATCTGTTTAAGCAAATAATGTTTGTGTGTCAACTCCATCATTGCGTGGAAAATGAATAGCAGTATAAAAGCGCATAAACGGCGATATGAATAGCGTTACGAAAATCCATAAATGATGACCAAAAATACAATTTACGTTAGGTTTTTATATGCACTGCAGAAACCGAAACATACCCAAAAAATCCTAAAAAATGAAAGCATAAAAATATTTGGGGTAAAACTAACGGGGATATAAAATAAAATGGAAAAGTATCAAAAAGATTTTCATTACGTTAAAACACACAACGATTTATTAAAGCACAAATCGGTCAAAAAGATTACGCATAATGAGGAGTCAGTGACGCAGTCGAGAGAAAGAGGAAGAGAGATGCTCCAGACCACAGGATGAAAAAAGATTTCTTTTCTACAAAAATAAATCTCACTAATTCATTTTTATACCTTACACCTATGGGTTAAACGTATAATTGCTTTCTCATTCCGTTTATAACGGCATGATGGCATAACGGATATAGAAAAGTTTATATAGTCCGACTCAGAAACACCCCTAATGCGATTTAGTCCTGTTCCCCTGTCTGTATCATTGTCTGTCTGTATCTGTCTTTCTCTGTCTATCTGTCTCTCGGCAGAAATCTCGTTTACCGGAAAACGAAAAGAAATTTTGTCGGCCACGCCTAGTTTTTACACCTAGTATGAATTTGTATGTGCCAATAACTCGATTTCTTAGCTTGTACAAAATTTTTAAGCTTAAGAAAAAGCTGATTGATGAAAAATCACCAAGTCTTTACTCTTAGATATTTAACGTATACCAAACCAAAACTCCAAAGAAATAATTATCAATCTCAGTTGCCTCAGTGTCATAAAATAGAGTTAAAAAATGTGGCAAATTTGTTTTGACGCCTGGAACATGATTTTCATCCTTTAACAAGTTCGTCTCTTAAGTCTTCTAAAATAATATGGAAAAAGTGGCCACTTGGATCGCCGTGCCATCACCGCTCTTCTAGAATATTCTCGAACTTGTTCACTCATTCGAACTTGACAAAATGTAAAAAATATTCCTTAGCCATTATCGTTATCTTATTTTTAATGAAAAATTTTAAAACTTGAAAGAAAACGCGTAACAAACTTAGATCCTTGCATTTCCGGGCTCATCATCATTAGAACGTCAATGTCATTTACAATCGCGAAAACTGAGCCATAAAGAATGCAAAAGAATAAAAAAGAAAAGGATAATATCCATAAAGGAAACATACTTTTCTTTTGTAAAAACTCAAACTAAAATCGATTTTAATTAAATTCCGAAGTGATGTCTTTTGCAATAATTTTATCAAGAGTGAGTGTCTATTGATGGAATGATGAATTGAAAAATGTCAAATAGGAAGAAATTATTCCTTTTATTAATGATCTTATGCTGAAGGAGAAATGGACAACAGTTATTAAAGAATATTCACTTTGCATAAAAGAATAATTTTACGACAAAACAAAATTTATCGCAAATTATTAAACTCAAACAAAAAATTAGAAAAGTTTTTATTTGTTCAAACTAAATTAAGCGAAACGTCAGAGGAAATGTCAACGGAAACGGAAGTGGGATGGTTGTAGAGACCAATCCGGGAAGAAGGAACAAACATTAAAGAAAGTGAACAAGATTGCAATTTATTTCTTTTTTGTTTATGCAAGAACTAAATGAGAAGAGAAGAGAAAAGAAACGAAGGAATTATGTAAGATTACGTGAAATAATTTCAAATAAATTCAAAAGCAAGAAGTTAATCACTAACAAATTAAATCCACTGAATGCAGTCATAATTCAAATCATCTGCCGGGAGAACCAAAGGAATATGTCAGGAATGAAAGTGATGCACTAGAAAGAATTAATGAAGGAGGATCAGACGCCAGAGTTAAGAATGAGAAGAGAACGTGAAAACGGGGCTGAATAAGCTCATCTCTCGGCTATCGAAATCCGAAATCTTTACAAATTTTATGAGTTAGGTTTTTACTCAATTATCAAATACTCGGTCGTCCCTTTTCAAAAAGAAGCAACAGCAAAAGATCTTGAATGGAATTTAATTAAGTCGAGGCATCCTTCTAACAAGTGGGTCCTTCCTCTCTCTCTCTCTCTCTTTCCCCCTCTCTCTTTCTCACTCAACTCCCACGCTCACTAAACTCGCAACTGCGATGTACTTTAAAGTTGAAGTATCGTCATTTGAATTCTTTACAGCGATAGTAAATAAAATTGTCGTCAGTTGTTTTTTTTCGAAAAAAATTGTAACACTAAAATAGGATACAAACGATTCTATTAAATTAACTTATTAAATTTCTGTTTGACTTATTCCTCTCTCAGTTTTGGCAGCATTGATGGATGTATGGCAGGTACGATAAAAGCATCGAATACCATGTAAAGTAAATGTCAGTTGAAAGAACGGGGAAGGATGTCTGAGGATGGTTGATAATATGATTATTAGGTGTCAAGTGCATTCATCAAGGGCATGAAGTGATAACGGCTGAATGTGATTTAGCTGCTCAAGTAGCAGTCATTCATCCCACATCACTCGTCACTAATCATTTAGATACTTTGTGAAATGCTTAACTTTTTCAAAGCCTAACTTCTGGCACCCTCCCCCACCATCTCTTCGCCATTACATAACCTTCACTTTTTCGTGAAAAATTATCTTTCATTGACGTGCACAAAGTGAAATACTCCGAGCACTTCCACCCATCTCTTTGTGTGTCCTTTTATTTTTTTTTTGCCCTAATTTTCAGTCTGAGCACAATTTCATTGTCTCTTTTCTTTTTCCATTTTTATATTTCCATCTAGTTTTTGTTGTTGTTACTGTTGTTGTTGTTGCTTTCCGCTCTAAAACATAAGCATCAAATTTTAAGGCTCAAAAAGGTACGACGTACAATGACATTAAAATGAACTGAGAACGCATTAATGATGGAAATAGGGAGGAGGGGGGAGCGAATATTTTTAGATATTCTGTTGGGTGGTGTTGGCGGCGACCCTGATAAAGAAATGCATCTTTTTGAGTAAAGGATTTCATTCTTTTGTTTTTTAGATTTTTCACGCAAAGCAAAAGAGAAACTAATTAAAATTTTTAAATTACTTTTGAAGTAGTTTTTCCTCGTCGCGGCGAAAATAACGTCAACGAAACGACAATAACGCCTACCATCATTGCCAACTCTTATTCGTATGTGTGTGTGTTTCTACTTATGTATGTCTGTGTATTTGTGTTTTATATGCAAATTTATTCCAGACGTTGACTACTTTATCTCTTGTTTCAAAATAAAATCAATTAAAATGGCAGAAAATTTAATTCTAAGCCTTTTCGAAAACGTAAAAAAAATTTCAAAATTGTTAATAAATACTTGATTTTGTATTAATTTGTTAAGTCTCGGACTGCTATCCGGGTCCATGAACTGTGCTTGCTTACGCTTGGCCAACAATCTCCTTTAAAGCCTAAAATGCTTGCGCAAATAAAGTAAAATAAATAAGCATCATAACATAATGATAATAAAAAAGAATAATTAGAAAATTATTAAAAAATAACAACAACATCAGTAGCAGCAACACAAATAAAATCAGAAAAGAGGTAAATTATATTAAAAGTTTTAAAATCATTAAACCTCGCAAGCAAATTAGTAAAATCAACTAAATGAAATTATACCCGCTGTAAATTATATGTATCTCTCTATACTGTAAGAGAGTGGCAGTGATGAAGTAATTAACCAAGTAATTTAAGTAATTGAAGTAATTGAAGTAATTGAAGTAATTAACCACATTATCTAACGTAATTAAGTAAATTACGTCAATATACTGATTGACCCCGTTCGTAAACAATTGCACTTAATAAACCAAATATAGAATGCCTCAAATTTTTGGACTTCAAAAAAAATATATCCGAGTAATAAGAGAGGAAATGTCAACAAAATTAAAGTTAAAACGTATTACAGAACCAGATTAAAACGCAAAAGGAAAAGAAAATAGAGGAAGAAAGAAAGAGAAAATTGTGCAACTTTATATCCTGAGAGTAAAATAAAATCACAAGAGAAAAAGCAGGAAGGTTGATGATCGTGGAATTATTTTTAAAGGAAAAAGAAAAAATGTTAAAAAATACTGCAAAGAATAGAAAAAAGTATGGGTCAAATCATCAAGCTTAGATCATATTTCAAATATGTCAAGAATTTCTCTTAGTTTTGTCTCCTTATGCCCTTTTTCTCATATGCTTTATGAAAAATTTCCAAACTAATTCTAAAAAAGTCGATATTCAGTGTTCGTTTTGTTGGAATTCACTAAAAATAAAAGACCTGCTAATATTGATTTAATAAAAAATTAATAAATTTCGTTAAAAAAAATTTATAATCTGTAATAAATTCTCCGCAACCAAATAAAATTTAAAAAATATAATTTGCGTAAATTTCTAAATAATGTTCTTTAAGAATGATAAAAGCATATTACTAAATATTCTCATTTCTCGTTGTTTAAGACTTAATTGATTATTTTTGCTCAGATTTTTCTATTAATTCTGATATTTTATTGCACTTCAGTTGCAATTCTGGGGATTACTTTTATCGCAAGCCATAGAATTCTAGAAATTATTATTTATATAAAGCATTCCTCGTCTTCCCTTTATGCTCTTCTCTCATCTTCCGTTTCAATCTTCTCGCCAGAATTCCTATTGGGGAAATACAAACATTTGTGTGAGCATAAAAGCTTTCGATGGAACAACTTTTCTGGGTCAACATTTTAAACGAAGGAAGAAGAACGCTTATGGCAAGAAAAGGAAAAGTACGCGTCAATGTAGGCGTCAATGTACGCGTATGAACCCGTATGTACACACTCTCCCATTCATGAAATGAACGAATGCCATGAACTCTTTCCCACCTAACGACTCTTAGATACCACCACATTAAAATACATTTACGAAATTATTGTTCATGATTCTGCAATGAAAACTTAAGTATTTCGAAAAGCCCCGATTTTGTCGATTCTGTTTAAAAAGGAGATAAAAGTAATTAAAATTCGATTTCATAATGACTAAAAGTTAATCGCTGAAAGTAATTTCTTTAGAGATAAAAGATTCGAAAATTTCTAACCGCATTTTCTAATCTTGATTTGAATATTTAAACCCTAAAATTTCTTTAAAGTTGTCCATTGAGGATTCGTTTGTAAGAAATTCTATTCGTGTGCTGCTCCAATACGATGCCTGACGAAATGTCGTGCTTTATTCGTTTACACTTTCTTAATGATCAAAGCTACGCTTTTAATTTCAGTACAAATATGTCAAATTTGAAATTCTCAACTTACAAAACTTCAATAAACTTTTTTCTTTAATTCTTTCTTCCGTTCTCCTATCTTCTTCTTAAGCACTTTCAATTTCAATTTCAAATCATAAACTTATATAATATATGGAATTCTTTATGCCAAAATAACAAACGTAACACAATCTTCACCACTGTAGAGCACTTCATACAAACAAATCAAGTCTTGCCGATTGTAAAGAATCTTTTAATTGAAATGAAACACAAGTTAGAAAAATATTTTCAAATATCTTTTAGTAAAGATGTTTTCACAAAATTGATTTTAAATTAACACAAGAACATTTTTTCATTCTTTATCGAATTGCGCGCTTTAACGAACGGATAGCACGCCACAAGCAATTTGACAGACCGATTAGGAACGACTGAGGTGAACTTCTTGGAACTGAGTTGAAAGTAAATAAAAAGTGAATAAAAAGAATTATGTGCGTATTCCATACGACCCATCTCGCCTTGCCTTTTCAGTCGCTTCTCAACAGTCTGACATAGCTATTTTCAGCCAAACTTCGCCAATAGTAGTCTCAAACAGTTGAAAGGCAAGCGGAAAAGCAAGACGAGAGTAGTCAAGCTCCAAACTATGGAATAAGCACATTAATTAAAAGATTGCAAAGAAGCAAGGACGCAATTGATGAATTGATTTTATTCTGAAAATTAAATAAAATTCTGAAGTATTCAAAAGGTGCGCTTTATTCTTCATTATTCTTCATTAATTCTTCAGTCTTACTTTTTTCCTCTTTTTGGTTTCCAACTGACTTGAATAATCTACGCATCGAAATTGAAAGTCGCAAATCTTTTTTTGAATAATTGATGGAAAAAAGATAAATGCATTTTTTGATTCAATCAAAAATCAATGGAAATAGAATTACCTACGTCTTCTTCGTTGCAGTTTCTTAAGAAGACTAATAAGCAACAATAACTAAACTCTTCCCTCGTTTCCATCTTGGTTTCTTTTTTTTGCAGATGTTCCTTCTCTCATTTTTTCCTCCGATCAACTTCAAGATTCAATTAGATTTTTTCTCTAACGCTAAAATTCAAATTGATTTTCATTGATAATGATGACGTTGATAATGATGATGATGTTGATCTGCTTTTGTAGCATTGTTGTCAACTTATTACCATATTTCTGAGAGATTTCTCCGCTGAAATAGTAAAATGGTTGGGTTGGTTGCTTCAAGAAAATGATAAAATTGGCGCGTAGCCGATTAACCATTACGAAAGACCTAAACGGCTATTATTGAGCGCGTGCTTTGTTGAGCAGCAGACGAAAATCATTAAATCAATAAATAAATTTGTCCATCAAGAGAATATTTGCGATTTTGTGTTCCGCGTTAATCATTTTTTTTTTTTTTTGCGTACGTGTACGAGTCCGTGTACGTGTAGATAAGTGAGAATATTCATTATGCTAAAATTTAATTTTATGTTTGAATGAAAAGTTCTATAATTTGAGAGGATGAAGCCTAATACCGTGAATTTAAAAAATATTTAAATATTTTTTTTATTTGCTTATAATCGAGAAAAAATATTTTTAATATATGAATAGAAAATTCTTTTCAAAATCTTTGTAAATCTTCAGTACTAACTCTATTTATATATTCATCAATTTGTATAATTTTTATAAATGTATGATTTTATGAGTTTTTATAAAAAACCGCCTATAATATAATGTTTGTCTTAAATCTAACTTAAGGTAGTAGAGAAGTTCTGTGTATATTCCAGGGTTCGCATTGCCTCGTCGCGTATCGTCTTTACATTTGCTTTCAACTGTTTGATACTCCATTGCGTATGCAAAGTACAGTTATCTCAAACAGTTGAAAGACAACTGGAATGACGAGACTGGACGAGACAAACCCTAGAATAAGCACATTATTATTTTGTACTTTTTTGTTGCAAACTTTTTCACTTCGAAACCCAAAAAGGGAAAAACGAAGAGGAAAGCCCTGCAAATTTTCGATGAAAAAACTTATTTCGATTTCGATTTCTACTGCACCCTTTCCTTTACAACCGCGTTCATGTGATATTTTGTTGTTCCTTTTCAGCAGACGATGCCTGGTTTGCGTCTGGGCTAGCTTCTTTGGCTTGTGTCTATAATTATGATTAGACAAGAACATCACAATCATATCAAATTTATTCACCCTCATTCACCGTATTCACCTTATTTCGTGGGCAATTTGCTATCAGATGGTCTTCCTGTTGGCATAAGTAGCAACGCCGAGGTTGCGGTTCGAGTCTACAATCAGCGGCAATGTGATTGAACTTGTTGCAATTGTAACAGCGTACGCGCCGCACAAAGCGATTTCCGTGTGGACGAGGACGCACAGTGCTGCCGACACAATCAATACCCTCTCGGCCGGCGACACGTGTCGCCTCAACACCTCGTGGTGTAACCACAGCCTCGAACTCAACATCCTCCTGAGCGCCCAAAGAACGAAAGCCAGTCATTTGGATAACGCTCTGGACAAACAGTATAAATCGATTCAACAGAAACCCTCGAGATTAAAAAAACATTAAACTAACCTGATGAACGAAAACTTCCACACCTCCGTCGTTAGGCGTTATGAAGCCCCATCCTTTAGCAACATTGAACCATTTGCATTTTCCATAACGCACATGCGCTTGTGTTGATGATGATTGCGGCGATGTCATCTGTGAAGACCCGACTGCAATGAAGAGGGGATTTATAATCATATTTGTTTTTCAAAAATTCAAGATTAATTTTTTTTGTTTTATACAAAAATTGCGTAAAACTAAAACAGTAACTCATCATGTTTTCCAACATGCCATCAGTCAGCTGTTCAGTTTGATAACAGGTACCCATAATTTTTCTTCTAGGCATTCTTTCGAAAATTTCAATGTGCTTGAAATGATTCCCAGGCCGTCAGTCAAAATTCCACCCATCCATTCCCAGGCCATCAGCCCAAAATGCGCATAATTTTCATATAATTAACTAAGACCTCAATCGGTTCCTTTCTTCGAATTATTCATGCATTCGGAGAGAAGAAAGAACAGAAAAAATAAAATTTAAATGAGTCAACCTTATTCAGGTCGTATCGCATCTGAAGGATGCTAGACAAAAATCTTTTAGACTCTTCTTCCTCCTTCTCTCTTGCTGGAAACATTTACGGTTAATTTTCAATTGAAATAAGTGCTTAAGGGTAGTAAATCAATCCCTACGCTCGATTTAGTAATAAGCGAGATCCTTCCAACTCGGAAAAGGATAGACTCCGGAATTTCGTGAAACTGGTTTTGTTGATTTTTTTCTAAAGATTGTGTTTCGCACGATGGGTAAGACGGGTGCATGTCTTCGAATAGGATAGAAGATAGTTAGGACCAAACGTTATCAGATCAAATATTTTTTACAAAGCCTTAAAATTTTCTTTGATTCACGAGCCCTTTTTATTTCGTTTTTTTACTTTTTTCTTTATGCAAATTTTTGTGTTAAAAAAGCCAGATTGTTTTCTTTTTGAACAATTATTTTTAATTAAAAAAGTTCACTCATAACTCTTTTTTATTCCTCTTTTTATTCCTTTTTTATTCCTCTTATATTTTTCAATTTACTGAAAATATCACATTTTTTCCTTTCTTCGCTTCTAAATATAAATAACATTTTTTTAAATAATCGAGAATTACAGAGTCGTTTCTAAGAATTATATTTACTCACTAGTTTACCACTTCACGTATTAATATTCACCTAAATTCATTCAACAATTAATTCGAACCCTTCGAGGCTCTTATGACTAACTCTTGGTTCACTCAATCCTATTCACTCATACTCATTTAGATTTCTGGGTATGAAATAATCGATAATTACAATCGCAGAGAAAGAAATGTGTGTGCGTGAATTATCTGATTGGATAAGAATTCTCCTCAAACAAACGGCAAACAGGCAAAGAAAGAGAAATGTATTAAACTCTTTTTGAAACAACAACAAAATTAGTTACTTATATATTTTTTGAAAATAATTGAAAAGATTTATTTGATTTTATCAAATTCATCTTCATCAATTTTATCAAATTTTATCAAATAATTGAAAAGATTAATTTGATTGAAACGAAAATCAAGCAATTCTTTATCTTTTTTCGATATGGCATCAAAATCGGTGTCCCAACACACTTTTCCTGTCCTTAAAGGATACATACGTGTAGTTTCATTAAGAAGGAATTTTTAAAAACGTGTCCATATTTTTTGTTTAGATGAACTCTTTCTCATTTACAGAAAACGATTAATAGTAAATATCCAGCAGGAATAGAACGATGATTAAATCCGAAAGTTAGAATAAAGTTCCAGCCATCGTCTCAAAATTGGCGTGACAATATTTTACAGTTCTTAAACATTGCCTCATCTTGAACATCAACACGATGAAAGAGCTAGTCCCGACTAATGTCCCGTCATTGCCATATCTTTGAAAAACCTTTCAATGGAGTATTCGTGTATAAATAAATAATAGGCTTATTCGAAAACCAAATATATCTAAACCATGTTCAAAATTTGTCGTGTCCTTCGAAGAAGCGTCGAAAAAAGGACAAAATTGGATCTAATTTAAGGCGCTTCTGAGAAACTTCTGTAAATATTTTAAAGGATTTTTCAAGCCTGATTACACTTAAATACGTTTTTATTCTATTTGCAAAAAAAATACAAATGCAAATGCATCTTTTTTTTCATTTGTGAAATATTGTAGTTGTACCTTCAAGATCTTTAATGAATCATAGACGAATTTACATCACCGAAAAAATGTTAATCGGAAAAGACCCAACTAGCCGCACATTTTTGGTCTTACATGATTTTCAATGCATTGTAAATTCTTATCTTGCATGACTGGTTGGTTCGTAAACTAGTTGCTCAAACGGTCAACCGGTTAACCGGTTTTTCATTTGTTTATCTTTTCAATGTGTTCTGTTAGAAAAACGTTTTATGTTGAGATTTTATTTGTTTTTTGGTTTTCACTCGTTAAAGATAAAAGTATTGGAGAATTATTGGCGGAAATTATTACTCTATTATTTCTTAATATCCATTTATTCAAATTCGTTTTTCGGAGATTTCAAAATCTATGACTCTCACACATTATTTCAGAAATATTTTTACCGTGAGAATCGAAACTGGTTTAGTGAAATTTTTTGATTTTTTCTCAAATGAAAAGAACTAGAAAAACAGCGAAAGGAATTCGTCGAAGGGATTATAAATTAAATAGAAAGAGTAATAGAAAAAGAAACACCGATTAAGGATTGCCGGATTGTTCATTATCTATTGCGCTATTGCTTGAAAGGTGACACCTGCAGACAGGCTGGCTCATACTCGTAATATCCCGAGGCAAAGGCACAGAAGTACCGACGACAATCGTCGATGTTTATTTTAAATTTCTTTTCTCATTTTATTGGGGTTTTTTATGGTACAAACAATGAAAATTCCTTGAGAAGTTTCAAAAGATTCAGATAAAGATTAGTTAGATCGCTAAACGGATGGGTAGAAAAGGTTAACCGAATGATGAGATAAGTCGACAATACTGTTGGGAATGGGAGTGAAAAGATATTATGAATTATAAATTATGAAGTAATAAATTTATGTGAAAATATTCGGGGTTGAAGATGAATTCGTTAACATGCCGCCGAAGAAATCATAAAGGAATCATGCATGATATTTCCTTACAGTCAATCATTTATGTTAGCGTACACAGTCTGCCTCATTTTATTAATAAGTCAAATTACTGATAATTTTAAAAATAATAATTAATTAAGAATTAAGAAAGACTTGAAAAACAATAATACGTAATTAAGGAAGACTAAAAAGCAAAGTCTGCAAAAAGAAATCCACTTGAAAAGTAGTCGATTTCTCCTTTGCCTTTATCATCTTCGTTCTCCTCTATAACTTTCTCCTTCCTGCATCCTTTTCATGTACTCGAATACTTTTCTAATCTTAGTTTTCTTTCATTCGCGTACCTTTCAAATTGTTATTTGTTTTGCCATGATTGTCAATGTTTTTGTTCCTTGAGGCAGCCGATGGTGCAGACTGCTCAGTTTGTGCTGAAGGTCTGTCTTGACAAATATTACCAGCATCAGCACAAGTTAAGGATGATGATGGTGTTACGATTGTTGATGCTGAAGTGCTTGGTGGTGCTCCTGCTGGTGCTGCTTGTGTTGCTTGTTGTGTTGCCGTATGTGCACGCACTGTTTCCGGTCTAGAGTTATTTTTATCGATTGCACTTGTTTCCGAAAACATTTTAATATTTTCTTTTCTTTTAAATGGAGAACAAACAATAAAATTTCTGATTAAATTTTTTCGGGTTATTCGTTAACGTTTACAATGTTTTTTTCTTTTCTAAAATTATATCTCATTAACTTTCGAGTACAGAAGTATTTTATATATAAATCGCTTTTATATATATAAATCGCTTAAAAATTAATATACATTTTATTTTTCTTTTGTTTTATCTTAAATTGTTGCAACTTTGCGCATTTAAGAATTCTCGTCAAATCATCCGACCAACCAGCTGCGTCTCACCAACCGTTTTCAATGACGCACACTTACGCACTGACTAATCATTAGTTTTTATAATTTCCAGGAACACCGAAATTCTTTCCGAAAAACTATAATAGAAACGAAAATAAGACTCAAAAGCAATTGATGAAGGGCAGGAGTGAAAGCAACAACAACAACAAAAACAACAACAACAACAACAAAGACAACAACAAAAGCAACGAGTATAACAGTAACAAAAACAAAGCACACAACCGCATTAGAATATAAAATAGGAACACAATAAAACAACAACAACAACAACAACAACAACAAAACAACAACAGCAGGAAAACCGACATTCCATTCGAAACTATCAACCAAATCTACGATGCAATTGACACGGACTCCATTGATAAGAAAAAGCGACAACAACAAAGCAATAACAACAATAAGCGCAGCAGCAGCAGCAATAGCAGCGAGCGAGCCTTAACACCACGAAAGAGCGAAAGCGAGGCCCTTCAATGTGTTTCGAGTGAGTGAGTACACCTCTCTCCGCCCTTTCGAAAGCTAAATGTTCATTCATAAAACAATCTCACAACCAAAAAAAATAGACATTAGTGCGTACGAAGGGACCGTAGCAGCAACGAATTCATAATATTTATAAAGATCCAAAAGCCAAAGAAGATGACGACGTAAGCGCCAGTGGTAGAATTAGCCGTGGAACGAAAAAGCATGATCAATTTCGTAGGTTTTTCATACGACGACAAAATCCGAAGATCCGAAGCGACGGACCCACGAAGCAATCGAGCCAAACGAACCAAAGGATCAACCAACCCTTGGGGAGTGTTTAATATTATAATTTTTCAGAGAGAATAAACAGAGATTGATTGCGTAGTACGTGAGAGCAAGGTTACGAATGTCTTTGTGTGCGTGTGTGTGTTAATTTGGGTGTTTGTCTGTATGTTCATGACGGAGATGTTTGTTTTCTGTTTGTGTAACTTAATTTGGTAACTGTTTTCGATTGACAGAAGATTGGTTTTATTGTTGCGAAAAATTAATGAAAAGACTCTCAAGCACTTGCGACAATTGTCGTCTAGTTTCTTTCTATAATTTCTTTTTCATTTTTCTTCTCTTATCTTGTCTTCTTCTTACATTTCTTTCTTTATTGAAGAAAGTGATTATCACAAAGATGAAATGATCTGAGATAAAATTGGAAGAAGGCAAAAAAACTTGAATAAAACTTGGTTTATGATATATAAAATTAAAGAAAGTTTATCATATCATTAGTAAATCGTTAGTAAAAATATTTCAAAAACGCTAAAGTTAAAGAAAAATATAATTTATAATTTTTCAAAAACATTTCACGGATTTATGCGCGTAAGACTTGCCCACAATTTCGTGTAATTTTAGACAATGCCGTTGAAAATTTCACGTTCACCAACCCTCCAAGACAGTTCGAGTTCCCCACATTTTTTATCCCTCTAGAGCTTAATTGACAGGGCGTAACGGTAACATATATTTTAAATTTAGAAGATTTCTTCAAAGGCTGGACACACTTGCAAGATATTTAAAGAAATTATCTTTCATTTATGCTCAATTTTTGTATATTTCTCTAGTTCGATTTCGGTAAAAGGATTTTCTTTTCATTTTTGAAATCCATTTTGAATACAAGAAAAATCCTTATAAGAATTTTCTTTTATGAAAATTATAAATAAAAGTACTTTCATTTATTGGATTTAATATAAACAAAAAGGACGAAAACGAATAATACGATTACATATTTTTATAGCTAAAGTTTTGGACTTCTTTACATTCCATTTGAATTCTTCGGGCAAATCCAGTGTTTGGAAGGTGTCACAGAAGGGGAGAACGATTTTTGTAAAGATTTATCTATTTTAATGCTTGTTTGATTTTGATCTTTGATTAATTCATTCTCGAATGACTTTTAAGAAATCTCTGTAATGCAAAAACCGACCGATAGTTTGGTGATCGCAATGACACTAAAGGATCCATAAACCTTCACTTTATGATTTCAATTATATCTTTTTCTGTTGCATCGTGTAACGGCGAGACCTTACGTGAAATCTTTCTTACAAGGCAATCATTTTGATCTATGCCAGTTAGGTATATATTATATATCATTCACCATCCACCGACCGACCCAACCGCATTCTAAAATTGATCACTTTCGAAATAAACAAAAACTGTTTGTTGTTCTTGTTCTTTTTTCTCTCTCTCCATATCACTCCACTAGACCCCAATTTATTTCTCTACATCTTCTTTCACGTCTAGCCATATCTTTTTTAAAAGTTTCCATTGACTTTAAAAACAAGACAAAACGACATCGTGCCCTTTCAATAACGTTTTCTTTACGAATTGTGTCACAATATCTTCAAAAACAAATAAAATATTTCAAATTTTTTACAACATCATTGCGGTACAGTGGGCCATTATTTCACAAAAGCAAACATCAATTACGGAGTGTAATTATTTCGACAGACGTAACGCATTGAAGTACTCGAGTAAAGACTGACAAAAATGACAAAATTGGTGACAAAATAAAATGAGAAAATTAGAAAGCTAAAAAAATTGAAAAATTGAACACATTTGCAATTCTTTTTTAAATTAAAATTAATCTCTCTTTGCAGAAATTTTACACTTCGGAAAATTTAATAAAAATTAAGACTAAATAATGACATAAATTTTCATTCTGTTTTTCTATAAAAACATTAACACTATTTACGTAATATTTGCCCACTGTAGTTTTCTATTCGTATGTTTACACATTTTCATTTAGAGCATTCCCGTCACTGCCCCTGAATTTGGAGCGAAGAAATGCAGCTTTCATTCACTCGTTCATTCATTCAGTTTTTTTTGAAAATATTTCTAATGACATTCCGTGTTGGAGTCGACGGAAGAATAAGAAAGAAAAGGGGGAAGAGGAGCGGGGAAATATTAAAGTTAGGCAAATAATAAGGTCATGCCAACAGACAAAATATTTACAGATAGGAGGGCTTATCCCCTTCCTCTGCCTCTGCCTCTGCCTCTGCCTCTGATTAACACATACTTGAAGTGATTGTATCGCAATGACGTCCATAAAACCGGTGGAAAGGGATTGGGAGGGGGATCACAAATATCGTTTTCAAAAAAAAAATTAATAATAAAAATGAAAAATGTAAACACCAGAAAAACAGAGTAGAAGAAAAGTAGAAGAAAAACGTAACCAAGAAGAAGACTTATGTTCTTCTGTTTCAAGACGAGATCTCCAGGAGAAACACTAGGAAACGGTCACATAGTCCAAGATGCACCGAGGTGACGTGGACAAGATTTACATTTATTATTGATTATTGATTAATATTATTATTATTATTATTATTATTATTATTATTATTATTATTATTATTATTAATTTAATTAATATTATTATTATTATGATTATAATTATTATAATTATTCTGATTAGTTTTGTTATCATTATTATTAGTTTTTTAATCATTATTATTATTATTGGAATTATTATTATTAATATTATAATCATTATTTTTATCATTGTTATAATAATAATTATTTTTTTTATCATTATCATTATTATTATTATTAATTTAATTAATATAATTATTATTATAATTATTATAATTATTTTTATTGTTTTTGATATTATTATAATTATTTCTTTTCGCTATTATTATTATAATTATTATTATTATTATTACTAATATTTTCATTATTATTATTTTGAGTTTGAAGAAATCAAAAAATTAATTGTAAATATTTACAATTTTTTAAGACTGATTAAATTTTTCCAAACCACAAAAGTAATTTTTTCTTAAAAAAAGATCTTAGAAACCTTTTAAAGTTTTACTTCATTTTAGACTCACCTAAAACGAATCCTTCTGCTTAGAACACTCTCTCTCCGTTAGTTGGTTGCAATACCGTTGCCCAATCACAACGAGCCGTTGCTAAAAAACAGCGACCATCTTTTATAAAAAACCATTAAAAAATTCTATAAAACGAACGCGGCCACCAATTGCAGATCTTGCTGAATAATTTCTGTTGAAGAACAAAAAATATTTCACGCCGTTTTCGTCTCGAAAGCAAACAACCGTTCCCGAATCATCCCAACCACCCTTATGAATAAACCTTTATACCAATCCATAAGGGTGAAATATTTATAACCATCCTGTTTCAACAACAGAGGAAAAACCACCCGACCGAGGATTGCCGCGGCGTGCAAGGATGCATCTGCCAGCGCGCGTCTTCCCCACATTGAAATCATTCTATTTATGAATACGCACGGTGAGCACGTGTCAACATTTAACCACCCTCCAAATTTGTTGCATCGTATGGTCGAAGGGTCGAGGAAATCAAATTGAGAAGCGATAGAGATTGCTTGGTGCGAAAAACACCCTGCCCTCAGTTGTTGCTCGCGTTGTTGTTGTTATTGTTGTTGTTGTGAATTATACAAACACATATGTATAATGACACGAGTGTAGATAGCATGATGCTTTATATATACTTATATATTATATATCGATACAGAATGAACAATTTTTGAATCGAATAAAAATTTGTGGTTGAAAAATAGTCTTCGAATGAAAAGTTTTTCCAATGAAAATTCTTTTCGAATGGAAAATTATTGCTCATTCTCGGTTGTTGGAAATATTATTTCTTTTCAATTTCGACTCGGAAAAATGTATATTGTCGATTAAGAAAACATGTCGTGCCTCGCGTCCTTTTGTGACCAATTATTATAAAGTGCTTTTTCAATTTTCGCCAAGCAATAAAATTATTCACCAGAGTTGGTTTCGTTGCAGTCGCTGAAAGCCTTCCTTCACGGTATTTATCCTATTCCTCCGTTGTTTTTATTCTCTTAAACTTCTATTACTTTCTTATTCATATCTGATAAATCGTAGTGTTTAATTCAATTGAAATTACTTCGATTTATGTATCCGAAATGTTATTCGTCTGAAATAATGACTGAAGTCTGAAATTGGTCTGAAGTAAAGTAACCAAGCCTTCAACTTAATTTCGAAACGAAACCAAGTAAAGTTTTTTAATTATTATTATTATTATTAGTATTATTAGTATTATTATTATTATTATTATTATTATTATCGTTATTCGCTATTAATACGCTCTTGTTCGCTGTTTGAGTACCTTTTCTGCACAGTTTTCTGTTCCTAACAGAGCTGTTACTCGGTTATAAATCTTCTCTTTCAAAGTATCCAAAATAGCTTTCATTACTCGCTGTCAATTGGCGCAATAAAAAGTTCTGCTAAAAATAAATCATTTTTACTAAAATTCCATTTACTACCACTCCATTTACTACTAAAATACAACCACTAAAGTAATAAATTATCATTTACTACTGAAAAGAAAAAAATGTTCATAAGAAAAGGATTTTTTAAAGAAAGAATCCCAAAAAGATTACACCGTAAAAACAGTTTCAAATAACTTTTAGAAATAGTTTAGTTTCAGTAACTGTTTTCGAAGCCTCTAACAATTTGTTTTGCAAAATATAGTCTTTTCTCAATCAACCTCACTCAGAGGTCCCTCGCTTCGATTGCATTAGTGTCTAAGCATCTTCATGCAATCAGCAGGAGACATCAAGAGGTCATTCATGTTTTTCGATCCCGTCAGTAAAACCCAAAGCAACTTAATATCGATTTTTCATTCGTGATATAAGGATCTCATTTTCTTTCCTTATTTTTCGACATTCAATAACTCTTATCAATAATAAGCTATTTTCTAGACTGCATCGAATGCAAAGCAATCTGGAAGTTATGCGTTTTGATCAAAACAAAGCCAAACAAACAGAACAAAAGGAAAACGCATCGCCGTTGGGGATGATGACCCTTAATAATTATGGGTATGGATTAAATCGCAAAAACCTAATCAGCAACAATCGATACTTATCGACCCCATTGTGATGCCGAATAAAAAAAAGTGAGGACCAGCAAGCGCTAAAAAAGATTTAATCCTCTTTGAATGCAAAACAGAGTAAAACAACATCAATAGAAAAAATAGTATCCCTCGAAATGAGGGAACATGGCACCCTCAACGCATGCCATGCGTCGTCCAGTCCAGTCTAATGAAGATACTTGTCCAACCGGATTTAGCCGTTAGGCGACGGTGAGCTCTTCGACATCCTTAACGTCCATCAATGAATCCCCGAGTATTTCACAGTTCGAACCCAAAATAAACGCATATCCGCAGTAACTTTTTTTATTCCTATTTCATTATTAATTTGCGTTGTTGTTGTTGTTGCATTATTTAGTTACCGTTTTTTTCACTCCAATTAGCACATTTAGCTGAAAACAATAACAATAGTAAGCAAATAACGGAAAAAATCATAAAAACACGAAGGCTGCACCACGTGCAATAATCTCTTTTGGAAAATATCATTCATTGTTTTCGATAAAACGGTACCCTAAAAAATCCTTAAAAACCTTAAACATTTTATATAAAACGGATACATGGAGAAGAAAATCATTGTGATTACAAAAGAAAAATACATTTGCATGTGTCACTCCTCTTGTCAAATGATAATGGACCGGTCAGCAGTGACATATTCGCAGACGGCATTGATAGACAATTGATTGACATCTCGATTGTTCGTAACATATCAAGTGCTGATTTAAAGCAAAACGTCAGCTATGCTTTTTGTCCCTCTCTTCCATCTTTGACCTTTACAACACTACAAACACGTTGTCACAGCTAGTTGTTCTATTTTTAATTGATGTGGCGCCATCTGTCAGGAGAGTTATGCCTTATAGGTTGAAGTAATTCAAAGTACTAGAGATGACTTTTGGACACCAGGTGACGCTTGAATTTAACCAAAAAGAGAGCGTCGTTTCAAATAGAAAATTCGCTAAAATCACCCCTTTTATAGGCTGTTGGGGTTACATACGGAATATATGTGAACTCACCTGTTCATTTCCCTGCTGACCTTTTGCTAACGAGTATTTTTCCTCACCTATTTCTATACAAACTTCACCAATGGTGGTGGTTTTTATTTTGCTAATCAATGGGTTGTTACCACAGATAGAGACTGGTCACCCTCAATTCACCATGAGAAAATGTGATTTAACATCTATTCTTCATGTCGTTTACTCACATACCAGTTGGGCATGTACCGTTGCTATTGTTTTTTGCTATGATTTAGTGAGAAAAAGTAAGTGTTTCACCTCACATAACAAGATGTGTTGTAAATTCTGCAATGCGTACAACGTGGTTTCAGAGAATAGTAAATCCAAAATCTCTTGCAAACTTTTCAGTTCGAAACTACCAAGGCAAAAAGAAATAGGGCACTATTCACTAAACCATACGTATATCCTTCAAACATTTGCAAAATATTACAAATTTCTATGGAATATGCAATGGCTTGTGACATGAATAACGAGCGAACGGAAACTTTTAATAATAATCGTAAAAAGGATGGTGGATATAATTGGGCCTACTGAAAATATTTTTTTTTAATTTTAGCCTCCTGATGCATGGAAGACATAGTTAAGTAATGAGGGGACCTACTATTCTATTAATCCCCTTTTAAAAACTGCAGACGATTTCAGAGTAATAAATGACAGCAAACAATAACAGCAATACAATACATTTTAGTTCTAGTCGAGGTGAATTAAGTGACTAGTCTCTTTAGATCAACCACTAAGGATCTCAACCAGTAAGAGAGGCCTAAAGCAGAAAGTTTATAAAAGAACAGAGTCTTCCCAAAGAAAGCTGCAATTGCAATATTATTACAATAAGAGATGGAAGCAAATATTTTGAAGATATTGTTATAATACTTATAACTTTATCTTTATTAGATAATTAATTATTAATTTGATGACGTCACACAAGAAAAGCGAAGGGCATTTTAATTAATTTTATTAATTAATTTTTGATAATTATCGAACGTATATTAAATACTTCTAAGACAAGATCAGATTTTATAAGAAACAATTCAAAAATTAAACATTTTGTTTTTTAGAAATGATGGGAAAAGCTGTTTCTTTTTCTGTATTTATCAATTTTAACTATTAATTTATACTTTTTAGTTGAAGTTGATCGCAATCATAAATGAGTATTTAATTTTTATGCGATTTTCGCTTAGGCAATACGATTTATATGTATATATAATATAGAGTTAGGTACATAATTGCATGAATTTATGCATGTATGTATGTGTACGTAAATATATGTATTGAGTATTATAAAGAGTATTGAATTATTAATAGCATTAAACATATTCGAACGATTTAATTTATAATTATTTACAATGGAAATCATCTAAACGTTTAATCGAAAAAATTGCACAAATTCAAACAATAAAAATAATTGAATATATGAAAAATATATATATAAAGCAATTTATAATATACATATATATGTGTGTATAAGGGTTTTTATTATTTGAAAAATATTTAGCGAAATTTCTTTGAGGATACGTTTGATTAACATTAATAAATGTTTGATTAAAATGCAATTAGTTTTCTCTTTCTTAAATTGAAAATATTCAGAATACACAATAATTTGCAAAATAATACATTAGTTTTATAATAAAAAATAAAAATGGAAAGTAAATGAAGTGAAGGAACATAATCTTAGAACACAAAACAAAACAATTTTAAAACAATTGGGTAAATACTTCGGGTATTACCGCCGTGATACCCGCGCAAATTTTGCAAAAGGTAAATAACATTTTGCAAATTTTCCAAAGGTGAAAACATGACGTATAAGGAAATTAAAACAACAGGCACAAAATCAGTTCTAGAGTATCAATCCAGTAGAAGACTTAGATCTAAGAATAAAGAACGAGCTTCGTATTAAAAAATTAACTGGTACTCCATTTCCGCCCCAATTCCGTCATTCATGCTCTGTCACCACGAGAGGGTGCTGACTCGATGTAAATAAAATTGCAAATATTTGGCTTAAGAATCCCCTTGAAATAATTTTCGGGAGGTTTAATTGTGGGGTCACCACTAAACAAACAAATGCACATTCTGCGGAATGACGAATTGCGTAATGACCGCGCAGTGTACTTTACTGGAAGTATAACGAAGTAAGCAGTCTACTATGCTACAATATCGTAGACTGTTCTCTTTGATAAATTGGAAACAGCTAGATATTAATTAAACACCAATTAGGCAAAACCTAACTTAACAATTTCGCCATAATCTTAATCTGTTTACATTAATAACTTTTAATTTTGTGTTTACAGATTTCTTTTCAGAAATATTTCCTTTGGAATTTCACCAAAATAACTTGGAGATTCTTTTTTAGGAATTTTTTTCTGGAGTCAAAATTTTGTTTTAATTTTTGTTAGGTTTTCTTTTACTGAGTTGAAAATTTAACCTCAAAATTATCTCGGTATTGCCTCACAAAATAATACGAAAATTGTAACAAATACAGGATCTACAATTTTTATCACTATAAAATAAATTAAATATATTATGAATTGGGAGTAGGAAGGGAGTTAGCGTGGGTGATTTATGATGAAAATATAATTTCCTTAACGTCATCCAATAAGATTTGCGTGTATTATTTTTCTTGATGAGCCTCGACAGTTTATGGTTTCCATTATTTCAAATAGTCTGATAGCTCGAAGAGTGACTTCTTAAACTAAATACTGATTACGATTAATTTGTTTTCCTTTCTCTTTTGGTTAATCCAACTGCATTATTTATGAAATAGCATTATAATACTAACATAATTCAAAATTAACAAAAACCAAGAGACTCTTAATTAATGCATATCGAAATACATTAAACCATCCGATACTTAAAAGTTTATCTGGTTTAAAATGAATTTCAGCCTCGGGGAAATGTTTCGATTAATTTATAAAATATCATAATTAAAGCGATAAGTTATAAAATGTTTCATTAGGAAATTTACCGAAATTAATTTACGTTTATATTTCTTCGTATTGCGTAGAAATATCCCTTTAATTGTTTTCGACTCCGGTCTAGTTTGGCGTGGATGAAAATGCTCTTCCGCTTCACCTTGATTTGTCCATAAATTCCAAAGTTGACGCGATTCAGTACTGGAGAATCTCTGCTGTTGATACTGTTGATGTCCCGATGGACCATTACAGTTGAACTTCTCGTTAATAATCTCACATTTGTGAATATCGTTATAATCGTTTCGAGCAAAAAGTTGATCAAATCACATATTTTCATCGAATTTTGCAAAACTGTTTGCACTTTCAACCCATTGGAAATCATCACCAGCTCCACCAGACGAGCCCTGCTGCTGCTGATGCTGCTGCGGCTTCTCTTGCTGACGCTGCTCTTCTTTACCAATTACATCTTCCAATGATAACGGATTCGGTGCATTGAAAAATTCATCATCTTCGAAAGGATCTTCTGATTTCTTAGCAAAGATATTAATCGATTCTGATTTTTTTATCAAATCCTGACGTTGTTGTAATTTACTGCTGCGCGTTTGCGTCTTCTTCATCGATCGCACTGCTTGTTGAGTAACCTCTGCACTCCACTGATCCGCTTTCTCGAATTCAAATTCGGCTTTAGAGAAATCATCTTCGAATGTGGAATTTATATTATTATCGAACTTCGATATTTTCACATTATCGTCGAAGCGCAATTTTTGCGTGATTGGAGGCGGAGTGGAGTGTTCCGTTACGGACACTACTGGTGATACAGATGGTTTTTTGTTCACCAATTCGGATTGTTGTGAGTACGCAGTATTCGATGCAGTGAAGTTCTGCAATTTTTCGCGTTCCGAGAAATCGTTAGAGAAACGGAAGGATGATTTGTTCGACGATGTTATTGAATTACCCCTAGCAACTGTAACGGTGCCGGAGGGTGCTGGAATGCAGCCTGAAACTGTACCAGCTGTTGATTGCGGTGGCGGTGGCGGTGAATTACTCTGATTGAAATCCGATTCAAAACCGCTTTGATCGTCAAAATTGAATTTTGTTCCAATTGTTACCGCAGCAGATGAAGAGGAAATATTCGCTCCTCCACTTCGAGGTGTACTCGCGGATGTTTGAATGTCATCGAAATCATCGAATTCTGATGCTCGTGGCGAGCGTTGGTATTTAATATTTCCCGCAACGTCTATAGATTTAACTCCGGACGATGATTTGCACATCGTTGAATGCTGGCGACGATGCTCACTCTCTAGCATTCGTTGATGCATTTCATGACGCCTTCGATTAAGTCGTTCAAATTTATCTTCATCGGTTGGTGGCTCCTCGTATTCCTCGTCAGCATAATCATCTTCATCGTCATCATCAATATCGTCATCATCGTTTGCGTAGGTCATATAGTCATAATTATCCCGAGAATGCGCGGCATTTTGACCACTTCCCATGTAACGATTAGTCGAACTGACTCCCATTGGCAACACATCTTTACCACGTGAACGCTGCTTCCTCCGAAATCTTTTAGTATTTCGTAAAATGGGTTGAAGAAATTTCAAACGGAAACAAATATTTACCACTTCGAATATTTTCAAAAAAAATATACCTTCGATCTTTTTCGCCATCAGACCCCGATGGTGTTTGTGCCAATGTAACTGCACGCCTACTTTCGACTATTCGTCGCTCCGACTCAGCAGCACTTGATGGTCGTTTCCAGGCCTTCTGACTAGATGAGGATTGAACAGAATCTCCCAAATGTGATCCGGGCTCTAGCAATTTGTACGAAATATAACATCAATTGTTTTGTCATTCTTACTAAAGTCTTTACCTTCACCATCCCATGGACTGGATCCACTGCTCTTTCGTAATCGTTGTTGGCCCCCTCCACTAATACTACCAATGCTACCCAGCTGATTTGGACGCTGCAGACCTCTGGAATCCAAGGTTGGCGGTGGTCCTCGATTACTCCTCTGCTGTTGGTGACCTTCATTAACATCTGAATCCTGTTCGTAATCTATTTCGCCCGTGGTATTCCGGGATGTTTTCAATCCACTCTTTCGCAACGATCGTGTCGTCTTTGCATCCGGCGAAACATTAATATATCTGTCCCGAAACTCTTCACGGCTCTCCAAACTTCCAGAAACGTCCCCGCTGCCGAAGCCGCGACATCGATGCGTAGAACTCTCGAAAGATTCAACGCTCTCGCGATCGAATGATTTACGATCACATTCGTAACCAACGTAGTCCACACCACGCGATAATTTTCCACCATAACCCATGAAGGAGCGACTGTCGGGATCATAAATATTTTCGTAGTCTCGTCGATGTCGACGTTCCTGGTGCGGCGACTCATGATATCCTTCGATATCGTAATTCGGTCGGGAATAGTCGCGATAATATTTACGCTTATCGTATCCACCACAAGCCCGACGATCATAACTGGATGTAGCCGACGTAAGTCCAGTTCCGCGTTTATCATAGGATGAAGGGCCGTATGTACTGCGCTCAAAAACACTTCGATCAAAGGAGCGTGCACGCGAATTAACTCCGACACATAATCCATCATCTTGGGGTGACCATGAATGAGGAGGAGGCTGATGATACCAACTAGAAGAATCTGGAGGAAGCACATAAAGGTTCTGATATATATCTGATCCTATTACTGAAATCTTTAATGATCTTACCGAATTCAAAATTATCCCGACTTCGAGAAATTCCTTGCTTGAATTTACGTTGCTCCCGTCGTTTGCCGAACTCTCCTTCATATCTGAAAATTTATTTTGATTTCTTTATTAAATCGAAGAAGTAGGAATCAAAGAAGGTCGTGGTGAATTCACAGGAAGTATAAAATACGTATCGTAGTTCCAAGAATTACTTACTCATAATCTTCGTCACAGGAGTTCATGCGTCTGATATGTCGAATGTAGTAGCCATGTCGATCCGGATGCGCATGCTGTTGCTGTTGATTACAAGCCAATCCCCGCCTCTGTTTTGAATAAGCTTCCGGTCCTGTCTCGTCGTCCCAGGGGCTTGCATCGCGTGAGGAAGAAGATGTTTGTTGAGCATTATTCCCTAAACAGCCGCTATTTCGATCCTGTTTTGACCAACGACGCCCAGTTTTAGCCCAGCCATCATCGCGTGGATCCGACGAGCACGGAGATTCAGCGGTATCATTTTGCGAAGTGTTGGATGGCGGTGGCGGTGGTAAATGCAAAGTTATTCCTTTAGGTGACTTCGAGCGGCGTCGAGCTGATACCTTCTGTGACCGGGACGATGATTTTGCAGTTGATGCAGCTGTTGACAATGTTGTTGACTTTGGTGAATCAAAGGTTGCCCAAGATTCTTTGGATCGAGCAACGTTTTGATCCAATGGTAACTGTTTTGATGCGGTGTCAATGAGACTAGACGCCGCAGTTTGTTGGATGGGAATTGGAGACAACTGAGCAATGTTAGCTTTTTGGATTTGATTCTGTTGCGACGAGCCAGGAATTGGTGAAGTGCTTACATCGTTAAATTGTGTTTTCGGAGCAAGAGAAGGGGAACCGTTTTGTGTACTGTCAGGAGTTTTTTTCGTAATCGTAGTATCCGACTTTGCTGTATTCGTTGCGGTATGAGCTGCAGATGACGGAGAAGTGCGTTCACGACTATCTAATGATAAATTCGAAATGGCCCTTTGCATCAGATCGTCAATTTCTAAATCGTCTTTAGAGTTCGTAGCAAGCCCTGATGCCCTTCCTGACACCATTAAGAAATTGCTGTCTTGTTTCGAATGAACCACACCGTTACCACCATACTGATCACTCCTTCCCACTTCTAATTGTTGGGTGGACGTTGAGAGTTTTTCGTATTGATCTTGCAATAGCTCGCAACATCTATCCGAGCCAATACCGCCGCTTTCCTTCTCATTGCTATCTAAACTGCTTTCGCCCGCTCCACCATCTTCGTCTTCATCATCATCGTCATCAATGTCATCAATACTCATCACCGACGTACACACTTGACGATCTCTATCTCGCTCTACGTTGTTTTCATTTTCGAAATCAGCAAATTCTTCACCTAAAACTGCGTCCTGACCGGCATTAACTGCTTGCTTATCAAAGAGATTCTCCACTAAAATAATATCCCGCAATGCCGCGTAACGATCTTTAGCCTGAGCCACAACTTCCGTGATCTTCGTATCGAATTTTGGCAAAACCGCAATTTGTGGCTCATTCGTCAGCAGATTGTTATCAACGTTTCCAAGAGTTTCACCCAATTGAGTACTGTCTCTGCGTAAGCGAGCCGCCTGGACCGAGGATAAATTATTTGTAGTATTATCTTCCATACCTTCCGATATTATGTCACCGATTAAATCAGTGTCTTCTTGTTTTTGTTGCAACTCCTGATCAATAATCTCACGGAACACCGCATAACGATCGGCTGGTGGTATTGATAGATTGCTGCCACTCAAGGTTGAAGATTCATTGAATTGGGCAAAATCGGCACAAAATGTTCCCGACTCGATGGATTGGTCTTCGCCAAAATTATCATCAAATGAAGCCACGAAAGTTGCTTCCTGATCGAAATTAACTTTAAAAATAGCTGACATTTCTTCGGAATTCTCCGCCTCTTTGAGGCTATTTAATGAATCATCGAGGCCAGTCTTCGATACGGTGTTACAAGACGTTGATGGCTTTGTGGATTTTTCTATGAACTCGGCAAGGTATGCCGTTAATTCCACCAGAGTCATGGTATTCAACTTGCTGGTGGGGACGTTCAGCTTTACAGCCAAATCATCGATACTCAAGGTGAGTAGTTGACTCAAGGTTATATCTGGATTAATTGTTGACGAAGTACTTTCTGTTTCTGAAGTATTCCTTTGCTGATTCATAATTTCCAATTTATTTTCATAGATATCTTGTGGCTTTACTGCTTGCTGACGCTGATTTCGCGAAGAGCGCGTTGAAGAATGAGTTGGTGGAGGTAGCAAAGGAGGCACATCAGCTGATAAACCGCCTGCCGCGACATTGATGTTTTCAATCGGCGCAAGATAATCATCATCGCCATATCCTGGTTTTCGAGGTCGTCCTGGACCTGGGTACGTTCCATCTGAGCGTCCTACACGGCGTGAAGGAAGTGGTATTGGCGGCACATCACTACCACCACCACCACTACTACTTCCCATTCTACCAGAGGTAATTGATTTGGTTGGTGCTGAAGTAAGGAACTCGTAGCGGCCAGAGGCGACCTGGTTAGACGAAGCAGTCGATGGATAAAAGCGTGGACGTATAACGATATCAGAAAATTGCTTTTTGGGAGGAAGAGGTGGTGGTTCGACGTACAATGCCGAATCGGGTCTAGGTGGCGGTTCCGGAGCTGCCTCGTTTTCACTCAGCGAATCGCTTTCCTGCAAACGACGCATGTTAATGCTGTTCGACTCACGTTTCGAAAAACGTGTCGCTTGTCCGAAGAGATGCGGCATTTTCTTGTTGCTTATACTGGAAATAACATCAACGGTTTGTTGTTTGAAAACCGACGAAGGGGACGGTGATGTCGAAGAAATCACGGCCCCAGATGATGTCGGACGTGAACGTATGCTTGTATGATTTCCCATAACCGAAGTGGCAGATACCTCACTCCGTTCATTCGGATTCCATTGACTGTGTGCGTGTTTTTGATGGGACGTTATAGATGCTGCTGAACTTTCTGGCGGTAAACTAACCTGTAGCGGTCCATTAAAGACATCCTTTGATTTTTTCATAACCGAAGTGGCAGGAGAAGTATGCGGTATGTGTTGCTCTTGCTGTTTCGAACTTTTCATATTGGAATCATCCACTGTCGCTGACGGGAACTCAAATTCAAAGGGGTCCATTTTAGAGAAAAGATCACCGCCTTCCTGAAACGGATCACTCTTCTTCCGGGTTGGAGAGAAAGGATCAGTATCTCGTGGCAACATCACAGCTTCTGTTCCTACGATTTTTGTTGGATCAATATCGGCGGTATCTCCAGAACCTGGGCATATTTCTGTTTTGTAATCATTTGAATTGAAATTAGTCGGAGTCGTGGAAGTAGTGGGAAAATATAACTTTAACGGTTTAGTATTAGAAACAGCTGGGTTATTCGTGGTAGTGATTGTCGCACCCGTTACACCGGGATTGATTAAAGTAGCGCAAGTCGGTGTCGTCATAATAGGTGCTAGTGTTGCTGTTCCTGTTGCGGTTATAGTTGTAACTGTAGTTGTGGTTGTGGTTGCGGTTATGGTTACACCAAAGTGGTCTGTAGAATAGCCTATACCTGTTAGTGTGTTAGTAACTTTGTTTGCTAGTGGAGGAAGCTGTGGAATATTTGAATAACTGGTTACATTCACAGCATTTAACTGTTCGATATTTATAATTTTGTTTAATCCTTTTCCATCTTCGATAGCATTTGGTTCAACATGTGACTCCGTTTTATTCACAAATTCATCATTAGCAATTTCAAAAGACGCAATATTATTATTGTAATTATTATTATAATTATTATTATTATTATTATTATTATTACTATTATTATTAGCCACGACCTTTAGGGAAGATGTTGTCGTCAAATCTTTGAGGACTTTTTTTGGTGGGTTCTTAAGATCTTGGAAGAAATATTTTTTATCGACATAAGGCCGTATGCGTCCTGTGCCCAGTGGATCAAGATCTGTAAAAGCATCTGTAGCATTGACATGCATATCAGTAAATTAGTTGGCTGAAAGGAGCCATGAGAATGGAAAGCTAACTCAAAAAACAACATTTTTTGGGAACAAAGGGCAACAGGAATGAATGCAAACAATATCTTCCAAATGAAAAGAATAATCAAAAGCAACACAAAGACAAAAAACAACTTCTAATTACTGAAAATTTGTTTCAAATGAAATAATACTGTATACAAGTTATGACCATAACCAAACCGATAAGCGCTATGATTCAAAACGATAATTCCAAACACTTAACCTACACATCTCTTTTAAGCCAATGTGGAAATTTTATGTAAGAAGAGATTAAATCAAAAGCAATGCTGGGTCCAAATCGTCGCAATTATGATTATAATATAATCGTATTTAAACATAATTTTACAACCAGGTAATAATTTTTTTCGTAATTGTGAGACGCCATTCGTTTCGAAGCGAAACTAATTAAATTTTCTTGGAAATGTAAAACGTATTATCTGATAGAAGCTTATCAAAAGGAAATTCAAACGAACACATTCAGAACAATGAGTATGCCAAAACCCGAACAACTTAATTATCTCTCGATCTTATTAAATAACATAAGCTACAATTTGGCCCCAGTATAGGAAGGATAATAAATAAGTGCACCCTTTTTTAAATTTAAAATGTTAGGACATCAAACAACAAGCAATTTTCAATAGGAATATATCGCATGCAAGCGTCCAATACCTGATTTCAATGCCTGTTGCAAAGATTGCGTTTGATCTGACTGCGAAGAAGAGGAAATAGCATCTGCCGCCGTTGATGCAATTGAGCTCATTCTTATTGTAGATCCATCAAAACTACTCACACTCGTAACTGCCAGTTGTTGATTTGTAGGAGTAGTAACTGTTTCACAAGGAGCTAAGGGAGCTGAAGACAAACCTAAGCCGCTCATACCAAGGAAGCTTGTTTTCGAAGTATCGAACACATCATTTTGTCGGTCTAGTTCTTGTAGCCAACTATCATCATCATCCTGGTGTAGATTTGCTGGGGAAGCACCGCTTGTAAGAGGATCACTACCAATAGGTGCAACAGTTGTAGCCAACATCGCCACTCTTCCTGATACATTTCCGCCCACACTATTCGCTCCTACGGATGTAGAATCACAGCTGCCTCTGCCAATGTTATCGGGTGGTTTGCTGGGTTTGGTTCGCGAACGTGATGATTCTGGAGGTGGTAACAGATTATATGTCTGAAATAGATTCAATTATTTTTATGGTAAAATGAATATTCAACTCTAATTAAAAATCACCGGAAAGCTGGTAAACGAATCACCAAAAGGATCTTCATTGGCAGCACCGCTTTTGCTACCACTTCCTAAACTGGGTATAGGATCACTAGGAGTAATACGTTCCATTTGAGTAATACCACGTTGTATGGAATTCAACTCCTGCTCCAAATCAACAAGATCTGCTACAGATTCTGGTGACATCTATATTTATATTTGTGACATTTCATTAATTAAGGTGGATTGAGGTTTTTAATTATTTTTATCTACTACAACAAACCTCCTTTATATGTCCTGACAGCATATTTTTTGTATCACTACCACCGTATCCTCCTTTAATCGTACAACCCGCCGTGCCGATATAACTATTACCCAACATAACTGACGAATTATTAACACCACTACCACTCAAATCATTTTGTCCGCTTCCAGTGGTCTTCATTGTTGACATGGATGAAAGCGTTAAGTGGTCGTGTATCGATTTTGATTGAATTTGCTGGCGAGCCAATTCAATTTCCTTCTTTTTCAATTCGAAGACCACTTGAAATAGATCACGCATAGCCAAGACAACCTATTTCATTAAATTTACAAATTTAACAAAAATTGAACGTGGTTTTCGGACCATTACCACAAACCTGGCTTGCAGCCTTATCAGTCTTTATACCAAAAAAACGATGTCCGCTATCTGGCGACCCAAAAATATACCCGAAGGCCCTAGAATCAGTCATGTCTTGGGCAATAAATGATATCTTGTGCACTGGATGATGATAAAGTGAATCACCAGTTTTCTCATCACGTAATCTCAATCCATCGATTGTTACATGAATGGTAATGCGCTGTTTGTGCTCACCAGCAGCTCGTATAGCCATTTTCAGGTCTTGTAAAGCCTCTTGGCACATCCGATCACCTCGTGCCTCTCCCACTTCCAAGATGCCAATAAGTTTGGCTTTAAATTGCACTCCATCGCCAAAGAAACGGCCCGGATCGTTACGATCTATAAAACATATAAAGAATTACGATTACATTGTTAGGAATATATCTAATGTAATCAGTTTTATGAAACTATTAATGCACAAACGTTTTAAATAATTTGTTTCTTGAACACCCACACCAACGGCTCCACCGCCAACACTCTGTAAGCTAGCTGATACTGACGACAATGTCGATGATAACGATATATTTGATGAAGCCGAGGATAACTTCGATACAAGGGATTTTACCATCTTATAGAAGCAACAGAAGTAACGAGTTTATATTAAAATTTAATTTCATCTTTCCTAATATGAAATATAATCCGATAGATTCCAATGCTCCCCCTGCACTTTTCCCATCAAAAATTATATGTCATTAAAGTTACGATGCATGGCTTTAAAGCAAAAGATCAAACTCGCAAGTATATAAAACTTAAAATTACGACTCGAATATCGAATTTGGCGTTTCTTTAACAAAACAGAATTATATCCATTCATAATTTCATAAAGGATCTACTGTATGGATCTCAACTGCACTTTTCATGAAAATAGGAAAAATTGTCTAGGTTTATTTTCACATTCTATATAAATTGATCTAGGTATATCCATTTTGATGTGATTAATTGGTCGCAAACTTGTATCATAACAAATGTAATAGCAGTCAATTTAAGCAATTACTGAAACGTCAACGTCAATTTAGCCTATTTGGAAACTGGATTTTTTTGTGAAAAATAATAGAGTGCTGCCAAGCAGGAATAAATATAAGAACTCATTACCATAATTTTGCTTTTATGGATAATCATGAAATAACTTAATTAGCTTGTTTGTTGATTTGGTTTTTATAATTATACATTAAATAATAAAAGGCTTCCACTGTATCCATTAATTGCACTTTCAGCTTACTTTACCCAAGCATTTATGAAATATAATATTAAATACGTCAGCTAATCGTATCTCTACATTAAGAATTTTTCATAGGTCTAACCGGTTTTTAAATAGAGAGAGAGGGAGGGGTTTTTCAAGAATTAAAATTATTTAATAAATTTACCGAAAAATAATTACGATTTCTACTTACATTTGCAAGGACTTGTCTTCTTCCTTAGCGTTTGCATGTTCGCAATTTCTTGATATTTTATTGCAGAAATGTTTACTAATAAATTACTTTAAAAAAATTAATTCATCATACAAGCTATTAAATATATAAAAGCAAATCTACCGCAACAACACTGCCCCGAAATTAATAATGAAACAAGTAATCCATTTCATTTCCAATGTATTTCCAATTTTACACAATTTTTCGGTAGATTTCTTTCCATTTTTTTTATAAAATGTATAATTGTAAATTTGTTGTAATATTTTTCCGGTCGTTTCTAAAATATTTACTTTTATTCTCTTCCCTTAGTCGGCATTCACCCCATTTATCGATTTTTCAAATAACCCACCCTCACAATTCAGAAAAAAATTTAACCCAGACTCATTGCATATTCTGTTTTATGCAATCAATTTTATTTTATAGTATTTTTATTATAGTATTATTAAAGTTTATCATATTAAATATTGCACTATTTAAATTTAGATTTAAATTATTAAATTTTTGATTCAACACTTGAGGAAGATTTAGACCTAAATGCCTCACGAGAACTCTTTAGAGATAGATGTTGGTATATTATTACGTATTTTTATTAGCATCGATTATAAATCAGCACCCTTAAATTAGTGCTAACGCTTGATATACTAGTTAATTTTACAAATTTCAAAATTTTTACACTATTAATTTTAATTTTATTAGATCAAGTCCGACGCCCTTTCATAGACGAATGTTGCAGTATCTTTAAGAATTCCATCATAAGGATACGTAAGGACATATTTGTCTTGTCAGTGGTCTTGTGAAGAGCTTGCGTGTAGCACAGCAGTGACATTTATAGCGACAGTGACATTCTATGATTTCTAATAATTTTCCGAACAATAATTAAATATTCTATGTATTCTAAATATTACATACAATTAAGTTTTGTGTATTATTATTAATCCTATAAGCTTTCTCTCTAGAAATCATGCGTTCCAAAAAGTATAAATAAAGATCTGAAACTAAGCTCCCTAAAACTGTGATATATAATAAATCTCGGAATTATGTTATTAATTTACATTTCATGACTTTGAATAATATAGTTTCTTGGTCCTCCCATCTGCGTTATCTTCGTGAATACAGGCATCTATATTACTTCATATAATTTCCCAGTGTGAACAGCATCACTACAAATCACAATAGTACATAACGGCTCTATCGTGAATTTTTTTTTCGAATGTTCAAATAATAACATTTATCCTGCTCGCACTTATTAAATATTTACTGTAGTAAAAAGAGTTACCTCGATAGAGCTCCACAAATGCATCTAGAGCTCCAAATCATGCATCAGTGTTGCCTTCTCCAGCAGCGCCAACGGCTCCAATTGTTTAGTTGCGCCGCTCGCCTTTCATTCGTTATTCTTGGCTTCGTGTGGGGAGTCTTCAATCGCGTTTACAAGTTTGTAAAAATTTTACAACGGATATAAAGAAATCGAAAATTAAACCCCTCCAGTTCGGTGATTTCGTGGTGATCGTGTTAAAACAGCAGCATCAACAATTCCCGAAAAGGAAGAACTAAATAGACAAATTAGAAGACGAAATCTAAACTTGAGGCCGAAACACAACACAAAGCGAATAAATATATTCTCATTTATATTAAATCTGCCAACTGGAGTATTCTTAACTAAATATTTTTTGAATGCTTTTGGATTTAAAAAACTACTAAAAAATTAGTATTGCTCGCAAAAACAGTTGTTTTGAAAAACTGATCAAAATTTGATGTTGGTAGGAAATTCGTAAAAATAAAAATTAGTTCTTTATCTTAAAAGCAAAATAAAGAAATTAAAGTCTGTAAAACAGACGAAAAGTATATATAGGATTCAATTTTGTTTCAAAAAAGTGAGCAAGAAAATATTCGTCGAAGGAAATATATATACATATTAGAGGATAACACATTGCAAAGCAACAAAATACAGCAAAAATGAATAAAACCTGCGCTCGGTGCCAAAAGATTGTCTATCCGATCGAGGAGCTGAAGTGTCTGGATAAGGTAGGAATTGTGCTGGTTTGGCCAAAGATATATACTGAAATTTAATTTCAATTAATGAAGCCTCACATAAAACAGAAAATCACAATTTCGGATTTATTTAAAATATCAAATGAAAATTAATGTTAAATCCCACACATTGTAACATTCACTCCTGCGTATATGCATGCACGAAAGAGCGAGTGAGTGAGAGGGTGGTAAGGATAAGATCATTTGTAAGTGGCTTGTGTAGTTGTCGTCTTCTGTCAACTGCGTCTGAGAATATCATTTCGCTTTAAGCGAAGGTTTTTGCAAGCCCATCTTTACTTTATAATTGTGACCACGTAGTAATTTAGAAATTTGATGAGAGAAATTTGTTCTCTCTGGTCTTTACAAAATCTCAATATTTATAGCACAAACTTTAATTCGGTTAAATAGAAAAGGTCAAAACTAGTTAAGAATTGTTATTGCTATAAAGTATTAAAAATTGAAACAGAAATCGAAACACGAAGTAATTCTTCGAACGATAATATTCAAAGAATTTCGTCTTATAATTATCTGTTATTAGTATCAATTTTGGTTATAACCATTTTATGTGAATTTAAGGCCTATTAATTTTAATTTCAGATTAAGCGGAAATGCATGTTTGATAGGAAAGCTGATGACAAATAACAGTTTTAGGAATCCATAATTTCCAGTTCAATTCTTTTTGAGCTTTCTTTAAAAGGAACCAGAAATTGGAATAATGTAGGATTTCATCTAGTGAACTCCTTCGTGATCGCATTATTTTCTCCATGATTTTTTGCATTGATCGACCTTGGGAGAGTATGTTTGTGTGTATACGAGTGTGAGAATGTGTTGTGTGCATGCGCGTGCGTGTATATGCATGTTGGTACGTGTGTGTGTGCGTGAGTGTTGATATGTGTGTGAATATTTTGCTTTTACCTATTTCTTGTTCTCTCGGTGACTTTATTTTCTTACTGTTTCTCTTGGTTACACGCATAAATTAAGACTTGTTTAAGTTGGAAGTATGGAATTTGCAAGCCGGTTTTTAATCCGATCTGTAGTTACTTGTTAAAGTTGTGGCAGTTCTTGACGATTGTTGCTGCAGAATATGAGACGACAGCAACAGCAACAGTCAGGAACTTTAGCAATTGAATTACTTTCATTATTACAAAAAGAATTAATTTTTTAAAGAAGCTCCAATGCAATATAATTTCTTTTAAATTTAATTATTAAAATAGAAATAATCTCCAAGTCAGCAAAAAGTACTTTTAAATGATATGCAATGTCATTTTGACAATAATATTTTATAATGGGTTCTAATTAAATATGATTATTATTAATAGATTATTTTAATTCAAATCAACAAAATTAATTAAGCAAATAAAATAAAAAAAAATTGTATATAATAATTAGAGTAAACGATAATCGTCAATAACTAAGCTTACATTTCAATTAATTTAATGCGCAAAAACAAAATATTTGGGGTTTTTTCCGATTTGAATTCTTCACAAAATTGTTGATTACGCCTGAGTTCGACTACATTCACAACTGTAGTGGAAGAGTTTTCAGTTAGGAAACTCATAGCTCGTCAAGAGTTAATTAACTTGAAATTCTATTGGAGCATACCTTCGAACGGTTCACACGACAACCATACAATCTCTTTCAAACGCATACGAGCGTACATAAAATGTACAATTGGATGTCTATTTATTTATTTCCTAAAGTTTTATATATATTTCCTAGATGGATAGTTATTAAAAATGCTTAAAATTGCTTTCAAGAATTCTTTTCTTTGTAACATTTCTAGCTTGTCCTTTTAAGAATTCGATATAATGTCAATTGATTCTAGTTTTTCTAAAATGCCTCGAAATAGAAGACGAAAACCAAAAGGAGAAAATGCATAACTAAACTAAAGCTGAACATATATAAAATCGGAGAAGTCGCCTGTTTGTCAACCATCATTAAAATTGGCAGTTTTTTCTTTCATCATCGTCATTGCCTTTAATCACTTTTTGCTTACACTCATTTTGTTTATTTTTCCTTTTTTTGGTTTTTCCGTTGAATACCAACATTTCTTTATTTGCATTGGCCTTAAAAGCAACAAAATCAGTCGAGCGAAATAAACTGGAGAAAACACAAAGCAAAAAGAAATAAACAAAGAAAAAAATTACGAAAACTGAAACTAAGCAAGTGGTCAAGAGAGGCAAAGAAAGAATTACGAACTAATCAAAAACTGACAAAAATTAGTTCCTGGAATAATTTTCAAGAATTGTAATTTGTTTGCTTGATCACTGAGTTATAAGAACGGGATATTGGTTTTTATAATTGTTTTTTTTAATTTCAATTTTTTAAATTACACTTTCCGTTAATTTTCAGCTTGTACAAAAGGGTTCAATATTATCTCAGAAACCCGTAGTAAAGCAAAACATAAATGACTAATAGAGAAGCCATTATTTTGCCAACATAAAACATATATATTTATGAATTACATAATGATGTTCACGATCAACTGAGCTACTTTTAAAATATAGTGTCTAAACCTCCCCCACATTTTTTGAAAAATTTAATACTTAAAACCTTCTGCTAGCATTCAAAAAGATCAAAAATATTTCCTATAAAAAAGTTTTGGAAATTTTAGAAAGAAAATCCAAAAGTGAAAAACCATCGAAAAGTCATCGAATTTTTCATGCAAGCCTTTGAAGAAAAGAGAAATGACTGACTGATCATGCACGATCAACCGAAATAAAAAGCAAAACAGTCGCAATTCTGAAGAACAGTCTCATAATGAGGAATATTTTAGCTTACAATGATAATGATGATGATGATGACGATGATATGCTTATGTTTTGAAAATGAAAATGATCAGAACGCACGCGTACGATGAGCTTGCTTGCAACATGCGGGATTCGCTCTTTCTCGCTGTACGAGGGGACCGGCCACCAACCGGCCACTTGAAATTTAATAAAGTTCAATTGAATTTAAACAAACCGAACAAAGAGGTCAAGTAACCCTCGAGCCTCAAGCCTCGAGAGCATCAAAGTCGAGGATCTAAAGTAGAGGAAGATCATTTTGAAAAAGTAGAAGTAATTCTGAACCAATTTCCTTCTTTCTCTCTCGCTCTTTCCTTTTCTTTTTTTAGTTTTTTCCATCATATTTTAATTGAAGCAAAATGACAAATAAACATAAATTTATTACTTTTATGCCTTTGTATTAATGAAGAATGACTAAATGGTAATTGCGAACATTTTAAGGTGCTTGAGATAGACTTACGAATATGCTGCCATCTAGTGTAGACTTTAAATAAACAATTAATATAATGATACGGGCACAAGACAGTCGGGTTTTCAATAGTCTTTAATTATCACTTTATCATAATCATAATGAGATATTGAATAGAAGTAACGATAATCACATTAATCTCATTCTTTGAAGCAAGTATCCTGACCGGAGACGAAAACTTTCTCTCTCTCTCTCTGGGACTCTAAAACGCGTATATGCAAATATAGAAAGAAAGAATCTTTATGTAAAACCAAAAATATTTATTGGGTTCACATTCATAATCACTTTAAAACTTTATCAACCCTTCACTGAAAAGAGCTTTATTTTAGTCCTTCAATCCGAAACTGGCAAACCATTCAAAAAATGCTCTAAACAAATTTTACATGACAAAAAACCTGTTAACACTACTAATTGAAAGTGTTTATGGAGTAAAAGAGGGAGGAAAATGACGAGAGATGTAGAAAACAAACTGAGAACCTCTCATCCAGCCACGATTTCCAACAAATAACATTGAGTCTGTCATACTGCCGATGTTGGTTAGGTGGTGGGGAAGAGGAGGAAGAGGCTTGATGAAATGCGGGCGGTGAAGGAAGATGAGGCGAACAAAGAAGAAGAAGAAGACGGGCATAGAAGAACTAATTGGACATCGAAAATGTTGAACTGTCACATGAATAATTCTATTGGAAAAAATGGCACGCAGTGCGACAGATTAATGAGAAGTAATGTTAGTATTTAATGGAAAAAGTTGAAAAGGGGCCGCAGTTTTGGGGGGGGAGGGTTTTCGTGAAAACGGATGCATGTATTTAAGGAAAGTGTACTGCATTTTTAGTTTGAGTTTGATTAAGTGAAGTACGAGCATATTACGCTAGATTACATTGTTTTAAAGTCTCATTGTCTGTCATGCAATTTGACAGTAATAAAATTGCTCTACAGTTAATCACCGAATTGATTTAATAAATTCAATTAGTAAAGGAGGGGAAAGGATGGGGGAACTCATATCCATAATGTCTCCTTTGTGAGTAACCGATATTTTTAAATGGCCATAAAATGTTTTATCGTTATAAAAATTGATTAATTTAATTAGTAATAATGACGTTGCTGACATACGTTATAAACAAGAGCCTTTTATTTTTGTTCGTGATAGTTATCGTATTGTATTCGATGGAACTTCTTGAGAAATATCATTTTTTTTATTTCAACGACCTTTAAACAAATTCGAATTTTTTTCGTGTCTGAGCACGGTGACTCTCAGTTTGAAATATTATTTAGGCGAACCTATCAAATTTTAATAAAGTCTTTCTAAAGAAAAGAAAGAGAGAAACGTATCTTGAAAGGTAACGCAGGAAGGTCATTTAACGAAACAAAAGCATCTACATAATTTTATTAAAATTAATTTCACGCTTTCTAAGCTTTCACATAATATATTAAATATTTTTCGATATGCAAAAAAATGTAATTTCATTTATATGCTTATTGCCAAGGCTCGAATCGTCTCGCCTCAACTCGAACTTTCCGATTACCTTTCGTCTATTTGATGCTGCTTTGCGTAACGCTTTGCGAAACGTTTCACCGAAATGTGAAATAAGCACAAAAGTTTACCTACTTACAATCAATGGTTTTGTGTAAGTGAAAGTTTCTATCTTCGAGAAGAATTTTGTTAATTCTCCTCGAAACTCGGAAGAACTCACTTTGTCATGTGAACTTTGATCTTGTGGAAAATTTGTTAAATTGCGAAGAATATTCTTGTCTTCAAGAATTTTCAAGACAAAGAGGTCTTCGTAGGTTTCGATAACGGTAGGTTTTATTAGGTTTTTACCGTTATACCGTCTTTTGAAAAGTCGTTATTTTCGCGTAAACGATAGAAAGTGGAGAACTGATCTCATTCCCAAACACATTTATTTTTGTCTCGATCTAAACTAGCGAGCCTAAACTGTTCCGTATTTGTTGAGTGCATACTCACAAGATTATTCAACGTATTCAAAGGCCTTCCGTTTTTTTATTAATTTAGTAGTTATCATCGATTACTATACGTTCAGTTACCTTATTTCCTGAGTCGGTTTTATTATGACCAAAATCGATTCAACACGTACGAAGCCATTTTCCATTTGCAGTATTTAATTTATTTATATATTTACGCGAGTATTTCTCATTTATTGAAACTACTTGTAATTACTAGTTTTAATTGTTTGTATTATTGTTGTAGTTTTTGTTGTTGTCGGCATTCATTATTCATTCAATAAGCTAGCTAGCAATGAATGACATAATCATCGAACATCATACTGAATCTTCCAAAATCATGTTTAAAGAAAAAAATACACAGTATGATAAATTCCTGACACTGACTTTAATAATAATGAAGATCAAATGGGAATGATGATACCAATTTAGGTAATTTAAAAAGCAAATAATGACGATCTTGCTTTTCGTGAACAAAACAAGTTTATCGATATCTGTGTAAGCAATCATGAATGATGTATGCTCCATCCAATAATGATGATAGTCGTGTACATGGCATATAAGGGGGGTTATATCCTCCCATCCGTTACCTCCTCCCGTCGGTTTGCATAGATTTTAATGTCAACACCAGGATCCATATTTGTTTATGATAAAATAATGATTTACTTATTATTTATTATTATTCCTTTTTCCAATTTAGGCAGTAGAAAAATTAGGAAATTTTTAACGAATTCAGTTCCGACTAATCTCTCTCATTTTGTCCTTAATTCTCTAATATGAATCGCTTCTTTAATAAACTTAATTAACAAAAATTTAAGGAATAGTTAAGAAAAGCTTTAGTTTAGTAATTAATTAACAGTTTGTAATAAGAATTATGATGAAAAAAAATGCTTAAAAAGATACTCTCTGTAAAGATTTTTATAACTACCAATCGAATTCACTGAGAGTTTCCTTAACTGCCTAGCCATTATCAAACACTTAAGTGAACATCGTCGTCATTATCTTAATGATAAAGAAATTTCGTAAGTCATTTCGTAAAAAATGTTTGTTGATACTCGATGAGAGACAGCTGTTGTTTGTTGTAGGAAACTTGATGATTGCCTTAAAGACTATGTTTCGTAAAAGGGTAAGACTTCGAAATCGCAGTTGGTTTTAGCTCAAATTTTCGTTTCGCAATAAAATATAAATGGATAGGGTAACAAAACGTAATGCTGCCTTTGTTCTCTTAAAACAATTTTGTTTTTGGAATTAAATCCTCGGCGACATAAACATCATCATGGACAAGCATCATCTGGACTGTTTCTAAACTTTTTAGAATATTTATGTATGCATCATGTTTTTAGTATACGAGAGAGTTACATATGTGTGTCTGTAAGTGCATAATCAAGCTCGTACCTTTGACAGAAAACAAACGAATAAGATTCAAGTCACATTTTGACTGATTGCTTGACAGAGGAAACGAGCAGGAGAAAACGAACCCGTAAGCCAGGCTTAGAATGGAAAAATTTTATTATAGAGTAGCCCAACCAGTTTTCAAGACTATAGAGTGTGATATGGCTGTTTTGTTGCTACTGCTGTTGTCACTGTTATTATTGCTATTGTTGTTGCTGTTATTAATGATTATAATGATGATGACAATGATGACGGCTAATGCTGCTTTAATTTTAATAAATTTTATTGAATAAATAATGATCATTAGTGGAAGTAATGAGTCATTATGCGATATTTACTACTACATAGTTCGTAAATTATGTACGAACGAACGTGTTCCAAAGGCCGAATTAATTACGTGATTAAACTTACTTATGATTAGTGCTCTGTGCTCGTCTAGTGGAAGTTTGATGAAAGTAAAAGTTTTTGCATTCGAATGCAAAACAAAAGCAACAACAACAAGTGCAATGAAATTCAATATGAATTTTTTTAAAGAAATTTAATATGAACGAAATAGAAAAATGTATTTTTTTATAAATGTTCGAGTAAAGATAGTGGTACGAAAAAATGTATGTATCTTCATTAAGAGAATAAAATTTATATTGAAATTTTTCGCTCACAAAATCATTCAGTTGGTTTCTAAAAAGAAAATTCATTTTATTACTGCATGAGACAAAATTTGTAATTTCGTCTTGGAATTTCCGTTTGGAAAATAATGTCTTTTCTTAAAAAAGAGCAATTGGAAAGCTATATTAAATTGTGTTTGCAAAGATAGGTTTCAATTGAAAATGTTATAATTGCTTTCGAGGTGATGAAAAATCTTCAAAGAGCAATTGTATTATTTGAAATAAAAGAGAATGCTTATAAAATTTGGAACGATTTTCCGTCATCCCTAGTCAAATTTGGTTTGTTGACAAACCGGTTTCGGCGATGTGCCATCTTCAGTGTCTGTTTTCGTTCTCGAACAGAACGAAACGAAACGAGAACGAAAACAGACACTGAAGATGGCACATCGCCGAAACCGGTTTGTCTACAAACCAAATTTGACTAAGGATGACGGAAAATCGTTCCAAATTTTATCAACATCCAACCCTGTCGGAAAAATCAACAAATATCAAGAAAAGAGAATGCATTTGAACACAATCGATTTTTTCGTGAGATCAGAATTCTTTGGTTAGGAATTTTTCTTTTGATTAATCCAAACTTTTGTTTTTCCACCGAAGTCTTAGATTTGCCCTAATGCCTAAAAATTGATTGTTAGTGAATTAATGATCATCGTTACATCAATTTTAAATTTAAGCCATATCAAATAATTATATAAAATCATTAAATTAATGATCCTTCTTCTGTTCAATCAAAAATGAAAAAAGAAAACGAATTACTTTTAGGGTATTATTCTCGTAAATATTTAACTATTCGTAACGAGATCACGATCAATATGAAAATGTAATAATAATTGTAGAGTCTCATATTCGTAAATTTCGCTGTCGCTTTAGTTTTTCGGGTCATTGACGTCGTCGTTAATCACGTTGGAAATCGTTTTTTTTTTCAACGCAATACGACCCCGTCTGCCCTGTTATGACGTCGATAACAACACAAAAACAACAACAACACCAGTAAAAATAATATCATTTATTACTTTTTCCATATCGTAATTTTTTATATTGTCTATCATTTACAATCTAGATGATATTAATATCATAATAGGTTTTTCAATTGTAGGGGGTCGATATTTGCAGCCTGCAGCACTCCCGTTGTTTTAATAGCGTCTGTCTAATCTTTTGTTCATTATTCGGTCGGTGATGCCAAAATAACGACCATAGACAACTCCGTTTGTTCGCTGACTGCACTAACGGAGCATATGGATAAGACCGACCCCAACTTTGGCCGAAAAATCATCCTTAGCGACGAGGCGCATTTTTAAATGAATGGCTACGTGAACAAGCATAATTGCCACGTTTACGAGGTTTACGAGATGGTAATGCATCCACAAAAAGTTACTGTTTAATAAGAAGTTTGGGCGGGCGGCGGTATTGGCCCGTACTTTTTTGAAAACAACATTGGTATGTCCATACCGTTAACGCCGTGCGCTACAGAACGATGTTAACAGACATCTTTTGGCCTAAATTGAACGATTTAATCGTAGACGACATATGATTCTATCAGGACGGCGCTACGTGAAGCACAATAGGCGTTACGGTCCACATTCTGCGTGAGCAATTTGAGAATATGGTTACCTCTCGCAGCAGTGACGTGAATTCATCACCAATATCACACGATTTGATGCCGCTAGACTTTTTCTTGAGGTGTTTCTGTTCCGTATAAATTACGTCGAACGACCTATAATTTGGGATTATCTCCCTCCCCCCGTTTATTCCTCTTTTGGGAAAAATTACTAATTAACAAAAGAAGTAGTAAAATTATTCAGAAAAAACGTTTTATAATTATTGCCATTAATTCTTTAATAATATTTAGTTTAAAATTATTTCAATTTATTTTTTTTCTATTTTCTATTTTAGTTTATTTTATTTTTAATAATTTTCTTCTAAATTCTAAAGCAATTATACTAAACGGTATACAGGGTGTTCTGCATAAATAGAAGGTAGATAGTTGGGGTCGACACAAGGAAAAACTTGTAAGAAAGGTATTTTAAATCTTTTAACCCCTCACACGTAATTGGGAAATCATACCACTACGGACCCTTCTCATATCGTTTTTTTTTTCTTATCTAAACAGTCCTGTTACAGCTGCCGATCTTCAGCTTCTCTCGCATTTTATGCAAAACACCCTGTATATCATTTAGCATGCATAGCATCAGAAAAGGTTCGTAAAGTAGTAAACGGTTCGAGTAAATCGAGTGCCATCGTGATTATACGAACCAAACAGATTTTCGAAACAAAAATTCCAGATTTCGAAAACGTTTAGGCAATATTTATTTAATTTTTTTATTCACTTACGATTTTAATAAAATATCTATAAAACAGAAAATTTACATTATTATGCCGGATGAATAGAAATTAATTCTTCATTTGTAGATTATAAATATAGTTGAATGAATTTTTTAGGATTTCTCCATCATTATGAAAACGATGTCATAAAACTTGCATAAATAAGTAAAGCCTATAAGACGACCCCCAACGGTGTTCAACTGTAAAAGATTCATTGTACTTTTGTTATAGAAAGAAAAGTTAAAAGAAAGAGTGAATTTTATAAAATAATTGTAGAAAGAGGAGTGCACATAACTTTCTATTAAACGAAATGTGCGAGGGGAAAAATCAAAGAGAAGAAAATTGTAGAAAAACTACACAAGAAAAATGAAACCGTGAACTGGTCAACTCTTAATGAAATTAAGTTATAACACACACACACACACTTTTCTGTAAGCTTCCCCTCTCTTTCCCCTTCGGCGCTTCCTAACGTGCAAGTAGAGAAAAAGGTGAATGGATAATGAACTATATACGATATATGATATAAATTCATTGTCGTATTTTCACTTTCATTCATTCCAGTTTAAATGGAAACGCGTAACTCTCTACCCCTTTAGTAAACGCAAAAAATGCATTAGCTGTTCTTTCTTTCGTTGTTGATTATTTCTGGAATTTATATGATTTGAATGAAATATATTATGCATTATAGCAAAACTATATACATTCTAAAAAGTGTGTTACACATTCCGAGGAGAAAAACGCTTTTAAGATCATCAATATCCAAATTTAATTTAATTTACTAACGTTAATTTTTTTCTTCTTTTTTTGGTAAAACCAGCGGTAATTTTCAGATGAAACTTGTAGTTACGGCCTTATAAACAAACCTCTCTAGTTTATAATTTCAGTAAATCTATTTTGGGAAACGTTCGAGTAAATCTTACTGTAAATCTTACGAGCAAATCTTTTTAGTAAATCGTTCATGTAAATTGTTCTAGTAGACGTTTTTAGTAAAACTTTCTTACTAATATTTCTTATAAATGTGTCTAGTGAATCTATTTAATAAGTTCTTTTTTAAAACTTTCGGTAAATATTTCTAGTAAACCCTTGTAGTAAATCTTTTTAGCAAAATTTTCTAATACACCTGTTTTGAAAACCGTTCTAGGAAACTTTCCTATAAATCTTACAGGCAAATATGTTTAGTATATCTCTAGTAAGCCTTTCTAGTAAATCATTGTAATGAAGCTTTCCAATTCTTTTGTGTAGACCCTTTCAGCAAATCTCGGTTCTTTCTAGTAAACTAGAAAGATAAATACGATAATATACTCCTAAATCGTAAGTTACTCCTTTAGATAAATGATGCTTCGCTGCTTTATATGCGAATGATCTGGTAAAACTTTCGCGAATACCATTCCATAGAGATAATGAATAGGCCAATGAACTGTCTATGGTAAAGGACCATGGATAACATTCATTGGATCAGAGACCAAAGTGCATAAAAATGAACTAATGAATTAGATTTATTAGGACCAGATAAATACTGCATCCATCATCAGGACGGAATTCTCCCGTTATTTTTTGAGAAAAGTAATATTAAAAAATAATTTTTGCTAAAATGTTCTACAATTCAAATTAATCGAAAAAAACGGTCGAATGAAATAAAATTCGAGTGTGAGATCCACGGTAGGTGGCACAATCTCTATATATTTATGCCTTCCATTACACTGGAATGTCATAGAGGAAGGTGTTTGAGGGAAAATACCGGATTACTTAGACTTGTCTCAACAAAATGATAATGCAATTTGTAAAATCTAATCTTATTTTTTAACACATTTTAGGCTTTATATATGATATAACAAGAAGATAATTGCATCAGCTAATAATTGTATAATATCTTTGTTAATTTTTTCAGACGTGGCATAAAACATGTTTCAAGTGCACCGAATGTGGTATGACTTTGAATATGAAAACCTACAAAGGATACAACAAGCTGCCATATTGTGAAGCGTAAGTGTAATAATATTCAGGAATATTAATTAAGATTATTAAAAAACTAAGAGTAAGTAGAAATATTGTAAATTAGTTAAACATCATTTATTTACAAAGAGAACCAAATAGGTCTCTCTCTCTCTCAAATTCATAAAATTGCAAGTTTTTCCAAGATTAAATCGGGACTACATTTAAATTGCGTAACGTGATAATCACTAAATCTCGAAAGTACCGCTGATAACACGATGCTTTTTCAACCCCCTTTGCCTCTCCCCAGGGTAGATTGATGGAATCAGATAATATCGACTCTATCTCTATTCCTCGCTGTTTCTTTACAGAGACAATTAATTTTGTCTTCAAAAATTTAAAAATTATTATGGAAATATTTTGACAGAATCAACAGGAAGTGCAAAGCAACTTCCGTTACAGTTTTGTGCAATATAATAAAATGTATGTCACGAATAGTCGCAAAAATTGCCCTCATGTTGATGACAATACAATGTTTTATTTATTTGCATACGAGACTCATTGTGGATATGTGTGGGTGTGGGCGTATGTGGGGATGATGTAGCTGCGCTGCGACAATTGATTTTTTTTTCGATGACAATCGTCTAGCTTTTGATTATTGCAAGACGATGCAAAGAAATGTATGCGCCAATTCCAGATGAATAATTTTTGTAAAAACGGTTTTTTGCATAGATAATTATCGCTTCACCGATAAATCTTGTTTCTTTTATCAATATCATTTTTTTATAGAAATGAATATCTTTTGATTTTCCGCTATGGATTGTAAATTATTGAATAATTTAAATAATCATTATTCTCTTATTGGTTCTAATTAGTGCAAAATAATTAAAATTAATTATTCAATATTTTAAAAATTCCCTCGACATACCTTTCTCCATTTTCTCGTGCATTACTTCGTCTACATCTAATGTATTGCAAAAACCAACATAAGCGACGCCCAAAAACATTGACAAGCAGTCACTACCTTCTCGTATTATTCCTAGAGGCAGACATTTAACCTCGTTCATTCTTAAAACACAAACATTCAGAAGACTGGAAGACGGTGTTTGAAGAATTCCTTTAGCAACGAAGACTGTTTCTTGCCTTTTCGTTAGACGGTTCGGTTCCTTGTAAGAAAGTAAGGAAGGTTGGCGTGCAAGAAGGGAATGCATATTACGGGGTATCAGATGACAGGCATAGCTATTGTAAATCCTTTCTAATATTTAAATGATTTAACAGCTTTTAGGAAAACGTTGAATATTTCTAACGGGTGAAATAAATATGTTGACTAAACTTCAAATTAATTTAAATTTGTTTGTGAAAACATTTTCAGCTTAAAAATATAATGATTTGTAAAATTTTTATTCATAGAGAGCAAAAAGCTACCCATATGATGCTTATCCGATTTAAAAATATAGAAATAAACCAAACTCTGACGGTTTAGAAGATATTCGATTTCTATAGAACACGATTTATGAATAAACGAAAGACTGCTAATTATAAAAGTATTGATTTTATTTTAAAAACAGTTATGGTCTCTCCTTTCCCGATTTGAATGATCGATTTATATTTCTGTGATTGAAAACCCAGTCTCAATAAAACGTTAAATGCAATAATCTCTTCGTTCAATCTGAAGAGAAGTACTTTTATTAGATATCATCCATCCAACCGAAACACCATTACCAAACATATTTCCCCTACTCCTCCTCTCCTCCCCACCACTCCTCCTTCAATCGATGACGACACAGTTTAATAATCCGTTGTCGTCACTTATTACGTAATTGACCGCTCAATTATCGCAACTCGGAATTCAACAAGCATGACCGCAATATTACTTTACGCGGTATTGTATTGATTGCAGAGCTACTGCTACTCACACATCGTTACTTTATGATTTCTTTGCTCTAGAATGTCGTTCAAAAAGAAGAAAAGCACTAAATGTATCATATAGCGATATAATCATACGGCGCGCCGAGCTGGCGTTGGTTGGGGAGCAACAACACTTAGGCTTTCAAGCTAATAATGTGACGAAGTGCTTTGTCGCGATCGGTACACATTGGACAAATTAAGACCAGTCTATGGGTTAGTTTTTCCTGTCACTTGTATTATTACAATTACCAGCATAACCGCAACCATTACCAGTACCATTACATACCGTATTTGTAGGCCATGATGCCACCACCAAAATGTTTGATTTCAATAAAAGAGAACCGCAATTGATGGCATTGTTGGTCGATGATTCTGTTAGAAAAACGGAAGAGCTCAAAAAAGAAGAAATAAAACTTTTAGCACAATACAGTTTAGTCGCCTAAAAGTTTGCAGCAGATATTTTTTCTTTTATTTTTTAGTTGTCTCTAAAGTGCACTGACTGTGGGTTTATCAGTCAGCCTTGTCCTATAAACTGAAAGAACAATTTCTAGTTTAATTACGGCTAAATATTAAAATATATTCCATTTAATTTTTAAAAACTAAGATCACAATTTTTTAAACTTCTAAAGATTATTTGGTTTTTGCGATAATTATTCCGAATCATTTAAGGGCTATGCTTCTTCTCATAAAATTTAGGAAAGTCTCGCGAAGTCATAAATTTTGTCAAATTGAATCCTACAAAATAATAATAAATAAAATATAATACAATTCAATAATTGATTTTAACTCTTGAAGGTTCAAACTTTAAAGAAATTTTCTCAGATTTTAAAAGAGAATTATTTAAAATACCAGGCGGCAAACAGTTTATTAATTCCGACACTTCTCGCCGGTGCTGGAGGAGCTGATGTATCCATCATCGCTGCTAAAAGGGTTAAAGAAGGCATGGAAATTTTTTGAATTCTTGTTTAATAAATTATTATTTTTTTAAATTTCTGCAATGAATAAAATAATAAATCATACGGAAAACTACGCTCATTAAATTACCACAAATTACTTTTAAGCCTTTTGCGATATTGCATTTATTTCAATTTGTACTTTATATGATATATATTATAGTAAATAAGGAACTTTTTTTTGCTACCATTGAAATTTATATGAACTGAAATCAATAATTATTCTTTAATAATGTTGATGTTATTCGCATACTTTCATACTAAAAACTATCCTAAATTGAAATCCAACATCTTTTATCAAAATATTTCAAAAAACTCCGTTTTGTTTTGATTTTAACAATAAGCTTAAATAGAATTTTAAAAAATGATAATTAAATATTTTTCAAATTTTACTAAATATTTTTTTCTTTTTTAAAATAAAATATATTCTTGCACTTCGTTAATTATAGTCATGTACTATTAAAAAACTAAAATTTGTAAATATTTGTCGAAGATTGAACTAATGGGAACCTAATTTAAACATAATTATTATTTAACTAACGGCTTGAGAATGTTTCTATTGAAACTTCTTGAATAGAATCGGTTTAGCAGTTCAAAACACAAAGAATTCCAAAGTCGTGAGCTCATGATATTTTGTATTTATCTTAAGTGAATAAATAAAAATTAACTTAATTCTTTCAGTAAAATCATCAAGTTTACCCTTCTCTCTTTCACTTCTAATTATCTTTTAGACACATTCCAAAAGCCAAAGCCACAGCCATTGCCGATACGCCCGAACTAAAAAGAATAGCGGAAAATACGAAAATCCAGTCGAATGTAAAATATCACGCAGACTTTGAGAAGGCCAAAGGCAAATTTACCCAGGTCAGCATACATATCAATCGCCTATTCCTCCATCCATTCATCCATTTATCCGTCCATCCATTGGTCGCGCGATTATTCGATTAACCGCCATTTGTCAGCATTCATTGTCTTCTTGAGTTTTGATACAAAATCGTGAATGAGAATGAGACCGATTTAGCAAACTTCTTGTTATTGGAATGGAAGAAAGAGGGGGGGAATTCCTTTCTAAAAAGATTACACGTTTTTCGTTCAAGTTCTTTAACAGATGCTAATTCTTTTTTTCTGTTAGGCCTTTAACAAAAACAAGTACTTTTTTCTGTGTATTCTTTGCCATATTTCCGTTTCTTTGGATTCCGTTCTTGAATTTTGTATCACTACACGACGACTTTGAATCCTTACAAAATCATTCACCACTATCAATCGACGTTTTCCAATTGTCAAATATCATTATTGTTAGGTTGCCGATGATCCAGAAACTCTGCGTATTAAACAAAATACGAAAATCATCTCGAATGTGGCCTACCATGGAGATTTGGAGAAGAAGGCCGCTATGGAGAAGCAACGCGAAGCAGCTGAAGTAGCCGACAGTAGCCGTGGAGGTGAGTATACTACGTCATGGACGAGGTGAATGAGGGTGAGGTGTGTGTGTAAGCCATCTAAGCCATCCGATTCTCTTACAATCATTGAATAGGACATTCAAATGTCGTAACGTTTTGATCTATTGCGGTTCTGGGCATTAACTGTAAAGTATCTAACTAAATTATACACAAATTTATGATTGTTCTATAATTGATAAACCCTCAATCAAATCCGGTAATATCAATCGCTAGCAAGTGAGAAATGAGAAAGTCATGAGCGTCGTTTTGAAATAAAAGTAATCGCGCTAACCACGGCCTACCCGAAGCTTATATACCCTACGCACGTGGGCGTAATCAGTGAGCGGTGCACGTATTGCATTTCTCTTTTCTTCGTCAATTTAGATTTACTAAATCATCTTCAACACGACTCTTCTTAAAAGAGTCAATACATATGATATGGTGTAAACGTATGTGTTTGTATCACACTCACTTTTTGTGGACTTATAATGTCCAACACTCAAGAAGAATCGAGAGGAGAACAATCAAATAGTGTGCTTAGTATTGAGAAGACCTCATGGCTTTCTCATAAAATCGGTTTTAAATATTTCATTAAATTAATCGTATCGTATTTAAATCATACTGTGTTTATAACAAAAGCTCAATAAATTTCAGTTCAATACAATTAATTTTATTCTAATCTTATATCATTACGATCAGTTTGTCGTAGCGCCACATTCTAATTTCCCATTTGTTTAATAATCGAGAATACATTTTCATCATTTTCTTTTCCGTTGCTTCGTTCGTGTCGTGTCTTCCGTTTTTATCGCTTTTCCCACAATAAACATCAATGAAAACACATGAAAAAAACAATTTCCAATGCATAAACACGCACTCGCACACACATACTCGTATAAAAAACCATTTCAAACAATACAATCCAACATGTGCGACAATTCGAATTCTAGAAGAGTCAGAATATTTCTCTGAAACGCTCGCCGCAGAACAATTTTCACAATACTCGCCCGAAATGGCAATGCCACCATCGTCGGCGCTTACGCCACCACAACAATTGTCACCGTCGCTGGACATGATCCAACAACAACAACATCACCATCAAAAGCAACAACAACAACAACATCAGCCCCAGCAAACACTTCCACCAATGCAACTCACACAACATTCGCAACAAATCGCGGCCGAAATTATTTCGAATAATCAAATGGCCGCAGCAACAACAACACAAATGCACACACAAAATAACCGGCAACAACAACAACAGCAACAGCTCTATTTACATCAATCACAACAGCTACAACACCAGCATTACCAACAGCCACAATTACTAAAACAACAATTCCAACAACAACAACAACAAATGTTATTACAACAATCTCCAGCCGTGATTACATCCGCCGTTAAACAAACGTCACATTTATATCCAGCAGCAACTTCACAGCAGCAGCAGCAACAGCAACAACAACAGCAGCAGCAACACCACCAACAGCAGCTTTACAATCAACAGGTTCAGCAGCAACAGATGCATCAGCATCAATTGCAGCAACAGCAACAACAACAGCACCAACAGCAGCAGCAGCAACAACAACAACATATTTCGGCTATCCACAGCCAATCGCAACAACATCTTCCATCGCAATTGCCTCCTACCAATAATTACAATCAAATGCGATCAGCAATTTTGCAAAACTCACACCATCCCACAGGGGCAGCTGTACCATCCGATGTTCTTCTGGCCTCCAATTCGAACACTGTGACGTCATCACCCTACACTACCGCCTCTTATGATAATTTCGACAATTTTGCACGCTCATCGACAACATACAACAATAACAGTATCAATAATATTAACAGTAATAATAACAGCAGCAACAACAATACTCTGGCCGTCTATCAGCAGCAGCAACAACACCAACAACAACAACAACAGCACCAACATAAAGTATTTTCCAGCACTCCAGCAACATCAACAACAAACATGATACCGTCGGTGCAACAATCATATACTGCTACCAATTTAGTAAACAATCAACAGCAACAACAACAGCACCAACAGCAAACAACGCCGCTCGACCGATCACAATCGCATCACAGCAATGGCGGTTTGGTCATCAGTGCCACCAACAGTAATGCTTCATTGCACAACAATGGAGCAAGCATAGGAAATGCTGGTAATGCGGCAAGGGGTGGAGGCGGTGGTGGAGGAGGATCAGTTCATTCTTTGGGAGCAGAGAGTGGTAGCGGCGGTGGAATTACTCCCGCTAACATTGGCAAAATTGCCGATTACGATCCATTGACTGACGGACCACGTCAAATGCCTCACACTTCAAGACCCAGCACCACTTTAATTTACAGTTCCGATAGCCGTGGATCCGGTAAGTTGCTTTATTAAAATCATAATCATGTCATTAATCGTGTGAATCGCTCATGAATGGCTCATGAATAGCTCACAAATGGCTCACGTATTATTGCCAGAAAATTAAAGTATTTGTGACGTGTCATTTGATACTACTCGGGTTGTGTTCATGACACCAGGTTTTACGTACTCTTGGTAACATTTTTTAGAAGATTATTTCGATCTCAAAACCTACACACTTGGCTCATATCGCTATTATTCAAACCATTATTTGTATTCATTTGCCATAAAGTCATTCATTATTGTTCAATAATGTCCAATATGTTATTGCTTCATTGCTGTTGTCTAGTAATGAATTGGTACCTGGTACTGCTGATTGGTTTTTTTTCAATTTCAAACTTCATCAATGCATTCGAAAAATCAAGGGAAATCTTAATAGGAAGCTATGTGATACAGGAACCGGAAATTAGATTTAGAATTTTGTTAAAATTTTGGAAATATTTGTTGGAGGGAAAACTAAATAATATGCTGTCTGTTTTTCTTCCTATCTGAATTGTTATTACTTTTCGTGGAAAATGAAAATTACTTGATGCCACGGAAGCTTCTTTTGTATCGATTACAGAAAATATATCTCCGTTCAAAAATATCAAAGTTTGGACTTTTGATCGTGGTGAATTGTTTTTGAGGTCTTCTGATTTTATTTTTTTCTATTTTTCTATTCATTTATAATTTCTTATAAATATTTCTTATGAATATTATTTCCTTTCTTTAATTATTATTTAAGTCAATACTGCTTATCCGAAGCGTGTTGGTTCAATTGCCGATATTGATCCGGCCAATGGTATTTATGGGTCCATAGCTGGTGAAAACAATTTAGTAACGCAGCAACAGCAGCAACAGCAACAACACCAACACCAACAGCAACAGCAACAGCAACAGCAGTACTACCAAAAAATCCAAATGCAGCAACAATTGCATCAGCAGCAGCAGCAGCTGCAACACCAACAAAACCAACTGCAACAACAGCAACTACAACAAAAACATAACAATAAGCAACAGCCAGTACAACAACAACAGCAACCGCCGAACAAATCGAGTTTGGTAAGTTCACAAGCAAAATAATTTCTTTATTCAATTTCAGTTTTTCTTTTGAATATTTTTATTTGGCATTCGTCTCCTATTAATTGCTTTTCCAAACCACAAAACAAAATCCATTCATTCCGCAGCGTATGTATCGTGCTCTCTACGATTACGTGGCTCAAGACGTCGATGAGGTTAGCTTTCGCGAAGGTGACGTCATCTTCGAAGTGGATTCCATCGATTCCGGCTGGATGACCGGCAGGGTGGAACGCACCGGAAAAACTGGCATGCTACCTGCGAATTATGTCGAACAGGCGGCTATTTAATAGGAAAAGTTTTATTATTGTTGTTGTCATCATGTTATTGTAAAACTGATTTGTATTTTATATATAATATTTTTAATAATTTTATATATTAACATTATTTTAGCGGATAAAACTAATGAAACATATAAATTTAATCCAAAAGATTATACCATGGTACAACAACACCAACAACATGAGCAACAACAAAACCAATATCATAATCAATACCAATTCAAATTTTATAATCATTTAAAGCAAAAAATACATCATAGACAACAACAACAGCACCAGCAAAACCAACAAAAGTCACAAACAAACCCACAAGATGTTTACTTTCAACTTCACCACGCTTTTAAATGATTTTCATTCAAGCCGCGCGCATAGAGAGCAATGGTTTCAATTGTTTTGTTTTGCAGAAATCTATGCAAATGGAAAAAGAAGATGCATATGCAATATTTCAATACTTTATACCATATATACTAATTTAATTTAAATTTGTAATTAATTTTCCAATAATTAATTTTAGAGTGTAACGATATTTTATAAAAGAAAAAAGGAAAGGAAATAAATCAAGAAAACAAGGGTTTATTCTCTAAACCCTCTAAACTCTTAAGAACGTGAGAAGAATAGAGGCCGAATTATTACTGACAATAATAAATGAATATTTAATGAAAGAGGACTATAAACAATTGTATATTTCGTATGACGACACAATTACAGTCTCTTAAAGTAAACAAAAAACCTAAGCAATTTTTACTTGCCACCGCGACCATCAATGCTGCCCACAACAACAATAACAAGCGGCTACAATCTAAATAATTTTATGATCAAATCTCATTCACACGATGGCCAGTGATCGCGAAACGCTATGTGATGGCATGACAGAAATGGACCACTCGTAGATTTTTAATCAAAGTGTATTCGATTAAAAGTTCAGCGTTGTTAACAAATACTGTTAAAAAGAGCATTATTTTAATCAACAGTAAACAATATATCGAATATAGGTTAATGGACTATTTACATGGTATAAACTATTTATTAATTCTGTACCGTTAAAATATGCGTTTATTAATGCCTGTAAAAATATCAATTAATCATAACAAATTCCATTAAAACCCATCCCATTAATCTCATGAATCATACCGTAAAACATTGTAACTAAATGCACAAATGCTTCCAAAATATTAACCTATCGTTATCGACTTTAAAAAGTAGGAGTGGCGCTGGTCAAATTCGACCTATTTTTAAAACGAAACAGGCCGGGAAGGTAGAGAAAATATTCTTACCACATTTCATGGAAATAACTTTTCCTTGTAGGCGGGCGGAAAAACTGCATACTGCGTATTTGTTTAATATTTAACTTTTGCAAATGGTTTATGAGAAGCCTTAAGAATTTCGCAACACCTTACGCCCACACAGAAAGGGAGTATGATAAGCCAAAACCACAGGTAGGGAATAATGAATCAGTGGCAATTTCTAGAAGATTATCTAGAATACAATACATAGATTATCTAGAAGATCGAACGATAACTCATTACTGAAAATATGTGTAATTTTCAATTATCTAAAGAAGCACATAAGAAAGATTCTTACTGTTTGGTATTCTGTTTTTGATACAGAACGCGCTGATTACATTCGATACTCGAACGATATAATTTGGAGAAATGTTAAGAAATATGTTTCATAGAGACCAAGACATAAATAACATTACGGTTTTTACGATTGGCAAATAAAAATCAACAAGGATATCTACAGTTCTAACATTAATCGTGATCATGGTGTCGAAAAAAGGGATTTATAATTATTAAAAACGTACTAATAAATTGATGAAAAAATCGGCGGCAAATCCATTTATTCATGTATTTAAAACTTGTAAGTTGAAGTAATTAAAATGTAGTCGATAATTTAAAGAAAAACAAACTGTAAGCAATCAATTAATGTTAGTTATAAATATAATTGTATTATAATAATGCTACACGTACACACATAACGAATTACTAATACTAATAACAATAAATTTATATATCGATATATTTATAATTAATATAGCTCCTTTAAAAAAATTGTGTTTTAATATCAAAAATAAATAAATAAAAAAAACTGTTTTTTAACACGAAAAAAATTATTTTTGGAAATAAAATTATTTTGGAGAATTTTTTAATACTGAATCATATGCAATAATAAGAATGAATCTAATCACTTATAGACTGTTACCAAGAAAATTGACTTTTCATGAACCTGCATCGAATTCTGCAGCTGGTGGCAAAGTATTTTGATGGCACGCACAGGCGCTGCTTTTCATTAAAAAGTATAAATTTCGTTCAGAAATTCAATGGTCCAGAAGGCTGAAAAAACATTTAAGAAATCCAAAGAGACAAAAATACAAATATTCTACTTGATGTTAAGCATTTTTTATACTCCACACATGAAAGGCATAGGGTGTACTTTGCTCTTTTATTTGTAACGAATATAGAGATGGCACGCATTCAGCCCTACTCTGCTGTCTGTTTGCATGGTTACTAAATTCGTTATTACGGAAGAATTGAACTAGCCTTATTAAATTTGGCATATTCTCAAAACTCTTAAGATGTATGTGAATGAAAGCGGGGGCACTGCTGCAACCCCTCATAAATATGCGCGGTCAGTGACAATTGCCAGCAGAAATCTCAATTACACCAGAACGACATAAAAACCATAGGATATTGTGCATATATTCGCCAACCATCTAAGCTAACTAGTATTAAATAGAGTCGGGACAATCAACATTTTAAGCGCTTATCAATTTATTTAGCCAAACCTTTCAACATTTCGAGCAAATTTGGATGCGATATTGAATAATGAATCAAATGTAATGAATAATTGGCGTGATATGTTTAATCGTTGTTAGAATTAAACTATAACTTTTCAATACGGGCGCAGAGTATGTGAGCCATATATGAGCAGTGGATAAATGCGCAATGGGATCATTGTTATCCCTGAATATATCTTATAAAGACGCCCGATTATCCAGACAAACAAATTGCTCGTGACGTGGCAGACAAACAAAATGAATACATGCAATTCAAACCAGGAAATATGATCCAAAAACCACCCGTATTCCACACAATAAATACACTTTACCTTAAAATGAGAATAAAAGATGTTGTATATTTTTCACTTCATTTGTATCAAAATTACTCAGTCGCAAGTATACCATCCTCCACAAGCCGCTAATGTCATCATTTCGATGTATTAATGATACAAAATTAGTTCATATTAAAATTTTTATATAGAATTTTCATTTTGACTCATTCTTTTTTTAATGTTATCGTAACACAATTGCCGTCAGGATTGTTATTGTTGTTGGCACTTGCAATGCTCTCTTTGCGAGGGCTGTCATAACTTCCATTCCTATTTGCAGAGATTGTACTCAAAATAATTTCCTTCGTATTATTCATAATTTCAGTAAACCGTTTTGAATCTTGTTCTTTTTCCATCTTGATATTGGCAATTCTTTCCTCCAATAAAGTAATTTTCTCCGCTGAAAATTCTAGTCTAAAAATAAATAATTTCATAGGAATGAAATAATAAAAACTCTGTCCTTTTCATATGATTTCTAATAAATTCTTACTGATTTTTCAAATCTTCCAGTTGATTTTTTAAAACCTCAACATTTTCGTTGTTCTGAATTTTAGTAAACGACGAAGAGTTTTCAAAGACAAAGGAATGAAGCGAAGTATTGCTAATACTATTTGCGTAATCAGCAATGCGTTGTGAGCGTTTCTTTCGTTCAACTTGAATATCGACTTCCTTTTCCAGGTCACCTAAAATTTTTATATTCATATCAATCAGTTTGCATTTTATAATATTGGCTTTTCATTTTACGAATTTTTGTTTCCAGGCGACATATACGAATCTTTTGTTTACACATCTGATCATTAAGGCTTTCATTCTTGTCTCGTTCCACATTAAGGCGATCGCTAAGAGTTTTATTATGTTCCATAATCATATTTTTTTCAGCTTCTAAAGAATCCAATAATGCGATAAATTCCTCCTTTAATTCATTTCAATTAATTATAATCAGAAATTATTTAAATTAGTAAATCGAGAGACCATACCTTTCGCAATTCTCTGCAAGAGAACAAGAATCCTCCACACACAGCTTTTAAATCCGTCTCCAAACGACGTATCGCATCATGCAGTTCTTCGATAAACTCGTCCTTACCACTCATAACCTCTTCCTGATTCTCAAGCTTGTTGCGCATTTCTTCCACTTTGTATTCCGCTTCCTCACACTTCCGCACAGCTAACGCCATCTCACGACTCATTTCGTCAATGCGTTGTTGGTATTGGAGTTTCTGTTCGTTCAGCTTCTCATTCATTGTCGCCATATTCACTTCATTGAAATCAGTTTGCTCAGCCAGCGAAGAAGCTTTTGCTTTATATTTAACAATTTCATCGTTTAGAGTTTTATTGCGCACTTTAAGAGCTAATATCTTGCTTTTATGGTCTTCCAGTTGCATATTTAAGTTAGCAATATCAGCCTCAAGCGCTTCCACTTTAGCGCGGTGGAGTAATTCACTTTTTCGTACACCTGGAGTAAAGCGATCAATGTTATTGCCACTGTAATCACTGAGCGACCTATCTGCTGTCAAATTCTTTGCATATGAGTGGCCTGAGCGTCCACTTGGTCCATACGTTGCTTCAGTTGTTTCATGATTCGCAAAACCACCAACAAGACGTCCTGAATTCCGTCCTTCGTACACCTCAAGACGTTCTCTCAATTCATTGACACGTTGCTGGAGGGTCAAAATTTGTTGGGCCCGACCTCGCCAAGAGGATTGTGCTGCCGGTGATAAAATGTTAATCAAATTGAAAGGTTCCCCCACCTCCTGCTGTAAGCATTTATGAGCCATTTTCAACTGAGCCTGTAGTTCCAAATTTTTGTTACGAGTCTCGAAAAATTTCTGCTGCAAATTACTGAATTTGGATTGCATTTCATCCACAGACGCAAGCGTTGCCTACAATAATACATTAATCAATACTTAATATTTAATAGTCAGCATTCACAACCTTTCGTACTGCATCCGGCTCTACACGTTCTTTATTCTGCGCAGCTTTTAAATCACGCTCTAACTTTTGCATTTCGATATCTTTTTTGTTCATTTTATTTTTCATTGTCTCCAATTCTGCACGAAGCATTCTATTCTTTTTACTTAATTCCAGGATTTTATTACCGGCTATTGACGAATTACAACGCAACTCATCAATTGGAACTGAATTCAGAACCTCATTCAGCGATTGAACGGAACGTTTCAATTCAGTTATTTCTTTATTTCTATCCAGAATTGTTTTAGCCAAGCTCTCATTCTTCTCAGCTACTTCCTGTGAAAGAAATGCTATAAATTAATCCTATACAAACGCAATCCCAACTTACAAGCAAACGTTTTTTCAACTTCTTTGTTTCCGTTTTTTTCTTTTCTACCACTGGTTCGGAGGCGCCACGGTCAACCGTTAAAGCCGCATTGACTCCCACTTCATTACGCACTGCGTGATATGGAACCTTTCGAACATTGGGCATATCAGTAATTGTAGCTCGATCCTCTTTTTTTATTATATCCATTTTTTATAATTCCGTAAATGCGTGTATAAAATATAATTTTTTTTGAATTTCCAAAATCGCTTTAAATTATGGCTTGCAGTCTATTCACAGTTTCTAATATCTGAGAAAAACAATTGTGAATACACGAGCAGTGAGGTTGCCAGGATACTTATTTCAAATATCACCGATTTAACTATTCAATAGGAAAACATAAACAAAATACGCAAAAAAAACATCTTTAGTTTGATGAGAAGATCAATGCCAAATTAAGAATTTTGGTATAACGATTTGTAAAAATAGAAATATATTTCCAGTATACTTGTAAATAAAATATTTTTTTATTTTATTTAATTCAGTTTGTTACTAAGCCCTAGTGTAAGCTTTATAACACTATAAACATTAGTAAAATAAATATATTAATAACGAAAACTTTCGTTATAATATTAATAATATAATATTTACAGTACATTGTCTCGGTGTAGGGGTCGAGTCATATAAGTTAATAATCGAGAATATAGAGATGGAATCAGAACAATAATCTGATGAGGTTAATGATGAGCATTTGAGATTCAACAGAAACGTAAACGAAGAAATTCACAGGCTTTCTATGCCCGGCGAGGAACATCAAAGTAAACATTTAGGTGAATATTAAGGTATGAGAGGACGTCCCTGGTTCAACGTTGTTTGACATACAAAAATTTGTTGTTATCAAATTATAAATATGGTGAACATACCCTCGCAAAAATGACAACCTAATGCATTCGGTGACGTGGGGAATTGTAACAAAAATAAGATTACGCTAAGTCGCCCGGCTGTTTACTAAAAGAAAAAAATTTATAATGAATGGATTTATATTGGTAACAACTTTAATCACTTTGACTTTAAAATAAAATCAAATAAATTTGTTTGAATGTCACAGGAGCCTACCCTAAATATCATCAAGGGTATGTGCATAATGGACAATGATGGTAACCGGATATTGGCGAAATATTACGACAAAAGCATACTGCCAACAACGAAAGAGCAAAAAACCTTTGAAAAGAATCTCTTCAGCAAGACCCATCGTTCTAATACAGAAATAATTATGCTAGATGGTCTGACCTGCGTCTATAAAAGCAATGTAGATCTGTTTTTCTACGTGATGGGTAGTACCAGCGAAAACGAATTGATTTTGCTTTCAGTATTGAATTGTCTTTACGATTCCATCAGTTTAATACTTAAGAAAAATGTCGAGAAACGCTTGGTATTAGACAATCTGGAGATTATAATGCTGGCTTTCGATGAGATTTGCGATGGGGGGTAAACGAATGCATTTTAACAATCAATTCAATCAGTGAAAATCTTTTTTTCTTGCAGTATAATATTAGACGCTGATCCTTCATCAGTAGTGAAACGAGTCGACTTACGAAACGATGATATTCCAATTGCCGAGCAAACTGTGGCTCAGGTAATTAACACCATAAATGGACTTTTTTGGTAGTGTGCGATCTCTCTTAATATATACAATGGAACAAGTTAAGAAAATCCATCTGGCTTCGATCTTTATTTATTCTTTTTTGCCACTGCTAGGACTAATTTGGTTGGGAGGACGGCTATCTTGGATCTGAAAACATTTGAAAGCTAAAGACCTATAAAGATATAGACAATTAATTACGGATCTGGATTTTGAGACCTGGATGCGCATACGCTTTACCTCAAAATACTTTCAGATCCAAGATGACTGTCATCCCCCAAAACAAATGTGCTACCCTCGGTTCTAACAGTAAAACGGAAATGGGGAAAATCGGAGCTGGGGGGCTAATTTCTAACTTACACCGATTCTGTTTTGTTTTGAGCACACGTCAAAGTTTTAACGTTTGAAAATGTACAAATTGTGGAACAAAAATACTTTTAATTTTTGTTTTATTTTATAAGATTTTTATATTTTTTTAAAAATTATGTTTACATGTTCGAGGAATTTTTAGCTCCTCTGCTTCAGATGAATTATTAGCTGCACAGTATTGATATTGTTAATTCGATTTTTTATCTGAATTTTATGAATTATATTCTTGATATTATGTTTCTTCTAAATTGAAATCACAATGGAAATTGCAAATGGTCTTCATTAAATAATTAGTAAACTGCACAATGTTGGAGAAAGTGATTGTGAAAGATAGTGATTCGATCTGAATTAAAAAATAATTAATTGTTTTCATCAGACACGAAATTCAACACATTATGAATTTATATATACATTTAAATACTCACAGTAAGGTGTATAACAATACTTGTATTCTTATCTAATTTTACAAAAAATAAATAAAATCAGATTATTTTATATAAACCTATTTTTAATCGGTCCAAAATAATTCGTGCTCTTTCAGGTTCTTCAATCGGCACGTGAGCAACTCAAATGGTCCATTCTTAAGTGAAAATTATACAAAATATGAAATATTTCAATACTTTCCCTTTGCTAAGCTTTCCCATATTATGTACATTACTTATTAAATATTATACTAAAGATAGAGCTCCATTCGTTTGAATATAATATATAAATATGAAATATTGTAATTTGAAAAGGTTTTATTATAAAAAATAATACTTTGGATTCCAAAAAAAATCGTACAATTGAAACGGACGAAATCCACTCCTTTTATTTTCTTCGATATAAAATATCTGATATAAAATTGATAAAATTAAATAATAATGAAATATAATAAAGTACACGAAATAAGCGTTTGAATTTTTCTCGTTTTAAAAAAATGCTCATATATGTATTTTGATATATTCGTATATAGCTAATTTTAATAATGTTCTGCAAAAGCCATTGACCCACCGTTGCCACTACCACAAACACCACAAACAATTGCTTTGTGAAGGTAAAGGAAAATTTTAAAATACTATATTGCATTTATGTCGACACCAAGCCTACACGATCGGTACCGTTTTATGTGACTGCAATATAATAAGTCAATAACACTTCATATAGATCAAAATTAAGTGAGCACGTGTGGGTGCATGTCTGGATAAAATGGACACATGGATAAATGAAGTAGACACGTTAAGCCGACGATGGAAACAGCAAAACAATAATTAGAAACTTCTATTTGTGCTAAGCATAAAAAATTCTCTCTAATTAATATTTTATAATTTTCAAAAATCTTTGAAAGATATCCAAATTAATTAATTAAAAGACCTCTAGAAATATGTCGATATTAAATAATCTAAATAATAGTTATTTATCATATAATGTTATGAACCACTTCTGTGACACCAATAATCGTTTTCTATTGGAATTGCCCAGAATCTATGAATCATTCCTCCGAAACTTGCTAGTAATCAAGTAAGGAATGTTGATAACAATTCTGAAAATCATAACTGCTCGTCATATGTATGGTTAACTCTTTTCCTAAGTATCGATTTTATGTTAATGCAATAAAAACTTATATCACACAAATAAAATTTGATTTGAAATGGGCGATCTTCCAATCAATGCCGGATCAAATAAAAGCTTCGATTTTTTTTAATATCCAAGTTTTTTCTGATAGAAAACTAGAAAAAGGTGCAATGGGAATTCGGCTTAATTCACGTCTACGTTGATGATTATAATCATGAAAATTATATAATTTAGATTTATGCAAAGTCGTCAAACGGGTGGAGGCGTGGTAAACGAGATCTATCGTATGATCTTCACAATTTTTCCGCAATACATTTTATTCTATCGCCGAAGTTTAGACACTTACGCGCTTTGATATTTAAATTGTTTAGACTATTAATTATGTCGATGCCACTAGCGAAAAATTGTATCTAAAACAATTTCGAGACACTTGAAAAAATAATTAGATGTTTTTCGCATTTTTGCTAAATGATTACTTAAATTAAAAAATAATTATCAACTATAGATTTCATAATCATTTAGCAAACATCTGTAATTATTATTTTCAGTTTTCTTTTATCATTAAATTGTCGATTAATTAGAATTTTCGATAGTAATAATGAGATTTATTGAAAAATACTGAAATTATTTCCAGACCGTAGAAAGAGATGTACGCGAACTCTTTTACCCTCCGTGTATTTAGAAGTTACGCCTTTGAGTATTTGAGAATTCCATTACAAATTACAAATTACAATTATGTTTGTATCGCATGACTGTATCTACGATTGTTGGAGCTAAATTCTTATCTAGAAAAAATTCCAAAGATTACTGAGTTGAGTGGATGGTCGGTCCGGCTGGTAAATAACTATGAGTTATTTAAGCAGTCAATAAATTGTTTCCATGTGGAAGCACAACATCGTTCAATGACTGTGATAAAGTTTATAGGTATTTATTGAATTTATTAAATAAGCAAAAAAAAGTAACAAATTGAACATTATTCCTATCAATATTATCGTCATCTAAATTTCTGATTTAAATTACTATTATAAAAAATTCTGAATTATATGTACAGGCTATTACATTTGAAATCTTTGTTTAAGCTAGATTTATATTGATGAGTTTTGAATTGCATACCATCAAACATTGGTAAATTGTTTTAAGCAACCCAACCCAATCCGTCAATTTATCAATTTTGAATAATTAAAAAACTCTTAGAAGATTTAACAATTAGTAAGTACGTCATACGTAAGATTTACGTTCTAGTTATATAAGATCCAGTAGTTTTATGGGTATAATATGTTGTTGAAAAGGTTCTCTTTTATGTTGTGGAAAACGTTCAATTATTATTCTACGTATACGAATTACTTTAAGCAATACATATATGAAATCATTAAAAACAAGGAACTGAATTAAACGCAAACTATCTGCTGCTTGTTTCTTAATTTCGTAGCTTTTTGTTTTGCTTTGTTTCATTCGTAAAATCACAAATATTCGTGCTCGAAATTATAATCTATGTTAAAAAGAAGAATTAAATGTATGCTAATTAATTTATTCGCTGTGCGCACTTCTTCAGTTTGAAAGAGCGCGTTGTCATTTTTTTTTGTTTAAAAAGAAAAAAGAGAAACGCGCTCTCTTGAACGATTGATGTCAAATCGTTAACAGAATCATTGACTACTTATCGATTAATTATTTATCTAAATAACGGCAATGCCAATCATTCATAAAACAAGTCACTTGCGTTGATATTTTTTTCACAAAATAAAAGATAATAACCAAAAAATTTACAAAGCCTTACAAACAGTTTAATAATCAAAATAGAATGTTTCACACCAAGAGTTTGTATGGCTTTGACGTGTCTATATGCACGAGTACGCACACACGAATTAGAAACGAAAATTGAATGCGCACCTGATCGACAGTCGCAAGTACAACAGCAACAACAACACATGCCGTACAATCACAACAATCACATTTTAATCTTATCTTGGCGGCAAAACAAAAACAACAAACCACACCACAAAATAATAAAAGCAACTACGAACGCTAACTTCGGTCTGGTCGGAAATCATGTGCCCTACACGCATAATATAGATTTATGATTTATTTAAATTCAATAAGGACGGCCCACGCTCATTTTTATAGTGTTAGACTGCAAATATCGCGTTGTAGAAAGCGTTGGGAATAGACTGTAAATTTTTAAATACAATTCTAGCTTCAGATTGTCTTTAAAAACTGGCAACAGAATCCCAAACAGTCTATAAAGTATACTCACTTTAAATTTCATGTCGACGTAAAAGACAGATATACGAAGCAAGGGAACCCTATAGCTTCGGTTGTAGGGTATAGGAATTCTCAAAAAAACCAAATTGAAGAAAACAGTTTTGGTTTTTCTTATACGAAATGATTAATTGCTGAACGAACTTCACAACATTCAATCAACGATATTTGTCGATATATAAACAAAAGGCCGAAGTAAATTATTCTTAGTGGCGAAAAGTGCCTAAACAAGTGAGGGTTGTACAACGATCTCTTATAAAGCCACAGAAAATATTGCTATAGTTTTGGATAATCATAAATAAGTTATTTTTAATTCGAAAACATTATTGATAGTATTCCGTTAAATGACACAAGTTGGTGAAAATAAATAAGAAAGTCGTGAACGCTCCTGCAGTCTAACTCTATAAAAATGAGTCGTGAATAATCAAAATTAATCATATTAATGATTAAAATTTAAAAATAATTCAAAATAATAAAATTGTTACAAGTGATAAAACGATTTATTAATGATTATAAACAATTTTCCTAAAATAAATTCCGTTCGATCCTGAAAAACGTTTCTCTTTCTAAGCTCTCCAAAATGAAAATGAGGTAATTTTCATCCTATTAAAAAAATGCCTAACAATTTCATTAAATTAAAGTATATTTAATAAGTATTTTTAAGTATACTAAAAAATAATAAATATTATTTTTTAATTAATACTTTTATTACATAATTCTTAATCTTTTAACCTAATATAGTTTCTTATTAACATATATATAATTATATCTATATATATATATATATATAGAGAACGAAAACGGACACTGAAGATGGCACATCGCCGAAACCGGTTTGTCTACAAACCAAAGTTGACTAGGGATGACGGAAAATCGTTCCAAATTTTATTATAATTATATCCTTTATCCTTGAACTTAGCACACGCTTTAAATGGGAAAAACATAGACTGGACTTTTTGTCTGTTCAATCCAAAATATATATTTATTTTCCATTTCCGTTATCTCTGAAGCCTTTATCGAAAATACAATAAATCAAATATAAATCAATTATTTTCAAAATGTCAGGAAATTTTATCAATTCTACAGAAAGTAATTACGTTTATCACTTTGTCACAATTAAATGCTTTCAATCTGGAAAATTCAATTTACAAGATTAATCGACGTTTGATTATTTCTAATTTTCTCAAAAACTACACGACGCGTGTCAGTCCGTCCTACATGGTCGTGTTTTGTTATAAATTAAAAAAAACTAATTAGTAAATACAATTGAAGTTATAAAATAAAAAAGCACTGGCAATGCTTTCGCTAAAAAATTTAACGACATTAATATTACAAAATAAACGTATTTTAAGTGAAATTGTGTTTTAAAAATTAATTAAAATGTGTCACAGAACTCCGAAAAAAAGAGGCTTGTAGTAAAGGGATCAAGTTGACCACGAAATCTCCATTACAAAATTAGCAAAACTAAATCATAAAATCCTAAATACCCGTGGTCAAAGTCTCTAAGAGATATAATCTCCAATAATAAATCTGCAAACTCTGGGTATGAGAGTTAAAATTTTCTATAAACTATAAAGGAATTCCATCGTTAAAATAATTCTATGATAAGCATCGTTAAAAAACACAAACCTTTCGGTGAAGTCCTTTCGCATGGAAGATCTTCGCGCAAAGCGGCCTTTGGTCGCTTCATTAAATAAAATCCTGCGTCATCAGAATACGCTAGGCAATATGAACACATCTTATATACGAGGTCCTTCTTCGTAACCGCTTTCGGTTCAACATAAATGAATTTATTTAATTCAACAAAATTTCCGCTTCATTGCCTTGACAAATGCTGAAATTATTACATTGGCAAATTCTAATTTTCCTCATTGGGAATTTGTTTGTAAAAACTCTCTCTTTGGATAATTCCCGCCTATGTTCAATGAACCACATAAGAAAAACCTATATCTCAGACTTCCCGTTAACTTTTAATATATTTTTATCAGTTTAGAATTCTTCTCCAAATCGTTCTCTTTAACATCTAAACGGTGTTTAAACTCTCACTTTTTTGAGATATCTATTGGTGTGCACCCTGTATGTTATCCATAAAATATAATTTTTTTAATTCTAGTATGGCCTTATTTTAATTTTTTTTCTGGTATTTAATTATAACTGAATAACAACTACTTCAGACTTATGAATTATTTTACCTGCCAGTTTTTTAATTATTTGTTTTTTTATAATTCTGTTGATTAGCATTCAAGATTTTCTTTATTATTGTGAAATTTTATTTGCCACAATTTTAAAGAATTAAAAGATTTTAATAATAAATTAATTAATAGTGGCGAGTGCGATAACTTTTTTATGCACAATTTTAATACGTGATTAGCTTTTATATTTCCGTTGAAAATTAATATGAAAAACATGAATTCAGTTTGATTTGATTTTTGGTTTTTTAAATTTAAAAATTATGAAGGCTTATTTTATTATAATTTGATTAAAGACTGTTGCAATCAGTTGATAAATAATTTTGCGTGCATGATATTTGACATGAATATGAATAGTTTCCATTTATTATATATTTATATAATCTATTCGTAAATCGATATTTAGAATTCTCCGCTGTTTACGAAGTTCAAAGCCCATTCCCGAAGAATTGGAAAAACCCGATCAAATGAATGATCAGATTAACGAATTACATAAACAATTTCAAGAGGCCATCAAGATTCTATTACTGGGCACAGCTGAATCTGGCAAAACGACAATAATTAAACAAATGCGTATTTTACACATAAACGGTTATACTGACGAGTAAGTATGCTCGACCAACTAGTAGTCATTCGAATAAACTAGCAGTTCCTTGCTATTTACCAACCATCACTCCATTCAACTAACCTTTACGCTTAATCAAACATCTGCCAGAAAATTATAACAAATATAAATAATTATGTCGAATATACTAATTTTAACTTTGGAAATTTAATTTCAGCGAACGGCGTGATAAAATTCCAGAAATCTATCAAAATATACATGAATCAATATATCAATTAGTGCAGCAAATGAAAATATTAGGACTGGAATATAAAAGTTGTAGCAGTTATTATAGCGCACAATTTATAACTTCAATGGGCGAGAATGCACCTGAATATATGGACAAGGTTAGTACCGATCTATCCAACATAGAAGGGAAACGATTTTTTATGGAATGTCTTTCATAGCGTTAATGTGTGGTTTGTTTTTATGTAATCACATTGAAAAAGTGGTAGAGTAATTTTGAGTTACATCATGAACAAGTATTGAATTTTGTGTATTATATCCAATCACGAATTAACTTATGTAATAATAATATTTTTAAAAAAAGATCCAGTTTATATAATTGCCACGTTTTTATATCCCCCACCCGAAGAATTGATATAATAATGTTATTCTTCAAATCGCAGCGCATTAAAAAAGGCGTTTCGAAAAAAATATATATACATATATTTATAGTCTTGGGCAGAATCACCTCCTAAGTTGATCTAGCCATGTCCGTCCATCTGTTAGTCTCGTCTGTCCGTCTGTCTACGGAAATCATGATCACAGTAGAACAAATAGAGCTTACAAATTTGGTATGAATAATCTGTCAGTGGACAGATTTTACGGCAGGAATAGTGGTATTCAACGTTATATCTGGAAAACCAGAGCAAATGGACATGGCGCGTACACTATTATACTGTACCATGTGTGGACGTTTTTTGGGGGAAAGTGTTGAAGTTGAATTAAAAGATCTAAATTTTTAAAAAACAGAAAACTTATTGCCCGCTGGTTATTGCGTGTAAACCATAAATTTATACGGATTGTAGGGTATATGAGGCACATCCATATCGAGGTTAGCGTTCTTACTTGTTTTATTTTTGTTCGGTTTAACCGTGATTTTCCTTGAAAAGGGTAGGCGGGCCTCATTCTAGCCGTTGGACTAATATAAAAACTGTGTCTAATCTTTAAATTGATAGATTGGATAATTCTTATATTAAATGTGTACGAAAAAAAGAAGGAAAAATGAATAAATTAATCTGAAATAAGTGAACATCAAATAAAAATTGATCAGTGGGAATAAAGCGTGCTTATATAATAACATTATATATATATATATATATATATATATATATATATATATATATATATATATATATATATATATATATATATATATATATATATATTATAATAAAATTATATACTAAAAATTATAAAATTAATACACAAATAAATTTATAGCATATATATATAGCACACAATATATATTTATCAGTGATCAATGGTTATTGATAATTAAAAGCGCCATAAATTTCTTTGATTAACCGATTAACCCCTTCCCGACGTGACTTGTGTGCAATGGGCTCGCGATAGTATTTGTTTAATATTTAGCTTTAAAACTGTATCATTCGGTGTTAGAAACAGAATGAAGCTTAAAACTTTAATATAGAATGGATTATGTGTGGGTTCGCCGTGAGTTTTTAGAAATAAAAACACTAATCGTTAGATTAGAAATCTGGCAAAAAAATTATATATTCATCATGTTTGTGCGTGTCTAGAGGCAAAATAATTCTTGAAAGAGGGTATATTACAGGCTGCACATATTTTCACAACGTTTCAACATACGACATTCCTTGAGCACTTGTGATACATCTATCATTTCCTTCAACCTGCAAATTATCTCCAACACTTATTGTAGTTTTTGACGTATTTGATCGCCTTCCTTGGCAAGATATTTATTAATTAAGGATCTCTGCAATTTAGACTAAAGAAATCCAATATGTCTTCGAGAGCTCCAACTAATTACACCTTCAGTTTCAAATTGATTAAGCAACCCTACATTGTTTCCGTTGGACAAATTGTGTTTTTTTCGTCCACATCACATCAAAATATATCACTTTTTTACGCATTTACGCATACATCATAATGGCCCGATAAAACACCCTTTCCCAGCATTTTATAGATTTGCGATCTAGATCATATATGCCTGTCATTCGGTCGGCTAAATCAAAACCGCTCTTATTTTGTTTTCGAGAACTTGAGGTAATTACATCATCAGATTCATTTCGATTTAACATTCCTGCTTCGTTTTCGTTGCGGGATAATGAATTCAGAGCCTCATGAACAAATTGATGGACATTCGTATCCCATCAGAGGTGAAAGGGTTAAAATATGTATCACACTTAGATTTTTATGGATAAAACTATATATCAGAATTAAGTCATCGCTGCAGATCGTTAATTCAGTTTCTTAAATAATTGAATATATAGAAAGAATGCAAAACGAGTAATAATAAATATATACATTGCACAATTCGATAAAACGTTATACGTAATTTACAAATATTTATATACTATTAATACATATTAATATTATTTCTGATAAAATAAACTTGGATTAAACAGTGTGCTTTTCATAACGGACTATAAATTATAACTACTATAAATTTAAACATTTCCTAAAACGTATTTCTTAACCTGCAAATTAAAGTATACCTAAATATTAGATTTAACTGGTGATTAACTACCTGCATTCTATATTTGATTTGAAATAATTATTTTATATTTAACTCACTCTAAAATTCAACGCTCGTTTTAAAATTATATAAAACTATATCGTTCACGTTAATCTAAAATATCTTACTTATTATTTTACAGGAATATTGCGATCATATTATGACGTTATGGAATGACTTCGGCATACGTGCCTGTTTTGATAGATCAAATGAATTCCCTCTATTGGACAGTACGAAATAGTAAGCAATAATTGCAAATTCTATTAATAATTCTATTGATAATTATAATGAATTTTATTAAAAACCTACTTTTTTCCAGCTTCCTCGACAACTTCGAAAGAATATCGGTCGTTGACTATATACCAACAACTGAAGATATATTACATAGCCGGAAAATCACTACGGGTATTCATCACATTTCGTTTCGCGTCAAAGTTCCCAAATCAATGGGCGGTGAGCAGGTGTTTCGAATGTTTGACGTTGGCGGTCAACGCAGCCAACGTAACAAATGGATTCAAGTATTTGATGGTATTCAAGCCGTACTATTTCTTATTTCTTGCGGCGACTTCGATCAAACATTGCGTGAAGATTCAAACCAGAATCGCCTACAGGAAGCTTTGAACCTATTTCGTGGCGTTTGGCAAAATCGTTTTCTCTCATCAGCTGGAATGATCGTGTTCCTAAATAAGCAGGATATAATGGAACGAAAAATACGTGCTGGCAAACGCATTGACAAGTATTTTCCCGAAATCGAAGACTTTCGCCGCAAGGCACAAGTGGGAAACTATTTCGATGAATGCGATTGGACTAAACAGTTTATTAAGCAGAAATTAGTGGACATTACCCAAGAACCGGTTAAGCGTACCTCACGCATGCATATGGACTACACGCAACGTGAGTGTTACTACCACTTCACCGTTGCTACTGACACTAATTGCGTCCGTAAGGTTTTCAACGATGTCCATGAGATGATCCTTCATGAAAACATGAGATCGATCGGATTGATGTGATAATTACCTCGTCCATCTTCTTTGAAGTTTCGAAAAGAACGGGCTATTAATCTGTGATTGATATAGTTTATATTATTTGCTACTAACTCATTAGTATCTAAAATCAATTAATTTAGCTAGTGATTGTATGTGTGACTTCGTTATGTGGCTCAAGACCTATTTTACGATTTTTCATAGGTCAATTGCTTCTTTTTAATATTTGAAATAAAACTGGCATTGCAAGAAAACCAAAGTAAATTGTTATGAACATCTTTAATTGGTCAATTTTTTAACTCATATTCTATCGTTGAATTTGTATCAGTGACAAGCAAAAAAAGAAGTGGACGAAAGCGAATACATGACAAAATCTAATGACGAAAATTCGTCAAATGGGTAATAGAGGACTAGTGGAATTAATAAATGTTGAAATTACTGCTTCTGAACCACCCTATAGAACGGGTAATACTGTCAATTGGATACGTTGTTATCTTGACAGTTAAGGGCACGTTGTCTCAAACACTTGTCAACAAATCCAAACGCGGTTTTATATGCTGCCCAAGCACCTTGGGCGCTTCGAGTTTGTTGTTTGCGTTTCTCATTTTAATTTTAAGTTATTTTCATTAATGCTTTAAATTCTTCGAAAATCGAAAATGTGGCCACGATTTGGCATCAAGGTCGGCAATAGTACACTGTGTATAGCTTCTGCCAAAGAGGACGGGAAAATTGATGTTATTGCTAATAAACAAGGAGACAGAATTTCCCCGGCATGCCTTTTTTGGGATGGCGTAAATGAAATAGAATGTGGCCTCACAGCTCAACAAAAAATTGGCCTACGTCCTACTCAGGGCGTTATAAACAGCTTTCAGTTTCTTATGCCACAGGAGGAATTAACCAATGAAAAAGTAAAAGCCGCTATTCAAGAGATCACATGTGACTATGATGAGGACAATCACAAATTTGAGCTTCGGGTGCGTATGAATGACGATGATCCAGCACCGAGCCTTACAATTTCACCATTTGACGTACAAGTGAATTTTTTTAAAGCGGAACTTGAATTAGCCAAACAATTACTTGATCGTAGAAGTAACGAAAAACCATATGTGGTGCTATCTATTCCTAGATATTATCCCGCAGAATCACGGTTGCCTTTGGCACAAGCCGCAGAAGAGGCAGGATTTCATGTGGCGCAAATCATTAGCGAATCCGCAGCAGCCGTACTTGGTTATGGCATCGGTGAGGAAAACGAGACTTTAGCCAATGGGACATCACCGACTAGAAGCAAATATGTGCTTAGCATAAAATGTGGCGGTCTCTTTAGTAACTATGCAATCTATGAATTAACAAATGGGCTGTACACACTGCTTGATTCTAAAGGCCCCTTCAGAATTGGTGGAAATGAATATACCGAAGCATTGACCCAATTTGTTTGCGAAGAGTTTCACAAGAAGTACAAACTAGATCCACATGAAAGCCGTCGTTCAATGGATAAAATTCGCACGGCCGTTACTAAATGCAAGCACATCCTTACCTCATTACCATCCACGCAAATTTATATCGACTCGTTAATGGATGGTATCGATTTTAATATGCAACTTTCTCGTGCACGTTTCGAAAGCATTATACAGCCCGTGATTAATAATTTTATGCAAGTGTTAAACGAATCTATTGAAAATATCTTCCAAGAGCATCGCAATATCCCAAGAATTGATGAAATCGTTTTACTCGGTGCCAGTACTCAGATCCCGAAATTACAGTCAGTGATAAGTAATCGTTGGCCGGATGCAAAATTAAATTGTTCACTAGCGGCAGACGAAGTTGTAGCTATTGGTTGTGCGCGACAAGCTACTTTTTTGATAGACCCTGATGGCCAAGACCTAGAAATGACTGAGGAATGTACTTGCGTTACCTCAGATACTTTCATTTGGCATGACACCGATGAGGCTAATGCGAGAATTTTATTCCGAAAAGGAACTCTAATACCAAGTGTCATCAGTATAGACATTCATCCGGATATGGCGGCGAAAGCAATTTCGGATGAAGATAACATTTTCCACATAAAGGTGGATAATGTGATTAGCGACGTGTACCTGACAGGTGCAGTGACGACGAAGGAAGGTGTGTTCAAAATCGAAGCCGACGTTAGTTTAGCTGAAGGAGAAGATGGTAATTCTAAGACACCGGTTATAAAATTACGCTGCCTTTAGAGAAATAATAAATTCTCAAATTGTTCTTTCAGACTTATTAACTAAATTTAAAATAAAAAAACAAATTATAAGCGCAATTATTATCTAAATTTCTTGTGGTTTTTGTGGAAAGCGTTTAATAATAATTTTTCGTAATACTGAATACCCTAACAACAAATTCACATACGGATAATTTAAGATATTGACAAAGGGAAGACACGGTTAAAACTCCATTTTCCGATCGCTAATTTCAATAGCCTTTGTCTTGAAGCTATTTTCCAATTTACGTAGAAACTCTTCGAACACTACCACCCCCTTGAACATACTTGTTTTTTTATAATCCTTAATACGAGTTTTGTCTTCTGAAATTTCTGGTTTTAGCAGTTTATCATCGAAGGCGTTAATCTCATTCAGTAGTTTTGTTATTGTTGGCACTGTAGTCGGATCAAATTTGCTGACAACACTGACATTAAACGGTAAACAAATTTTACCAGTGGCGGGATGTATACAAAATGGTGCTTTCAGTAAATGATTGAAAACTTTCGTGACGTTTATGTCCAATCGTGGATACATAATAGCTAGTTGTATCTGGTCAGTCATATTCCTCAACTTGCGGCTCCACGTATTCGTAGCCCGCATTGAGGCAACATATCTATTAAAAGATGCCCAAACTACTTTCGATGTGGCACCATCATCAACGTTTTTCTTCAGGTATATTTCTATATCGGCTCGTGCTGTATCATCTGGAATCATTTGTAATAATTTGGTAACACCCTGAGGCGTTCCAAAAAGGTTCTGATCTTCTAAAATGGCCTCTTCAAAAATAGGCTCAATGAATTTTAAAGCTCTCTTTACGCTATGGTGAACACGTTCTCCGACATTCGCTCGCGGCACATTAGCTCCACTCATCATAATGTGAGTCACGATTTGCAAATACTCTGCCACTGCCGATCGTGCTGGTGAATCCAAATGACGTGCCGCATAATCGCACACCCAACAATGGATACCTCGACGTCCCGAAAACACCCAAAATATATGTTCAAAACCAAAATCTTCCCGTAAAGCAGCGTCTAAAATGCGTGCAGCAATGGCCATAAATTTCCAACACTTTGTGCAAACTTCGGCGCCACTACAACACCGACGTACATAATCGTAATCAGTCATATCAATATCAAAAACAAGCTCCCGTTGTACCGGTACCACCGCAGCCATAGATGACCGAACATTTTTTGGTCTTAAAAAGTAAACAAAATTTAAATATGAAAGTACAAAAACGTAAAATGCCCACATGCGCAGGGCAAATCATTACCTGGTGGTCATGACGGCTCCTATATCTATTTTAAATGGTTTTCTCGCACAAATCTCTTTCTCCAATTCGCTCTGACTATCAAAACATAAATAACGCATATATATATCATCGTGTAAGATAAAAGAAATTTCTCGATTGATAAATATGCTCTCCTCGGCTGATAAAAAAAGTACCAAAATCGAATAATAAATTAATTTAAACAGAGTACAGAGAATTATTTAAGAACAATCTTACAAAGTCCGTATGACAACCATCTATAAAACTGTTTATGTGGAAATAAACGTTTATAATAGACAGGCAGCATATCACCCAAAGTAGCGGGATCATAGTTATTTACAGTTAACTTCCGCTTTTCGGTTTCCTCAGACATTTTAGTCAATCAAACAATCCTGCAAAATAAAAACGTTTCTTTATTATAAATTAGATTTTTCTTAATTACAGAATTAACCAAATTAAAATAACTCCAAAAATTTTGTATTCACCGAGATATAATTGACCGGAAGTTGGTTAATTTTCAATTTTCAACGTGAATATTTTATGTTAATCTAAGTAGATTAACGGAAGGGTTTCGTAAGTAAACCTGTGTTAATACTGTTCAATAAAAACATTTTAGAAAATCACCCTAAACATTTCCTCAAAATTGGAGCCATAACAATAACCTTGCAGCAGAATATTGTGTGGTAATTAGTTAAACTACGACGGAATAAAATATTTATGGGAGCCTATACTATGTATTTGTTAGTCACTATCTGTAACTCATCCGATCAAATTATTGATGACAAAGAAATTCTTAGATAGACACAGAAGTTAAAGAATTTTAAACACCGGAGGCCATAATTAATGGTGAGCAATACTTTAAATAAAATATACTGCACAAAATTTCACTTAATAAAATTCAGTTATTATTTATTTATTTTATTTATACATCCGATGCTTCGTTCCCAATATTGGTTTCAACAGCGTTTTTTTAATGAGAAGTGATACTGATGTTGCTGATGTTAATTCGATTAGTTACAATAGGCTAATATAAATTATATATAAAGTGAAACAAGACATTCTTCGCCATTTTAATTACATTCAATATTTATTAAGAACTAAAAAATATAACATATATATTATGAATATGCATAAAATTTTGATAGTTATTAAATTGTGATATTATAAATTCTTATTTTTAAACTGCCAGCTTAAACCTTAGCAAGAAATATGTTTTACCGGAACCCGTTAATTCCAGTCAAAAAATTCAATGTCGCAATTTTAATATTTTACGCGACAGTCAAGCGGATGTCCTGCATTTTGTGATGTTCCCAGAAATGTTCATCGGTTTGCTTTTGTGTTGGAGTCTTGTACATTGTCACTGAAGCTATATGATTATTGGGCATGACTTCAAATATAATATCTTGATAACCATAACAAAAAGTTGATCCAAATGGATTCGCGGTATTCGTCGAACTTGCGCGATGCAAGACTACCGGACGCTCTGATGGTAAGAGAACAGAGCTGATTTCATCCCACTTCGAATAGGCCGTAATTTTCACAGTATCTCCTAAATCTATATTACTGCCATTGGTCACAGTTGAATTGTCATCAGTACGATCTTGTTTCAATTGGAACTGAAACTCACAACGGTGATACATATTAAAATTGAAGTGCCCTGGATAATTTGTGTGCAGTATGAATTTCTTGCAAGTCTGTGTCCGTGCATCGAATAAAACATCGATACCAAGTGTGAAGTAATTGAAAAATATATCACTGCGCTTACTCTGGGCTTGTCGATTCATATTGGATGAATGTATTTTCATTTTGTCTTCACTCTTGAAAAATATACGATTAGGTGCACCTAAATTCATTGCTACATCCTGGCAACTATCACCGAAGAAAACTTCTTTAGCAAAGCATTGACGACGAGGTTCCAACGTCCGACCACTACCCTCCGTAAATAATTTCAATTTTAAGCCCTTAGTTCGACCATTAGAGGTACGAACTACATGCGCCGAATCTAGATACAATTGACGATTGTAACAAGACAGTGGTAAAGGAGGTGGTCGATTTTCGCTGCCATTATTACCAGAGTATAAGGCCATTTTTGATACAACGGGCGACGCTCCACTAAGGAATACCAGGGAACCTAAACCATGTGCATAACCTGCATGCAATTTACTATCCACAGGAAAATAAAAACTTAAGCCACGGAAATGTAAAGCAAATAATTGCTTTGCCGCATCATAAACTCCAGGATGCGTGGCTCCAAATGAGTGCTCAATTTGCTCGATTGAAGGCAAAACTTCAGGTGAATTGAAGTGGATCCCGCAATATCTGAGCTTCACAAGTTTCATGTTAAATACTTCAATTGTTTTTAAACGCTGGACTACTGGATCGAAAATCAGACGCACGCCGTCCTGGGGCAAATTTATAATCAAATCCACGCCGAGAGGATTCGAGTCAGAATAAAGAACTTGAACACCTTTAATGATACCGACTTGAGATTGTATAATGGCGATTGACTGGGAAAAATGCATTCCCAACATAAACTCCCAGCTGTCACAGCCGAGAGAGATTTCGGGAACAATCTCCAGATCTAACATTTGGCCGAAAAATCTAATTAAAGAAATATCTTCTAAATGTATTCATTTCAGACCAATTTACCAAATTACACTCACCAATGAAGTTTTACCAAATAATTTCTAAGCAGAGCCACACAGAAACAGTAAACAAAAGATTGTTTTGTTTTTGTTTTTTTCACCAACACAGCAATATACGTACAGCGAATTTAAAACGCAAAATCTTATTGATGATTTGTTTTTAATTTTGTTTGCTGACCTTTGCATATATAAACATATATATCTTTTACTATTACTTCTATTTATATTTAATGGGTTTTTTGAATATAATTTTCTAAGAAATCAATTAGTTAAATTTGAGCTCACTCGTCTATAGAACCTCTAATCTTATATGAGACTACAAATAAACACATAAAGTTAAAGAGATAGGATCCTATCGAAGTGACACTTCACTCTAAATCACATGCATTTACTCCTTGCAATTACAATATGGTACACATTGAGTTGGAATTTGCTACCTATTTCTTAAGAAATATGCACTCGCGTCAACAACAACCAAATCAAAGGTTTCGAGTGGTCTGTGCCAATTTTAAGCACTAAAGGATTGGTGAATATGATTGCATCTGCTGAGGATTTTTATAAGGCGCTTATTCTAAGAGACGAGGAAACTATTTAGCGTTGAACGTTAACGAGTCATGAACGATGAATAAGGGTAATCTAAGAGACGAGGCGTTTACCTCGTTTTGCTCTTACGTCTCGTTTATGGTGGCTAATATATTTACAGTGTTGGAATGTACAAGTTTAATAATACTCAATGTGGTGAATACACAAAAATTAAAGTCAGTTGTTTTTCTTCACGAAATACTTAAAATAAACATAGCTACAATATAAAATAAACTTTGCAAGATATTCATATAATAATATTTCAGCTTTCTTCCGTAAATTTTCTCAATTTTCAGTCAAAAGCATGCACCACTTCTATTTACGAGAGCCACTTTCCAAAACTGTAAACAAACCTTGTGGTTTCTGACAAGTTGCACAAAAAATTCGCGGTAATTTGCAAGTGGATGCGCGGATGATTTTCTCTGCTCTCGCGTTTATTTTTTCTTTTCCCCGTTCCAGGTTTTTTCTGTTACAATACATTAAATACATTTCATGAAATTCATCGAATAAAAATGAAATATTGTTTAAACACTTTTTTCACATGTTTACATGTTTTGCAAATCCAATTAAATTCAAATTAAACTAAAGTAAATTCATTCATTTTAAGTCTCTGTTTTCATTAAAAACAGTACAAGTAAAAATTAAAATTAAATCTTCCTAAAAATCTTCTAAATTTATATGGAGACGACAATTCAAAAGCACTCGTCTTTTTTAGCAGAAAAAAACCTACTTTCGCATCTCGACTCGTCTCTTAGATTACCAAAAAGACGAGGAAAAAAGACGTAACAAGCGAGTTGAATAACGACTCGTCTCTTGGATTACCAAGAGACGAGTTTTTTGATTAGCAGCTGTTTTTCAGTACAAACATTTGCTCGTCTCGTCTCTTAGATTAAAGGTGTAAATTTTTCCACAAATTTTAATTGTAGATTTTTTAAGAATTAAATAATGAATAGGAAGATAAATGTGTGAAAATTAGATATTGTTTCGGACCTCTCGAGCTTCTAAAATTACATTTGATGTTAAATAGAGGGACTTACCGCTCTATGAAACCCCGTTGCAATTGTTGAAATTATACCACCCTTGTTTATGTGCGGTGAAACAAGTTATCGTTTTTTTCGGCACTAAAGCAATGCAACAACAATATGGTAGAAGCTCATATAGTGTCCGTGATGTAAAGCATAAAAAACCGACGACGTATCAGTTTTTGGCTTGGGAAGTTGAGTGTCTTATCTCGTTAACCCTCACCCGAACATGAAGTAGAGTAAGCTAAACTAGGAAAGTTCTTAAAACCTTCGCTAGCGTTACCAATATTGTTATTTTCGATTCACATGCAACACTGTTACGAATTACCGCGCCACTTTGCTTACCTTATTCGCAAAACAATTTCTTGGAGTTTTTTACAAATTATTTCAAATTAGTTATTTTATTCATTTATTTAAGCTACATAAATTATGCACTGATTTATAGAATGAATGCACCAAACACGCAATTGAGGTAATACTCTCAAAGCAGGTGTTATGCTTTAAAATCCAAGGCCCGTCAAAGTGAAACGATGAAACCACTTTTAAATTAGAGCGGTTTACAAAGATGATCGATGTTATTTAATGGTCTCATTATGAGAAAACACGCTTCTCCGGGCGGAGATGCGCGGAACTTTTATAGAATGCAAAACTTTCGTCAGCCTCAGATAAGGTCTGTTTTCCATTAGCAATTCATTTGCTTGCGCGCAACAAAAACATCCTCCTCGCTAAACGACGTCCTGAATGTTATCGAATAAATTTTTAAGACACCGCTTCACTCACACCAAAGCGAAAGGTTCCTTGCTCGCGTTTTATTCACTGGCTGTTTCCGTACTGGCACTCAACCGGCACCCGTCCTTGGCAACCAGTTTTTGCCTGGAATGCACTGATAAGTTTGTTTGTTTATTCGTGCCAACGAAATTTTAACTGATGCTTATCCATGAGCTCTCAAGGCAGAGATAAATAACAGCAAACACAAAAGGGAATCGAAAAAGCATCATAGTTTCGCTTTGTGTAATAACGCCATAATACTCTAAAATTGCTCATTAATGATTAATAATTCGAAAATGCCGTTAACACCGAAAATAAGTTTAAGACTAGTTTAGTTCAGACGTGAATCTTTTTGAATATTTTTCGCTTAGTACTCGGCCCCGAACCCATTAAGCCAAAAGATCTCTGTGCTCCAAAATAGGTCTTCTATAGATCAAGGCGAAACTTATTCGAAATCTTTATAGTTTCATAAACAAACACAGTTTTAAGGATTTAGTAATATTATTTAGATGTTTTTCAGAGGAAAAATGTGTAACAAAGACGCGCAAATATGCTAAAAATTGGTTAGGACCCACTGTAAGCTTTATAGGGAAATTTATTCCTTATTCCATTCCGTTTTCTTTAAAACCGGTGCAAGAAAGATCCGCGATAAAACAGCCTAGCAGTATCCTGCGACGGCAAATGGCATATGTTAAAAAGATGAAAAAGGATACGCTACACATAATCGCATGATATATGATGCATATATTTCATAATATATACGCGAATAGATAAAGTAAATAAATAAATAAAGAAGCACTAAAATTGCGTTCCTAATTGAATTTGATTGTTATTTACTTTAAATTGTAATATCAAATAAAAACAATGAGCCAGGAGTGATGAAGGCGCATCAAGCGTTTTTCCAATTTAAAATAACATTTATTATTTGTTAATAATCATGTAATTTTCATGAATGACATTTATTATTTGTATAAGTATACATATACTGAAATACCCGCAAGAGTCGAAATTGTTGTTTTGTCGGCAACAGAATAGCACTGATTTTCTTTGCCGTGATGAGCGTTTATTCTGCCGTCAAAGTCAAACCAAAACATCAGCGACCACGGTGCTCAAACTGCGTGTTCAGAAAGTTTTAATTTTCCAACATATGGATCGGAGTGCATAACACCTTTTTAAATTCGGATCGGAATTCATTTCCGATTTGTCAGAAAATCCGATGCGGATTTCAGAATACATCCGATATTTTCACAATGTGCACACATGCGGCACAAAAATACTGCCTCTGGTGAGGAACAAATAAACAACTGTTTTCGTTTTCCTTTAGTTTTTATTGCGCATTTAAAGCTTACTTCTTACATTTTGTATAGTCAATTATTTTCAAACATTTCCTCAACCCGAGTGAATACATTCAAGGCCAACCGAAAAGAATAACTATCACTACAAAATAACTACGATTCATTAGTTTGACTATTGCTGGGATTTGATGCCTTGTCTTTATCATTTATGTCACTCGCAATTTCTGTTTTCTTTTCGCCGATTTGTTGAATATTGATTTCATGCTCTATTGCTGGCGGTTGAGATACGTTTACCGTAAGCACTCCATCCGGAGACAATGTCGACACCACTTTTTCTACGTCATAATCTTCCGGTAGGGTAAAGCTCCGGACGAAATGATGAGTGTAGTATTTGTCGCCGTCAGATAGTTTTTCTTGTTTGCCTTCGACCACTAAACAGTCATCCACTATTTTCACTTTCAGCTCCTCTGGTTTAAAATTTTTCACATCGACATTAATTTGAAAGTTATCCTTTGCTTGTTTATTTTCGATTGACTTCTGGAAACGATCCAGATATTGCGTATTTATCCATGGCAGTTGCGGCTGACGGTAGAATGGTCTTTCAAAAAATGGTGACGATAAGGAGGACATTGATAGGCGCTCTAAGTCGTGCATTAAATTTAACATCATCCTCAATGAACGCATTTTCCCTTACACTGAATTATGCTCTAGCGACACTCAAAATTTCAAATTCAATTAAATAATGTCGGCTTTCTTTAACTTGGTGCTATTTATATAAAAAAATATTGTATAGAGAGCAGTAGTGAGAGCCAAAATGATAAATGAGCATGAGAGAGAACGTATACTAAATTCAAATACAGATTATTCTTTTCGTGGGCTATTTATCAGAGAAGTTTTCTCTCTGATGGCTATTGCTTCCACAGGTTTCTAATAAAATCAGTGGGTTTTTATTTTAATTATTTACAAGCTTTTATATTAGCTTTTATTTATTATATAATATAAAATTTTATATATCAACAAACAAACTTCTATATATTAACAAACTGCTAAATTTAAAATCCATTTACTTTAATTAAGTGTTCCGATTAAGCATTAGACACAGACAGGCATGCAAGATGCAGATTCATTTTCTGTTCTCATGCGAAAAAAGGTTATTTTCCGTATCGCTTCACTACATGGCTCAGAAGTGCTTCCAGCTGTCGATTTAATTAAAATTTTGAGAGCGGCAGACTGTTCTTGTCCTTCTTCGCTCTCTTGTTTACCATTATGCTCTCCTTGTTATTGCTTGTTTTGTTCTTCTTTAGACCTAGTGTAGATGAAAACTTTTATAAATATGGGAGAGCCATCCTCATTATTGAAGTCAGCTTTCCAATTACGACACCAATCGTATAATACTATATTTAAGCGAGGAATAATATCTCAGAGAACAATGAATATGCACTGTTCTCTTGCAAGATAACTTTTCGATTGTTCGAGCATTTTCTGAAGTATTCTAAAACCTCAATGTTCAATTAACCCAATAACGACAATGTAGAACTAATTATATACTGATTACATTAATATTTATAGTGCCGGTATTAATCTTAAAAGTAGATACCTCAACAATTTTTGCAATATCGATATTGTTTAATAATTAATAATATTTTATTAAAAGTTCACAGCAAGAGCCCATCGCACTTGCACCTTTGAAAATAATTTTACTTAAAAATAGTTTTTGCCTAAAATTATTTACACATATGAGGTATTGATTATTAATCTCTTTCGGACGTATAGGTGAACTCGTTTTGGGTGATTTAACAAATTATTGCGCGACCGCGCCCCCTGCTGAGAACGATAATAATGAATGGGAACTTGTTTACAATTTATTCGACGTTCTAAGGTGTGAGTTTATAAGTATTTCTCTTATCTGGCTCATAACTCCCTCTCGTTCTCTTCGATTGTTATAGCTCTCTCGATAATTATTCTAATACGTTCTTGTCTTTTCTAGACTCAATTTCTTTCTGATAATTTTGCCTGGGACATTCTTGTTCGCTCAGTATTCGTCGACAATATTATAGGAGTTGGAGGATAAATAAATTGAATAAATTGGGAGATAAATAAATTGTAATGTTAATTCTAGAAATTTTACAAAAAATGTATCTTGGAGAGGTATAAATCTTCTAGAAACACGCTAAATTTTTTTTTTACATCACTGTCTCGTAGAATTTCCCTCAGCTTCGATGGTATATAAACAAAGTTCGAAACGCGGTCAAGTCAGTACTTTTCAGAAATTGCTCGAGTAGGAGTCGTTGGTTGTTGTGAAGTGAGGTTTACAAAAGATCACATAAGTTTCGGCGCGTAAATTGTCTCAATTGGAAAGAAATAAGATGTCAACATTGCCTTTGCTTTTAAATTTAGTCAACGATTTTGAAGGTGACATAGTACCTTTCTATGAGAAACCACTGACCCGCCATTTCTACGTGCCTCCTTTGCGGCGTCAGCTTAGCCGTTTGGAAAAGAATCATCCGGCCGTATCTCCGATTGGTAAGGATGGCTTCCAGGTGTCAATGGATGTTACTCAATTCAAACCAAGTGAGTTGACGGTAAAAGTGGTTGACAATTCGGTAGTTGTTGAAGGTAAACATGAGGAACGTGAGGATCAGCACGGTATGATTTCACGACATTTCGTCCGTCGTTATGCATTGCCGGAAGGATATGAATCTGATAAGGTCGTTTCTACTTTGTCGTCCGACGGCGTTTTGACCATCAAAGTTCCAAAGCCACAGATTGAGGATAAATCGAACGAACGAATTATTCAAATTCAGCAAACTGGGCCTGCGCATCAAAATATTAAAGATAATCCCAAAAAGAACAAACACGAGAACGATGTCCAAGCAAAGAAATAAACAAAATCACAAATTAAAGAATAAAGCATTTATTTGCAATGTGTTTGAAATAAATCAATTTTTAAATAAAGTTTTTAAAAACAATTTACGTTTGTAATTTAAAATTTTTATGAAGTGTTCGGTTCTGTGTGAGGTTGAAGATTCCTGTATTTGTTATACGTGGTCCGCTACAATGTGCGACCTAATTCAATGGTGGTTTATCCTATGTGGGATCATAGTTGCTCAGGGAGAAGTATTCAAACGTAAGAAATTTAATGGTGCCATAGCATAAGAAATCAATTACAGATTCCTACGCTTTTCTGTATATTTAAGAGATCTATTTCACAGATTCGAGGGCTGTCCATTCCTGGTGTCCCATTGATTTCCTTAAATTAAGATTCACCACCATTGATTACGTTTGGTGTAAATTATATAGAAATATATAAACAAAATTTTCTTAGCACACACGACGACAAATATGATTATTATACTCGTTAGTAAACGCGCAGCAAGACAATTCTTAAAGACACAGGAATTTCTAGATAAGTTCTAGATAAAAATTTTTAATACTAATACAGTACTAATTTTGTTGTGATGAAATACTTTTACCTGAACTTTATATAATACCAGAGAAGTAATTCGTAGTTAGGTTTTTCGTTTATTACAATAAAATAAATTCGAACCTATTAGTTATCAGTTTTTTATTCATTAAATCATATTTTATTTATCAAATTATTAAAAAATAAGGAATAATAATTTTTATCTTCAATGAATACAAATAAAATCTTCGATCCGAAATTTCGATAAACATTAAATAAAAATAGTATTATACGATTGGTGTCGTAATTGGAGAGCTGACTCTTCAATAATGAGGATGGCTCTCCCATATTAAAGTTTTCATCTACACTAGGTCTAAAGAAGAACAAAACAAGCAATAACAAGGAGAGCATAATGTTAAACAAGAGAGCGAAGAAGGACAAGAACAGTCTGCCGCTCTCAAAATTTTAATTAAATCGACAGCTGGAAGCACTTCTGAGCAATGTAGTGAAGCGATACGGAAAATAACCTTTTTTCGCATGAGAACAGAAAATGAATCTGCATTCTGCATGCCTGTCTGTGTTTAATGCTTAATCGGAACACTTAATTAAAGTAAATGGATTTTAAATTTTGCAGTTTGTTAATATATAAAAGTTTGTTTGTTGATATATAAAATTTTATATTATATAATAAATAAAAGCTAATATAAAAGCTTGTAAATAATTAAAATAAAAACCCACTGATTTTACTAGAAACCTGTGGTGGCAAGAGCCATCAGAGAGAAAACTTCTCTAATAGCCCACGAAAAGAATAATCTGTATTTGAATTTAGTATACGTTCTCACTCTCATGCTCATTTATCATTTTGGCTCTCGCTACTACTCCCTATACAATATTTTTTTATATAAATAGCACCAAGTTAAAGAAAGCCGGCATTATTTAATTGGATTTAAAGTTTTGAGTGTCGGTAGGGCCTAATTCAGTGTAAGGGAAAATGCGTTCATTGAGGATGATTTGTAGCAGAAAAAGACATAGGACACCCATTGCTGTAAACGAAGAATTCGTTATAACAATTTTCTATTATTAAAGGATTGCCGTACGCATTGTGTGAAAATGCGTCCGATGTTGTTATTGTTCGCTATGTGCAGAGATAAAGGGATCTTCCTCTACACAATCACATAATTTTACAAATTCAGCTGCAATTTGGTAACTATTTCTTAGGAAATGCGTACTCGCGGCTACAGCAATCAAAAACATGAGGAATAAGAAAATTGGCATGTTTTGTGGTTTAAGTGTCAAGGGTTTGGTGAATATGGTTAAGCTTCCAGAAGATTTTGATTATATTTTCACAAAATTTACTCCGTGCTTGTTAAAAGTAGTTCAACGACGAATATTAAGATAATTGTGTCGAAATTGTATATTTTTGGTCTCCAGTTTTTTAAACACAATATTTGGTACTGAGTTGAGGGACGTATGCTCTATGAGACCCCGTTACAATCGCTGTAGAAATCAGATCACTCTTGTTTATGCGCGGTGAAACATGTTTTTCCCCGGAAACTAGATGAAAGCAAACAGTAGCAGCAATATGGCACAAGTCCACGTATACTGTACGTAATGTAAACAATTCTTAAAAAATAGACGTCCATAAAAATGCAATTTTTGGCATGCATTCACAAAATGGTACACTTATCTTAGGGATCTGGTACACGTTTTTCGATAAATTTGTAGCCACAGTTAAGTGAATTGCGCTTGCATTTTTGAATAGGTATAGATTTTAAGGGGAAAATTTAGAAAATTTTGTTTGTAGTCATTGAATATAAAAATTATTCGTTATTTTTAATCATTTCATAAATAAAATATCATTTAGTAAATAAAATACTGAAAAATAATGATGCAATTTATTTTATTATAATTAGGTAATGAAAAATCGAAAGTGAATTACTTGTGAATTACTTTTCTGGTATTAAATGAATTTTAGGTAAAAGTATTTCACTGTAACATAATAAGTGATACCTTAGTGTTCAAAATTAAACCTATATATGTAGAACTTTCTGAAAAATTTTAAGAATTGTGTATTTGACATGAATTTGGAAGACCATTCATCTCCCGAAAGACTAATTAATTTTCTTAAATTAAAATTTACCAATATTGTTTAGGATTGGTGGGATTTATATAGAAATAGAAGCTGTGCAAAATGCTTTCAACAGTCTCGGTAAAAGATATGGCGTGCTTCTCGTTAGTAAATGCACAAATGCAAATGGCAAACAATATCAGACTAATTCTCACACATTATGTACGTGAATATTCAACAGATTATAAAAAAATGTCATTATAACGGATGTCTAATTTACAGAAACGAGTGTCATATCTCTGTCTCTCGTTAGAAGATTCAATTTTTGTTAAGAAATTCTCTCATCAATTTCATTTGCCTCTCAGATATGAATAAGATTCTACTCAAATAAAATTGATCTCAACCTCTCAGCTCTTGAATGCAAAGACTGGTCTAGACTCGAAATAGCCATGACATTGGATGTTATTAGATTTTATTGTCGTTATATTCTTCTCTGTATACTTGTACAAGGGACAATAATTAATTATTATGAGGTCAGTGAACATAATGTCAGTGCATCGAATAATAAGACATTTTTCAGTTACAATACATACAATGCTTAAATGGCAAAAAAGATAAATTTGGTTAAATACAAATTTCAGAACCCATCATTTATGCGTTCTCAAATTAATTGGTGCATTTAGATACGAATAAATATGCAATATAATTGTATAGATTTAATGCTTCAATTGAAAAGAGCCGTCATTTTAAATATTCATTTCTATTTAATGAAATGCTTTTAACAGCAATTTTAAAAGGGGGGAGCAGGAAAAGTAGAAGTAAAGAAGAAAACAATAGAAAAAAATTGGAAATAAATGAATTGTGATCGATCTATTTTGTTTTGGCAAACACCGCAATTGTTTACAATAGTTTAGAACTTGTTCGAATAAGCTGTTCGAATAAGTGGACGGATTTGTTTTGTGAACGACGGCGACGTTGACGACAACGATTTTGAAAAACGACAAGAGAAAAGTAGTATAAAATGCTGTGATATAGCATACGATGTTCTCAAAAGCATTCAGATCTCTATCGCGTTTCCATTTCTACGGAATCCATTCAAGTGATACAATTCAATTAATAATCGGAAAAGTTCATAATGGCACTTGTAACGCGTGAATCAACTCCAAGATTGCATATACCGAAACGTACTTACCAAAGGCCACGTTTCCGTGCTCCCACCGACATAAATATTTATCCGTATCTTTGGGATTTGTATCCTTATCTGGATCCCATGGATTTTTGCCCAGGCGAACGTTTAATTATAGATGAAAGAGGTTTTCAAGTAGACATCGATGTCAGTAATTATAAACCGCATGAAGTCATTGTTAAGACCAACGAAGATTATGTTGTAATAGAAGCTAATCATGAGAAACATGTACACAGCAATAGTATGGAGGAGCGACATTTCATGCGGCGCTATCTATTGCCACGGGGATTTAATGCAAACGATGTCTATTCGAGTATGTCGGTTGATGGAATACTAACAATTAAGGTTCCGGCACCTCCACCAACTAGCTGTTATTCACCCTACGGAAGATTAATACGCATCAATGATAATCGCAAGGATTGGTATTAAACGGAAAGTTATAACAAATCAATTATTCTACGTGTAAAAATTATGTAAATACTAATTTAAAATTAATCGATCGAACTGAAAAAGATCTAAGAAAAATTATATAAATCGTTAGAATTAATTAATCAAAACAAGAATTGAATTAATTGGCATGTACTTGATGGTGAGTGATAAATGAGTTAATGTTACATATATTCGATGCCAATATCGAACAATGGCTACTCGCCAATATCGTAAAAAGGTCATGATGACATCTATTTACTTTTTGTGTTTCAATAATAAATATACATTAAAATAATATATATATATATATATATATATATATATATATATATATATATATATATATATATATATATATATATATATATATATATATATATATATATATATATATATATATATATATATATATATATATATATATATATATATATATATATATATATATATATATATATATATATATATATATATATATATATATATATATATATATATATATATATATATATATATATATATATATATATATATATATATATATATATATATATATATATATATATATATATATATATATATATATATATATATATATATATATATATATATATATATATATATATATATATATATATATATATATATATATATATATATATATATATATATATATATATATATATATATATATATATATATATATATATATATATATATATATATATATATATATATATATATATATATATATATATATATATATATATATATATATATATATATATATATATATATATATATATATATATATATATATATATATATATATATATATATATATATATATATATATATATATATATATATATATATATATATATATATATATATATATATATATATATATATATATATATATATATATATATATATATATATATATATATATATATATATATATATATATATATATATATATATATATATATATATATATATATATATATATATATATATATATATATATATATATATATATATATATATATATATATATATATATATATATATATATATATATATATATATATATATATATATATATATATATATATATATATATATATATATATATATATATATATATATATATATATATATATATATATATATATATATATATATATATATATATATATATATATATATATATATATATATATATATATATATATATATATATATATATATATATATATATAATTTATTTATTTATTTATTTTAATTTTTTAAAATTATTTGAAATTATTTTTAAAATTTATTTGTTTATTTATGCATATTTTTTAACATTTCATTTTTTACGTCTGTTCGACGCTTTCCCTTATGGAAAATCTTTATTGAAGTTTTCCTATCAAATTGCAAATAACTTTCGGAGAACAAAAAAAATTAGAAGTAAAAAGTCTGTTTTGACACTTATTAAATATAATTAAACACATTTGCTAACACAGATTAAGTAATTATATATCGTATGTATTTATAAAATATCATAAGACTGCGAAATCATGCACACTATAGTAAATCTCTGTATTTGTGTTTGTAATTAGGAAAAATTATCGCAGTAAGCTATTCCGATGCACGGTTCTCTTCATGGCTGAAACTCAAATGAGAAGCCATTTCCGATTGCTTTTTATTTAATTGGCAAGCTCTTCTTCGTTTATTACGTTGCTACCATTTTCGCATTGCGTCTTAACGAGAAGAATGGTTGCTGCATCAGCAGCCGCTACCAAATCACCGGCACTCGGCGGTGTTGGTATAACAATACTATCGTTAGGAGTCTCGTTAATGATTCCGACAGCAACCCCATCAGATGCTCCATTGTCAGGGGCGACCAATACGATGCTCTCAATTACCCCGGCTGGAACGGAAACATCGGCCATTGGAATATCGGAAACGTTCGTGTCGATTTCGTTCTTCTCCTCCATAGTTGCGCCGGTTACTGAAGCGTTAGCTGTGGCACCACTTACTATAGCATCAATTCCGGCTGTAGTGACAATATTGGCAACGAGAACCATTGGCTCAATAGTTGTTGTGGTCGTAGATAATATCGTTTCTGGTTTGGGCACTTGCTGCTCATTTATTTCATTTGAATTTGTATCTCCATTACGCTCATTAACTTCATTCTTTTTCTCTTCATCACGTTTTTGTTGTTGGTGTTGGTGATGCTGTTGCGATAGTTGTGATTGTTGTTTTAATTGGGCTTGTTGTTGTTGTTGCATTACTGGCAATGTTTGTGTAGTTGACGTAGTCGAAATAGTTTGCAGCACTTTCTCCTTTTCCTTGTTGGTGACGCCAACGTCCTTAGCCAACTGGGCTGGCCCAGTTTGGTGAATATGGACAACTCGTTCTAATTTGTCTTCGGCTTTCACGGGCGGCGGTGCCTTTACCGTCAAAATCCCGTCCGAAGAGAGAGTCGACAAAACCTCGTTGGGATCAAAGCCCTTGGGAAGCATGTATTTGCGTATGAAGTGTCGCGAAATAACGCCGTGGCCGTCTTCTTTCTCATCATGTTGGCCCTCAACGACAACACAATTATCGATCGTCTTAACAGTCAGTTCATTAGGCGAGAACTGCTTTACATTCATGCTAACCTGGAAGCCGTTCTTGTTAACTACTGAGTAGGCGGCAGTAGTGGAGCCGCTCGCAGTTGCCGATTTCGTTACATTTTCCTTTTCGCTAAGGCATGGTACATCCTTAGTCACCGGTGACCTGCCACAACATGATTTTCCAATATTACAGCTACTATTGTTACTGTTTGCGCCTCCACTTGCTCCACCACCCCGACAATAGGGATGATGCCGGCCCCTAGTGTTCGGCAACCAATACATTTGCGACATGGTTCGGGAACGACGCGGCGACGTCTGCTGCAATTCATGCGGATACATACCAAACCCGAAATCGTCGACATCCATGCTGGAGGCAAAACTGCGACTAAATTCATTTAATTCGTCGGCCAAGTCGAGTATGAATGGTATTAACGACATTTTTAGTTAGTTTAATACAAAAGTTAATTCAATTAAATAATAATTCCTTTTTAATTTCTCAATTTTATTTCTTCCCCAATAGGCTTTGATGGTAAGCTTTTAAATATGCAACCACTTCGACGGACCGCAGTACACACGCCCGATTCCGTTCCTAACTGGTTTTGATTTGAGCACCTCATTGCTGAATTTTCGCCTTTTAAATTAATTTGCAGCGCTGAATGGAAAATTCAACTGGAAGCTCTCTGTGCATTATCGAAGCTATTTCGGCATCCAGAAGCTCTCTTTTACGATAACAGCCTCTCCCCTTACAAACTGTACCGACGCTCAGTGAAAATCAATTTCCCCCTGAACGCATACAAGCAACGGACGCATCTGCCAATTGAGGAAAGGGACAAAAATGTGCATTTTCGAATTAACCGGAGAATTATACGTATATATTGCGATTCGCCAGAGCAGACACGAAATTGTTTTATTGAAGAAAGTAAACTCAGGATACATTTTAGGTGATTGCATAAATATCTGGGATATATGGATACACGTGAAATTTGTTGTGCATACTTGCAGAAATGTACTATGAATGCGTGTGGCACGAGTGTTCAATTTAAGTGAAATCAAGCGGAATAGTTAACTGGCCATAGCGGTCAAATCTTGTTTTTAAAAACATAATAAATAAAAAACAACGATGGAGGAGATTTTCTGAGGCAATGGAGCTGTTTCCTCTCCCAACACCATGAATTAAATTCTTCGAAGCAAATAATAATATATACAATTTTTGTCCAACTAATAAAATATTAATTTTGTTTTTGATGTCCTTGGTGTTCTAACATTTATTTGCGCGTTTTTCTCAAGAAAGTTCTTCCTCGTTTTTCACTTTATTTGAGTTCTGTATTTTCCCCCTTCTATTTAGCACAAAAATGTTGCTTGGAAAACGAGTCGTGTTTTATTCTCGTAAATGGCTTGAGAAACTTAAAAACTGCAAAACCGTTACACGGCCGATATAATGGTAAAGAGAGTTTTACCCTGCGGAAGTAGTAATTGGAATAAAAAAAACGTTGATGTGTGTTTATGAAAAATTCTTATTTCTCTGAATTATTTGTGGATTTATATTTTCTTATGTGGACTTATTATTTATGGTTTGATGAGCTTACCCAGTTTATTAGATGCACAAAGGCTCAGCAATGTACAAGAGTTCCCAGCGAAGTACGAGATTTTTGAGGCAAGGCTAGTGAATTGTATAACTGTGTCTAGAGAGTGGCCTATCTGTTTATCTTTGCTTTCTAGTTTACTAGACAAGGGCGTTTATGAAAAAGTCAGGATATATATATATATATATATATATATATATATATATATATATATATATATATATATATATATATATATATATATATATATATATATATATATATATATATATATATATATATATATATATATATATATATATATATATATATATATATATATATATATATATATATATATATATATATATATATATATATATATATATATATATATATATATATATATATATATATATATATATATATATATATATATATATATATATATATATATATATATATATATAT